>PVLD010000296.1:38121-71667 GCA_004027595.1 Dinomys branickii | reverse complement strand
AGGAATGGGGGGCAATGACTGGTTCAAATTGATCCTAAATTAAAATTAATTAAAACTCCATTTGTTCTGAATGAGTTTTTGGATCCCCTGCAGAGTTTGACCCGATTTCTGATTTTTGCCACAACACTACTACACAAGAGAAACGAGAGTTGAACCTAAAGTTCTTTTTTGAAGTCCATGTTCATAACCATTATGCACATTGTGCCCAATGTGTCCAAAGGCACATGAGGACTTCTTGTCATTGATGAAGTTATTGAAGTGTAGCTTTGACCACCAGATGTATACTGCAATCTCTAAATGTTTTGGAAAGTTAAAAACACAGATCCATTAATTTGAATGACAGGCATATGCTGTGACTATGTCAGATAAATTAGGCTCTTCTTCCACAAGGACAAAGACATTTTTCAAAAGGGCTGTGTCAGCAGAGCTTTGAGGTTCAAGGCCAAATGACAGTGTGATAGAGGAAAAAAGTTGGGGCTAAATTTAAAAAGTTGAGGGATTACTGGACCTCTTTTTAAAACTTGAAGACAATAGTATGTGTCAAAGAGGCCTGGGCCTACCTGACTGAGCAAGGCTGAGACGCGAGCTCATAATAGGCACCCCATAGGTGAATAGTATGCACGGCAGAGTCCGGAGGGGATGTTTACTGGCTGTGTTTGCTTTACTTTGTCTTGTTTATTTTCTAAAGAAAGAGAGCAGAGCGAGATAACCAAGTAGGTACCTGGTGCAAATGGCAGAGGAGAATATAAAGTAAAAAGAGCTGGGAAGTTTCTGGTGTTCAGGAAGAGGTGTTTGTCTCGGAGAAGGGAAGAAGTGACTTTTGCTAAAGAAACAATAATATGCTTGGATACGCACAGTATGAGGTAAACTGCTGTCCTGCTAGAATTATCCCACTCTCGGGGTAGGGATGGAGTGATAGGAACATCCACCCAGGTCTCCCCAAGAAGGTGCAGTCTGTGCCTGTCCTGGATGCTAAGTACCTGGGCACCCAAGTAGGGAACTGGAGTTGAAGCGGGGCCTTCTCAGAAGAGATACTGCAAGCATAGTTATTGTTTCAGAATTAAGAGGACTGCCTCAGAGCATAGACCTTGGCCCAAGATGAAGAGGCCTGGACTCAGCTTCTAATGGTTCACTATTGACTGTGTGCTTCTGAAGGAGATAATATCCCTCTCAGATACTCAGTTTCCTCAACTATCCAAAGAGAAACCTTAGTAATTTCCAAATGCCTATAGGGCCATCCTAGAATATAATAAAATATCTTTTATGTATTTTATGTGAGGCATAATAAAACAAAAATGACACAGAAATAGTGTGTATTTGCTACATTTTCCCAAGATAAATTCTTTGTGTAGCATCACTGGGGCCCCAAGAATACTCCCTACCTTTCTCCCAGACACTTCCAGGTAATGCTATTGATCCCTTGATAATAACTCATGACACTGACTTCTATGAGCAGAGATTAATTTCAGTGCCTTATATTATTTCTGCAAGTGAAATCACAGAGTATGAATTGCTGTGTGTCTGATTTCTTTCACTCAGCATTGTTTGTGAGATTCCTTTCTACTGTAGTACATAATATTAGAGGGTTCAGTGATGCCTGTTTCAAAAATTAGGAAAAAAAGTAACATGAAATGTGTCTTTTAAAAAATTTAGTTTATTAAAAAAATAAATGATTGTTCTTTCAACAGATATTATGCTCTTCCATCATTTTAGTGACGAAATATTCTTTTCTAAATATTTATGGTTAATTACTCTTAATAGTTTACTTATTTTTGTTTTGCTTTCATTTAAAATTGGTACCTTAGAAAATCGAGCTCTGAATATTTACAGTAAATTTTGCCAGGCTGGGTTCCATAGAATGAGAAGTTCTCCCCACATTTTTGGCTCTGATTTCAAGGCTATGTCAAGGTTCTAGGCTTCTGTTAAAGCACTTTGTGTGGCCACCCCATGTGGGCAGGCTCTCAGAGGTGCGCACAGAAGCCACCATGAACAAGTATTGGCATTTCTTGAGAGGGAGAAAGGGAAGGCCAGACTTGTCTGCATGTGTAAGAAGTCCTTGAAGATTTCCAGAAAACTGGATGAGGAGATGATATGTAATCCATGGAAAAGAGAAAACCAAGATATCCACTACTAGCAGGCAAAGCAGTGGGGTGATAAAAGGTTGCACGCACCTGTGCCCCTGGTCTGTGTAGAAAGTCTTGTCACAAGAAATAAAATTTAGAAAAAAACTAGGAAATTTTAGTAGCCAATTAATAAAATAACTTATGCAATTCTATTCAAAAGAGAATAAATCAGTTATCCTAGTTATGGTGGAAGTAGCACGTATTATTGCCAGACAAAATAAAACAAAACCTTGATCCTATGGAGATCCTAGGACGTTGGGTTCTTTTCAAATAACTGTCTGCTTGAAGGGATGGAATCTGTGATGGAATCTTCCATCAGGAGTGACTCAAGAAAGAAACTTCCTGCTCGCAGGATTGAGCACTTTCTCCCTCCAAGGAGCACAGTTATATATTCTGCCTCTTTGCATGGAGAAAGCCATTATGGGACAACTCCATTTTTAAACAAAACTAATTTGAGGCTCTGTTCCACATTAGAGGCCATAAAAGGAGGTAGCAACAGAATTACTAGAAAATAGTTGATAATTCTTTTATAATGCAAAATGTTGAATTGTAAATATAGCTTTCTAGAAGCATGCATGTTATATAAGTCAGGGGCAGGGGAGAGACAGACAGACAGACAGGGACAGAGGCAGAGATTTTGTTTTCAAACTTGCTCTCAGAAGGAAAAATGTTTGTTTCCGGCTGACTTTCACACACTTCCCTTTCGCTGTTTCAGAAGCTTCCCAATCTCCTGTTTGGGCATACTCATCAGAGACTAAGATCTGGGCAGAGGGCAAACTCAGGCTTTTTCTACCACTGTCTCGTGGTGAGAGACAGTGAAGCCTTGCCCTCTCTCTCTCTCTGCCGAAGCTCGGCTGAGGGCTGGAGATTCATTCTTAGCGTGAGGCTTAAACTCCATCCCATTGTGTGCACTCGGTTGACTTTAGCATCAACCCACCCTAAGGATTGGTGGAGCACACCGGTGTGACTGCATGATGCGGTGGTGAGGCCTTGGAGTCTTTGTCCGGCCATTGTGCCTTCCTTCTGATCCCCCACTTGGGAGTCAGCTGCCAAGGACTAAATCCTCTTAAAACATGAGGCAAATTGAACCACTCACTTTTAAGCTGTGGGTGTCAGGTATTTTGTTTAGCAAATGAAAAACTGACTGATATGCTTGGTCAAATGGATACTCTTTTTCTTTGAATCTTGACCAGATGTTCATGATGTATGATGTTAAGTGGTTTGTGAATCATACTGTCCCTACTGTCCCTTTGGTAGAATTTTTATTGTGGTTCCTACTGTCTGCACCTAAGACTAATGGGCTTGTGACATATTCTTGAAAGATTTATTTGCCACTAATAAAGACAAAAACAAAAGTGTTACTGATTTATTATTACTGTTATTTTCAGCTAACTGAATTACAATTGACAAATTGAAATTGTACCTACTTCAGAAAGAGGGATACTTTGATCTACCCAGAGTCCACTGAAAATGTATACATCCAGAAGAGAAAAAAATGATATACATATTTTAATACTGAATTTATTGAGACATCATGAAATGAATACAAATTAGTTTTGACCTCTGCAGTTACAAAAGGTGCTCAAAATGGCAGTCCTGAGCTTCGAGACATATAGTAGTATGGTGAACTGCTAAAGTATTTATGTATATTTTTTGACAGACTCTGTATATTTTCACCAAAACCAAAGTTATCTTAGCAAGGTGAAAGGCATATTAATTAACTTGATCATGTGTTAATTTTATGATGGAAATAAGTAGACTTTATTTAGTTGGCTCGCAAACAATCACAGTTTCTGAGGCATGGTGCATGTGACCAGGTATGCCTGTGTGCATCTTAATTTTTTAAGGTAAAGAGCAATTTTTAACATTTCCATTGAATCAATGGGACAAAGCAAAGGTTTAAAATTGCCAAAAGGCAGGGGAACAATTAGGTGACTTCATATCCCAAGGGTTCAAAGTGAAGCACAATGATTACTGAAGACAGAGGCATCTTAATTCTCCACAAGTATGGTTTCCAATAATATAGTTCAGATATTGAAATACAAGAATAGAAATAAGCTGTGTGTCTGCTTTATAAGACGCTAGTCCCAATGTCCTTGATTTCTGTATCCATAGAGAGAATGAACTTCTTAATAATGTGTGTTGTCTTCAAATGGTAACAAGGGTGCATCTCATAATCATCTGTTCTAGCCATGCACATTGGTCCTCTCATTGCATACACAATAAGGTACAGTGCGTACTTTAAGAGAAGGATGGGGATGCAGGCCTGTCTTTATACACACAGGGCCTTTCACTCACTGTTGGCCAAAGGCTGCACTGTGGTCCTTAAGTTTCTTTGTGACTTCAAATTCTGTTCTCTTTCTAACCCATATGGTCAGAACCTCTGACTTCCCAAGTAATGCTAAGGGGTCTGGGCAGAATATAAAAGCTGGACTTTAGACAAAGAAGGTAATTCAGTACTTCTCAAAGCTGTTGATAAAACAAAGGGCCCACTCATAGGCACAAGCAGAATGGGGTACCAGAACCCCTTGGCATAGAAAATATTCAAGACACACCCAGCTACAGCGTACTAATCCCCTGCTTTAGGCTTTTCCCCACAGAAGAGACAATCAGTACCCTTGGAGTGCCATCAAGTATCAAATACTTTGATGACACTCAACTTTGTAGTGGTTCATAAAATGTGCTTTAGAGAAGTTTGTTTTATTTATTCATGTTTTGAAGAAGAGTGTGATTTTGAAATTATTTTTGCAGATGAAGTTTATTTGGAGCCAAGCTTGTGATTCACCTGGGTGACTTGTTTCCTTCAAATTGATGGCTAACATTGAAATGACCTTATTAATTTTCTTGTAAAATCCATAAATATTCATTATAACTGCCAAATATTAGCCCCATTTACCACATTCTACTAAGGACTATAAAAGCCTGAGATCATGGAGTGATATATTAATTTGTCTCTTAGTGGTGCACAAATCCTGTTGAAACATAAAATGTAAAACATACAATGAGTGCCTTTAATTGCAATATCCAAACTTCCTCTGACTGTCCCCATAACTGTAGCATTTAACATCTCCTTGGCTATTCAACACTATTTATGAGCAGCGTAATTAAACACTCTTCTAATTCAGCATAAGGAGACCCTAGGGACCATATATTATCCTTTCAAACTGCGAATGTGGAAAGAAGTCTTATTTCCCAAACCTTTGTCCTTGCAATGCTTAGTCAACCTAGAGCCCCCATGAGAGCCCCAAACAGCTCTGCTATGGTCGCCTTGGAGAACAAGCAAGAGAGCTCTGCTCTGCCTTTGTGGAGGGAACCCCGTGCCGGATACAGGGACCCTGCTCTCCATGTTCCTCAGGTCTCAGACTTCCCTGTGTCAGCTGGTGACCTTTGCTCCTGGAGCACTCTGGGCTCAAGCAGCTGGGCTCAGCTGCACTCACAGATCACTGGTTTCCAGAAGAGTTCAGTGAATATTTTCACAATAGGCAGCATCTTAGCATTTTACCAACTTAGAACTCAAGATGCATCTTAGAATCACTAGGATAGAACAGTCACTGCCTGCCAGATTACAGTTATGGCAGTGTTGCACAGAAACTGTCCATAGAATCTTCTAGACAAGGAAGCAAGCATCATTATCAAAGTGCTTTAGATTCAGCAAAATCAGAATGAATGTTAGAGATTATTCATCAGCCATTTACCACTGGCTGGCATACACACCAGGTATCTTTTGCCACATTAATGTCTTGAAAATAACAAGCATAAAATTTCAATGATATACAAGAATCAACAATTACTGTCCTTTGTGAGTCTACAGAATCTATGGGGAAGAATTGTACTCTTCCATGCCAGGCTCAGCTGGGCTTACTTTGTGTCTGCACTTAGCCACAAGCTGAGATTGTCTAAGGGTTTCTACTGATCTTGGGTGGGCGCCCACATGTTTGAAGATTTTCTGGCTGTAATGGGTTGACTGTAATACTTGTGTTGTGTTCCTGTGCTAAGGTTCAGACAGGTTTGCCTAACTTGTACTCATGGTAGTTGGTTTCTAAGAGAAAGTGGATGCTAAAGCTTTTGCCTGAATATCACCTGTTAATGTTCTATTGGTCCAAACATGTTACTCCTCTGAGTCCAGAATAAGGTTTAAAAACTTGAGGATTTTAAGTTATTACAGTGTGCTCTCTTCGCTGTGTGGAACACAGGTGGAGATGATCATCTGTCATCCCTTCAGCCTACAGTGTCCTGATGTTGCCCACTTAACGTGTGCACCTTGCATCTATGGTTTCATGGTAAGTGCATTTATATTCTTGAACTTTTATCATCTATACCTTTAACTCTCAATTTAATTAATCACTATTGTAGATCCTTAAAAATAGCCAAAGGCATTTCCTAAAGCACCTTTTTTCCCAAAAGCCCAAAGTGCTAGAGATATTGCTAAAACATACATACAATTGTTCATATAGAATCCTCATGGGAATTTCTTCTCCCAAAGGAAATGGAGACAGCAATTAATGAGGAACATCAAAGAAAAAGTCTTGCTCAGTGTTGGTGATTACAATCACAGCTCTGTTTAATGAATGAGTTACTGGTTTCTCATTCTAAATCAATCTGATGAGTGATGACTGATAATAGTTGTTAAAAACAAGAACTGTTAAAGCTAGGCAGGAGCTAATTGAGAGTCTTGTATATAAATCTAAGAAAATTTTAGGGTAATGAGTCCAAGAATTTGGGCTGAACATCAGGATTTATTTGTATCTTTAGCCTAATAGCCATTTTCTCAAATATTTATTAAATTATTTGTAAAAAAAAAAATGTGGAATCCTTTTCTTTCATGCTACAGTTTCAATGCTAAATTATTCCCTTCGGGTCTTGTGTATTAACAAAGAACAAATTTATTTTGACCTTCACTGTGCTTGGAGTATCTCACCTAATTTATTTTTCTCTGACTAATAGCACTAACTAATAACAAAACATCCAGACAGATAAAAAGTTTCGAAAGCAGAGAACTTGGGCACTTTAGTTTCTCATGCTTAACCAATTAAATAAAACTTTGATCTGAGGGTGACTTGGGAAATAACAGGTTTAACAAGCTGGTGAACAAACAGGAATTGCTGTCACACTTGAGTTACTGCCTATGGAAGCTCCACCTGGGCTGTGATTCAGGGCTCACATTGCTTGTGCAGGTGAGGAAGGAAGACCTTGAGAATATCATAGAGACAGCTGCCTAATTCCCACAGGAAAGGTTTCCATGTTTTTAAATGGGGGACCAAAAATAAACTGTCTTTTCTAAAAGTTCAAGGAGAAGCTTCTCTCAAAACCTAACTGATGGGGTAAAAGGAAGAAGTGAGAAAGCACAAGTCCAAGATATTCTAAAAGACGGTATTTGGTCCCTGGCAGATCAAAGTGTACACTGCAAAGAATATCATATAAAGCTTCCCTGGCTTGTTATAAATATAACTTGAGAATTAGCAGTTTTAATGATTCACTATACATTTAAATATAGCACCATATATAAGGCCTATAGAGGACCAGACTCTCTATGGCTTCCTTCCGCTGTGAACCTGGGTACCTACATTTCTCACCACAAAATTCAGCAGTCTCACATTTCATGGGGAAGTGCAGGCATGCTTTGTGCAGGGTACCACAAAGGAAATAAAATGCACTCTTTTTAAATGCCCAACTTTAATGAGAGTTAGCTCACAAAATTTTATCTATTTAAAGTGTACCATCTGAGATATATATATATATATATGAGAATTGTTAGCATAATCAGTTAAAACATCCTTCACCCCACATAATTAACTTTTTTTGGCTTCTGTTAGAAACATAAGCTTAAATATTGCACGATCCCTCTTATAAGAGAAACCCAAACTGTAAATAAAGAGCAAACTAAAAGATAGATAATAGCAAATAGAGAAATAGATCTTTTCTGCAAACGGAATGGGAATGAAGAGGTAGGGGGAGAAAGGGGGGGGAGGTATTAAGGTGCACTATGTACATGTACCAGTTCTGCGCAAAGAATATACTCACTGTGCACTATAAACATGTACTCATAAAACTTAAAATTTAAGAATGCTTCATCTACTCTTGTAGCAAATTTCAATATGCCACGTAGTGTTATGTAGTAATCTTGCTATACATTAGATCTTCAAAACTCTGTCTTTTCACTAAACTTTCTGCCTTTTGACTAAACTATTGTATTTTCTGTTTCTATGAAGTTTCTAAAATGTAATTTAATATTTATGTGAGTGATAGTGTTATAGGCAGCTGAGTTAGATAAAAATATTATAGGCAGACAGACAGGGCCAGGCCCTCGAGGGAGCCAGCGGACCTGAAGGAGCCAGCAGACCTGTGGGCCAGACCTCAAGACAAAAGGTGCTAAACAAATGCACCCACTTATCTCCCTAGGTGTAAAACATAGGGATTGATATTCTAAAAAAGTAACAACCACCTTTTAAAAAGCCAGGAAGAGTCACTAGCCCGACCCCAAAGGAAAAGCCCCTGATCTGTATTCATGCCCGCTTGCTACGTGACTCGCTTCCGCATTTGATCTCAGTCCACTCAGTCTTACCTGGACAATTATGCCTGTAATCTTATTGGTGGACCATAGTGTTGTCCATTTCCCCTACCTTGGACCCACCTCACCTCATGGTTTTTCCCTATAAAGTCCCTGGAAAAGACAGAGTCGGGGGCAACCCACTCGGGCCCCCCTTCTGTCCCCGTCTTGGTCAGAAGCGTTCTTTCTCTCAATAAATATATTCTGCTCTTAACCTCCGTTGTTCCTAAAATTCATTCTTCGGTTTTAGAGAACACGAACTCGTCTGATATCATTCAGGTTGGGATATTTATTTTCCTGTATCAATGCCATACACTACTCTTTTTTTCTTACTTTGTCCGCCTTCTTTCACTTGTGATAATCTCATCAAGTTCGCTCACTTATCTCCTAAAAATGTTATGATTTTCTTCTGTCTTATTGATGAATAATAGTCCATTGTAGATGCTTGTATGTATGTGGATGCGTGCGTATATTTGCACATATACATATATATGTAATTTCATCTATTCATTCAGTGATGAGTAATATTATTTTCATAATTTGCCTCTTGTGAATAATGCTACAGTAAGTATGAGATTGCAGATAACTCTTTAACATCTAATTTCCCTTGGATATCTGTCCAAAAGTGGGACTGCTGACTCATATGGTAGTTCTGTGGCTAGTTTTTGAGGAACCTCTATTTACCTTAATGGCTGTGCCAATTTATATTCCTACCAATGGTTGTAGCACTCAGTTGTTTCCATATCCTAGCTAACATTTGTTGCCACTTACCTTTTGGCAATGGTCATCCTATTGAGACTGAAATGAGGCATCACTGTTGTTCTGATGTGCATTTCTGATGATTAACAGTGAACATATTTCCATGCACCTGTTAGCCATCTACACATCTTCCTTCTTAAAATGTCTGTCCAGCTCCTTTCCTCATTTTGAAATAAGATTTGATATTAAGTTACATGAGTTCCTTATCTAGAGTCCTACTTCAAATATAGATTCATTGTAAAGAGACTAACGTTCTCCAAACCTAATTTGTACATCATACAGTGACTGGCTATTGAACAAAGCCATAACTTTCAGAAATGCTTTGCTGCAGGAAGACTAAGCATCCTGTATTAAGAGATAGGGCTTTGAAACTTCTAGAAAGAAATAACGTGAACATGAAGAAGGAAATTGTTATGGTTTGTGTCTGGATATCCCCCCAAAGCATCATACAGTCATGGGGTGGGCTTCTAGAGTTTTTGATGATCCATGGTCCAATGCTGGGATTATGGGTGTGAGTGCTGCTTCTGCCCTGGGGAGGGTAGTTTGCATACAATGTAAGGGAGGGAAAGAGGCTTGCTCTCTGCTGTTTCTCCCTTTTCTCTTGTTGAATTGTTGCCTCTGCCATGGGCTGTTGCCTCTGCCATGAGCCACCTTGCCTTGAGTATGGACTGAAATCTCCACAAACTGTGAGCTAAATGCATCTTTCCTTTCTTAATTTTGGGCACCTGGTATTTTTCTCCAGCAAAGAGAAAACAGTAACCAAGACAGGAACCTAATTTGGAAAACTGCTGTCTCATCAAATGTGTCCTTTTCTGAAACACTGTCTCCTAGTTGCTAACCTTACTGCTAAAGCTAAAAAGGCACTTAAGATTGGTGAACAATGGAACCTACCTACTGCTGAGGACATTTGCCATGAAATTTAGAGAGAATGTGTTAAAAAAAAAAAAGGGGGGGGCTGGGGATATAGCTCAGTGGAATAAGGGCTTGCCTAGCAAGCGCAGGGTCCTGAGTTCGATCCCCAGTACCTCAAAAAAAAAAAAAAAAAGAGAGAGAGAGAATGTGTTTTACTTTCCCCCTTTTAAAAACTAACATGTTTGTGATACACTGCACATTTCAATGGGGAAATGGTCCCCACACCAGCACATCCTGACCCATTTACTTCCACTTTCCCACCCCCCTTCCTGTCTCCACTCACACCCATATCCCCTTTCCATCTCTATAAAGTCTATCTTACACTGTCTTCTTTTTAATTAAGTATATTGGTACAATTTAAGTAAATTTAATGATCACATTCATTACAGGGAATTTGTACCTGTATGTGCTATATCTTGATTCCTCTTTCTTTTCCAGCCCCCACCCTCCCTTCAACCCATCTCCCCCTCCCTATTTAGAAAGCTTTGCTTTCATACTGTCCTTTATTTGTTTGCTTATTTTTCCTTTCCCTTCCTTACTTTCCCTCTTTCCCCACCCTAGTTTTCCTTTCCTCTTGAACAATTTCTTCCCATTTCACAATATCTACTGTACAATTGGTCCTTATTTACTCTTCTAGTTTCTCACACTGGGGAGACATGATGTTTACACGTGAGTCTGATTGATTTCACTTAAAGAGTATGACCTGAAATCATATCCATTTACCTAGAAATGCCTGAAATTTATCCATCTTTATGGTAGACTAGTACTCCATTATATAGAAAAGCCACATCTTCTATATCCATTCCTCAGCTGATGGGTATTTGAGTAGGTTCCAAAATTTAGCTATTAAAACTTTGCTGCTGTAAACATGGGTGTGCATATATTGCTGTGGTATGATGTTGTTAATTTTTCTGGGAAGATACCAATACTTGGGTCAAATGGCACCACTCTTCTGATTCCCAATGAATTTCAGGATTGATTTCTCTAGTTCCTTGAGGTGTGGTAATGGTGTTTGGATTGGGATTGCATTAAATCTACATAATAATTTTGGGAGTATGGCCATTTTCACTATGTTGATTCTTCCTACCCAAGAGCAAGGGATATCTTTCAATTTTCTGATATCCTCTGTGATATTCTTTTCTATAGTACTGTAGTTTTCAATGAAGAGATCTTTTACCTCTTTGTTAGACTGACTCTTAAGTATTTCATTTTTTTTAAAGCTATTGTGAAAGGTGTTGTTTCCTAATTTCTGTATCAGTGAGTTTGCTATTTGTGTACGGGAATGCTATTGATTTTTGAGTCTTGACTTTGTATCTAGCTACACTACTGAATCTGGTTATTAAGAAGTCCTTTGGTGGATTTTTTTGAATTATCTACATAAAGTAATATATCATCTACAAATACTGATAGCTTAACTTCTTCCTTTCCTATCTTTATGCATTTATTTCATTCTCTCGTCTAATTGCTTTGGCTAATGTTTCTTGGACTATATTGAATACGAATGATGATAGTGAATACTCTTGTCTTATTTCTGATTTTAGTGAGAAACCTTTCAGTTTTTGACTGTTTAGTATGATGTTGACTATTGATTTGTCATAGATAGCTTTTATTCAATTGAGCTAAAGACCATCTACTCCTCTTTTGAGTCGAGTTTTTAGCATGAATAGGTGTTGGAGTCTGTCAAATGCTTTTTCTGCATCTATTGTGATGATCATGTGATTTTTGTCTTTGGCTCTATTGATATGGTTGTATTACATTTATTGATTTGCAGTTACTCCTGGCTTTATATCTGCTAATATCTGCTTAATATATTTAGGTGCTGTACTCCAACATACACTTATAATTATTGCACACTTGTGATCAATTAAACCCTTAGTCAGTGTATATATTGACCTTTTTCTCCTTTAGTTTTTGAAGTAAGTTCTGTTTTGTCTCATAAACCTAAAGCTATACCTTCTGTCTTTTGGCTTCAAATTTGCATGAATGTTCTACTTCCCTCTCTTCCTTTTGAGCTTTTACCTGTAAAGCTGATGTGAATCCATATATTGTGTAGCAGCATAAATTGGGCTGTTTAGTCAGCCATTCCATGTCTTTGGATTCTAGGATTTCAGGTACTTATATTCAAAATAATGCATAATAGGTGATTATCATATTGGTGATTATTTCTAATTTGTATTTCTTTTGTACTTTTTTATGCTGTGCTCTTGTCTAAGTTGATGTTTTTCTTTAGTGGTGTTTTTCTTACTTTATCTTTTGTGTATGAACTAAACTTTTAGTTCCATGATACTTACATAAATCATGTTCCAGTTGTAGAAACCTAATTTACACTGAGAACAACTTTAACTTCCAACGTAGACAAAACTATACCCATTTACCCATGATGTGTTTTATGTTTTAATGTTATGACTTTCACCTCTTATACAATTTACCCATTAACAAATTACATTGCTCTATATATTTTTATTACTTTTGTCTTTTTACATTGTTATGGTTGATACATTGTGTCAACTTGGGGAGTCTATAGAGGTTCGGGTGAGTGACTCAGCAGGAAGCCAGGGTGATTACTTTGTGTATATCCTGAGTCTGTGGAAGAGGAAGGCATGGAGACTGAGTGGGAGCTACACACAGCCTGGGTGGTAGTAGGCTATTTACAATGTAAGGGAGAGAAAGAGGCTGCTTGCCAGCCATTCCTCCATTTTGTTGGTTGTTTTTGCTGTGCTCTGCTGCCATGAACATTTGCCCTCTGCCATGTGCCACTCTGCGTCAAAACCAGCCAAGTATGGACTGAAACCTCCACAAACTGTAAGCTAAATAAACCTGTCCTTCCTTCATTCTGGGTGTTGGGTATTTTGTCTCAGCAATGAGAGAAAAGTAACCAAGAAATACATTTATATTAGAATTGGAAAAATTTTACACTGCTCTTACATAATTAGAGGCTTCTGAAATGTGAGTTTTATACTTTTCCATACTTTTGTACATTTCTTGTTACTAAGTAGAATTCTTTCAGGTTGAAGAACTTACTCTAACATTTGCTGTAAGGCAAGTTTGGTGGTGGAGCACTTCCTCACCTTCTGCCTGCGAATGTCATTGTCTCACCTTCACTTAGGAAGGATAATCTCAATAGACATTAATATTCTTGAGTGTCAGGATTGTTTCTCTCTTTCAGAGCATCAAAGCTGTCATATTTCTCACTCTCATCCTTCAAGGTCTGTGCTGAGAAATTCACTGGTAGTCTTATGGTGGTTTCCTTGTACGAGATGAATTTGTTTTCTCTTGAAATGAAACTAATGTTTTTTTTCTTAAAGCGGCTCAAAAAATTCAGGTTTAGTATGTCTATAATTTTCAATTTTGAGATTATCTGATGTGTAGATCAAACTTCCAGAACTCTTCTTTCTTCCTTTGTTCCCTTATTTATCACAGGATCATTCTTGCCTATCATTTCTTTCTGTGTTTTGACTAAACTTTGTAGTTTAAATGTTTTGCTTCCAAATTAAGTCAATTCATGACACAGATGCGGTTTTCTTTTATCCATTTTTACCATGGGAAAGACAAGAACATAACACACTCACCATCATTTGTCATGGTCCACCAGCATGACAATCTACCCATTAAATTTTGGTATGTTCATTACTAGAGCCAGGGGTTCATTTGTTAGGTTACTTCTCATCTTTGTTATTAAACACATGAAGAACATGAACAGCATTTCTCCTCCACATGAACAGAAACCTCTGATATAAAGACTGTTCGAAAAATCTGTTTAGAACTTCCCTGCACTCCAGACTCAACCATTTTAACGTTTCTCAGGGCTAAGGATGCATCACAGATGCAGGAGAAAACGTATCTGGGCTTAGTTTTGCAGACTCGCTTTAAAGAACTGACCTGGACCTAAGTTTCTTTCCTGTTTTGTTTTGATTGAGCAGTAAACTCTATGCTACTGAATCTAATCAGCCACTCATTATGTGAGGTAATAGTTTCAGCCACTCCACTGGTACTGCAAGATTCAGAATGCAGCTGCATGTATTGGCAGCAGTGCTCGCAGGGAACTGTGCAAGACCTTTTTAGAACAGAATCATTTATATGCTGAAAATTCCCTTCCAGCAGCCTTTCCACAGGTTTATGAAGCTACTTCTTTCCAGTCATATGACTTTTATAATCACTACAGACAGAATGATTTTCAAAGTACAGTTTGATACCTACAAATACTATGATCCCTTAAAAATAGCATTGCAGATTCAGGGTAAAGCAGTTGTGTTTCAAACCACATTTGCTGCTTAGAATTGTTTTATTTTGTTTGTGTACTGACCCTTCTATAAAATTCACGTCCAGTGATTCACTTGGGGAGTTTGGAAAGCATGGGGGATTCTTACTCTTTTGGCTCAGTGCTTGGCTATTTTTGAACAAGTGTAGGGATACTGTCACACTGAGCAATGACCCTATGTAAGCGATTTGATTGTATGATGGTGTAGCTTCTGTGTTGCCAGAGTGTGTGCTAATAAACAGGGGGCCCCAAGTTAAGTCAGTGTAAGACACTGTTGGTGTTCTTTAATTTTCAGCACATCTTAGTTCTTTCTCATCCTCTCCCCACGCCACTCTTTCCATCTGTCCATCCCTTTTCTTTGAACAAAAACTGTCCCCCTACTTATAGCAACTTTTATTTTTCTCCTCATTTACATTCTTTGTCACTTTTATGAGAAAAATCATGCTGTGTTCAAGCTGTGTGTCTGATTTATTTCACTTAATGTTATGGTGTCAAGTTACATCCACTTTCCTGCAAAAGATTCAAGTTTACCCTTTTATACAGCAGAGCAGTACTCCATTTTGTATAAATGCCAGATTCTCTTTATCCATTCACCTGGTGATGGACAGATAGGGTGCATTCCAGATTTAGCTGTTATGCATTATGCTGTTATCAACATGGGTGTGCATGGATCACTGTGATATGATGTCTTTAACTCTTTTAGGAAGATACATAGAACAGCTGGCTGGGTCAAATGGAATTTCTAGTTATTTTTAAAAATTGATGTATGCTTGCAGTATATAACAATCACATCCATTGTGAGGATCACATCCTCTCCCCACTCTCCAGCCCTTTGTGCTGCTTGATTGATTGATAGTCAGCTTGAGTGGGAATGCCCAGCTGACTGAGTTAGCATGGTTCTGGGTGTACAAGACCCACTTAAGCAGTATTGTAGTCTAAGAAGTATAAAGGAAGAACAGGGAGGATTTTGTGCTGATTTTTTTTGGAAGAGCTTCCTTGCTGCTCATGTTTGCTCTGGTTCTTTTTCTTCCAAGAACCTTTGGATGTTCTCTCAGGTGAGCTTCCCTCTTTGCCTTCACCCAAAATGGCTGCCATTCTCTTCAGAGGAGTTCAGGCCTTCACTTTTGTCTAGACTGTCATCTCTTGGCTTTGAGCCCAGACACTTTGACTTCAGCACCAATCTTCAGGCCTCCCATGCAGACTCTCCAGCCTCCAGCACCAGCCTTGGGCCTCCCGTTGCAGACCCTCCAGTCTTCCATTGCAGATTCTTCAGCCTGCCACTACAGAGTCATTTGGGACATTGCTGTAGGACCCAGGCCTTTGGCTGGACTCCTAAGGGACTTTACCATAGGATTCAGGCCCAGAGCTGGATTCTGCAGATCTCTTGTTCAAACAGATCTCTTGCATTCTTCTAGATTTGACTCTGTGGGCAAATGTTGTAAATCACTATCTTGAATTTCTGTGCCGTGAATTAAATCTGTTCTTTTGCAAACACTGACCAATACACTCTTGTTTCCCTCTTCATTGTTAACATTTTTGTTGTCGCTGTTTTTGTTTTCTGTTGCTGAGGAATACCCAAACTGATTTCCATAGTGGTTGCACCAGTGTACATTCCACCAACAATCTAGAAGTGTTGTTCTCCCTACAGGCTTGCCAGCACTTATTATTTTATTCCTTCATAATGGCCATTCTTTCTGGAGGTAGAATCTCAAGGTTGTTTTAATTTGCATCAGCATTGGGTCCAGATCTAGTAACACTGATGAAATGAAAGAAGAGAAGAGATGGAGGGATCACTCCAACAGTTAAAGATTAACGAATTCTGCTTTGAGAGTCTAGAGGTATCACCTTCTCCCATTTTTACAATTCTCAAAGACAAGGCTGCTGATGTTCCTAATACAGGTTACAAATTAGAGACTATGGAAGTTCATCACAGAAATCAGGTGTATTCATCCAACAAGATGCTACATTTATAGTAATAATAAAAAAGAATTTCAAGCAACATGGGCACAATGGAATAGAATGTTCAACGGATGTTGCACAATCTCAACAACATGAACACAACATCATATGGAAAAGTGACCAATTTATAAAGTGTAAATGTAATTTTATTCATTTACAAACAGTTAAAAATGACTCTTCTGGAAGTTTTCCACGTGTTTTACTGAGTTTTATGCTTCTTCTTTGTTGGGAAGAAAAATAATTTCAAGCATGAAGAAAGGGACATTATTTCCAAGTAAAATAATTCCACTTTAGAAAATACGCTTTCACAGTCCTGGTTCCAGTATCTATGCACGCTCGTTCTGTCGGTGCACAGCCAATGTGAACAATACTCACGCTTGCCTTGGAGAACCGCCAGGGAAAGTCCTATCAATGGTGCCACCAGGACCCTTGAGAACACCGGAAACAGCTGATGCCATGCCCCGCCTCAGCGCTCAGTCCAGGTCGGAAGCCCAAGAGGTGAAATGAGCGAAGGAGTTGTGAAGATAACCGGACACCTAAAAATCTGTTGGCATTTTCACAGTATTCTTCACCCTAGGTAATTACATTTACTGTTGGCTTCAGCAGTGAAACAGATATCAACAGACAGAGTTCAGAAGATCTGTATTTCAGTCAAGCACAAGGAAGGACTTCCGGAAACCAGAGCTCCTGGGGAGGGCAGCTGGATGCAGGACTGGTGAGCAGTTGAAAGCTGTAGGACCATTGAATTGTGCAGGATGCTGGCCAGCGCTGAATGCTTATAAGAGGCAAAGGCTGTGTTGTATGATACACAAGTTACCTGGCCAGCTCTGGGATTCTGAGGTGCAGAATGACAAAGCTGAGATTTTATTCGATCAGGAAGCTAAGGCAGGCAGGAATACCCTCATCATACAGTTGAAAAATTCAAAGCTTAGATTATGTGAGTGCCCAGTGTCATATAATTAGATGTAGGCAGAATCGCTACTTTGCACTTTACCCCTGGGAGAGTCAGTGCTCCAGTAACATGGCATATGCATACCCAGGATGCCAGCAGACCCCGGGGGTTTGGGGAGATAGATGCTAGTGTGGAAGACAGAAATAATGGCAATGTCTGCTTCAACCTTTGGCATTAGTGACTAGGCTACACTCTGCAAGGAGCACCTTCGTATTTCATATGACACACAATTTGTCAAGAGAAATGGCCACAACTGAGGCCACAGGGCAGTCTTACATTTTTGTCTCACACATAGTTTCAACTGCTTCAGAGGGCTTAGAAAAGTCTACGTAGTCCTCCCACACATGCGGGTTCGGTCTGAGGCCAGGGATGGGAACTGGTCAGATAGGAAGGGAAAGATATGCAGATCCACTTGGTTGAAAAAAGGTTCCCTTCCTGGGGTGAGAAAATGAGTCTTTTGTACAGGAGCAGGAAATGTCTCCCATAGGTCCTATAAACATGCTGTGTTCCCAGTTACCGGCTCTTGAGTGGGGAGTGAGGCAGTCTTTTCTACCCTTGATTTCCGGGACATTGGTCCTGAACTGTAGTTGTTACTGTTCCTTCAGTTGCTGTTTTGCCATGAAGCTAAATCAGGGAAAATAAGAAAGAGACAAAAAAGAAAAGACCAGCATAAAACTCAAGTAAAACACAGTCATGAACAGTGACAAGAGTTTTCCTTGGGAGAACTGTCCTAGCACTAGCCGTGTACAAGTGCACACTAGCATTCTAGCCTTGAAAATCTTTGGCTTATTTAGACCAAGGGCTAATAAAATTAAAAATCATTCCAACTGCCATTTGTTGAGCAACCTTCATGAGGCAGGCTTTCTGCTACTACACCTTTACTTATGCTGCTTAATACCATCCTCTTGAGGACTGTGCCTGGGTGCCTTTGTTATGAAATAAGGAAGCATACTCAGGGTTTCTGTGACTTGCCCAAAGTAGCATTTTCATGGAACCAACAATCACTAGGGTAGCCTCAGAGCCCAGGCTACACAGTTCAACAGCATTAACCTTATACCCCAGAGGAAGAAATTGATGCTCAGAAAATATTAAAATTAAACTAACACATCTAATGAAGGCAAATCTCCTGGATCAGGTCCAAGGCCTTTCCCTGCCAATAAGGAGAATACTATACCGGTGCTCCCTAAGTCCACTTGTACTCATAAAACTTCCTGGTTTGGAGAAACTTCCTGAACAGATTTCATTAGAAAAGACTGACATGGAGATTGAGTCACACATGCATTTGTCACCTGGGATGAGCCAAGCCTTCCTGTGCTTTCATGGTACGAATGCATCACTACCCTCTCATCTTTATAAGAAACACCAAGGAGGTTAGTTACATAGTCAGTTAACAGTAGGCAGTGGAAATGAAACCCTGACTTTGTCCAGCCCGCTTTGCTTCATAGTACAGTTTGTCTCCCCAAATCAACAGAGAGATCATGAAATAACACAATGGCAAACATCATTTCAACTTGACTCCTCATCACTTTCATCTTAATAGAATGCCATTAAAATTTTCTCTAAATGCCTCAGCCTTTAATAAGTAATTAAGAGGTACTCATAAACTAGAGAAGCCCTACTCCACATCAGTGTGCTGTTTTATACTCTCTCATATAATTTTACTGACCCCTGCAATCACTTTTTACAAAAGTAATGTCTTTCCCTAGGAAGCAATTGGCTTCTCTGAAGTTTTTTAGCCTCCATGTTACTGTCTTCATAGTTGGACAGAAGCAACTTCACAACCCAGGTCCAATTGGTGGAAGCAAACCTTTCTACAGATAAAAAAGTAGATTTTTTTTAATCAAGATGAGTCTTTGGTGAAAGAATTGGAGAGAGAATATAGGTCACATATGGGTGAATATGAGTGACAGAATATTCACTCACTGTGGCAGGAAGGCCATGTCAGTCACTGGTAAGTGATGGAGGGCCACTTTCGCAAAGATACTTTCAGTGAAGGCCTGAAATCAGCAGCTTGAGGAAGACTGTAGCGTTAAAGCAGTGTAAAATGGACATCTGTTTTCAGAAGAATTGGACTTGAACTGGAGCCCAATTCCTCTAGCTATAATGGTAACTATTCACTGAGCAGTTTCTCTGAGGATACAGAGGTGCCAACTTCACCACCCATCCTGAAACAGAAAGCAATACTACCTGACACCGTGCTTCTGCCCATCAGTGAAAGTCTCTGCCAGTATCTAACAAGCTCTCCTGCTTGCAGTGAGGTACTATTGCTATTAAAAGCAACCTGTTGGTTCAAAGCTTTGGCTTTGCCTTCCATGGGCTCTCCTCACTGTCTTCTTACTCAGTTTTTTCCATTACCTTCATTTACACTTTCCAGGAGACACGAAGCAGTAAAAGTCTTTCCTGCAAGCACTGGTCATATCACTGACAGATACATATCCTATTTGCTTTTCATATACCACTTTTTGTACCCTCTACAGCACCCCACACTGTCCCAGATAAATCTCAAGTCCTCTCTTGAGATGCTTGAATGAAAATTAACAAGATAGAAGAAAATCTGCAGAGAAGGGACATCATTCATTTCTTATTTGTTCTAAATTTTTTAAGAAGTCTTATTTCACAAGACTCTTAGGGCACCTGTTGGTACAGAGGATGAATTGATAGTTTATTACAGAAGAGCACAAGATTTTGAGTGGCAGCCCTCATTTTATTTTTTGGCACTGTGATGTTTTACATCTGGGATATCTCCCCAGAACCTCATGTACTCAGAGAGTGACTGGACCAGTGGTGTGTGGTCCTCAGAGGATTAATCCCTTAGTGCATTTATAGCTCAGTGCGTTGTTAGGAGGAGAAGTGCCTGATCAGAAGAGTTGAGTGTGATGTGAAGGAGTCCGTCTCCCTCCCTGCCTTCTTCCTTATGCTTTGCTTCCTAGGAACCAGAATGGGAGCAGTTTTCCTCCAGTATGTTGTATCTGCCTTGGAGCCTGCCAACCAAGGATCATAACCATGAGCCAACATAAATTTCTCCTCCTTTCAGTAGCGGTGGCCAGGTATTGTGCATAGTAATGGGAAAGTGACCAAAGCAAATATGAAGAAGAAAATCTTGTCATGCAGAAAATATGTGTGTCTTATAATCTTTCAGGGGAACTGAACAACATTAGTATACTTTAATAAAAGGGGATGACAAGTATTTAAAATGATTCCAGTCGTGGCACACTTGGAAGATACAGCAGTCTCAGCTACAGGTGCAGGTATTTAACAATCCCCTGGGAGAGTCTCCTCTCAGGTTTATAGCAAGCAGTATTGCTCTCCATGGTGTCATCTCCATTAATGACACCTACCCCACTCAGGCTGCATCATGGACATAGCCAGATGATACAGAGGACCTGGAGGGGCAGCCCTTCCCCATGCTGTCAGGAGCACAGGGGTGAAAGAAAGTAACGAACCTCTTGGCTTGGCTCAAGGCAATGCTCACTATGTGTCGGACTCACCCCTCTTCCCTCAGGTAGAACTGACAGCACCACACCTTACTTTTGCTCAGGACAGCTTGTAGAGGACTGGAAGGGTTTTGTATCTGACACCCAGGACCCATATTATAGAGAATCCCTTGAAATTCTCTTCAATAGCCATGAGTCATTCAAGAAGAAGCAGACCTCACATACGCAGAGTTCTGTGTGGTTACCGTTGATTTAAATTCCTGCAATGAGGTCATTGGCTAGATGTTATAGACTGAGCAATTATGCCCCCATGCACATTTCATAGGTTGAAATCCTGGCCCCAATTGTGTGGTATCAGGAAGTGAAGCCTTTGGGAGGAGACTGTGATTAGGTCCTGAGGGTGGAACCCCTCATGAATGGAATTAGTGTTCTCATGAAAGAGAGGCAGAGAGCTCACACTTCTTCTACCGTGTGAAAACACAAACCAAGACTGAGGACTATGAACAGAAACAAGACAGATGTCCTAAAGCTAGCACTTGCCAGACACTAAGTCTGTTGGCCTGTTGTTCTTCAAATTCCATCCTCCAGAACTGTAAAATACAAAATTCTGTTAGTTGTAAGCCAGTCAGCACTGTACTTTGTGGCAGCAGCCCTAGTCATGTAAGACACCACAAGACACTTGCCTATAAGCAGGTGTTCCCTGAAACCAGCTGCACACATGCAAACACAGAAATACACAGTATCCTCAGTGGTACCAGAGCTCCAAATCCTTGGCGGAATGTAAGCAAAGGCAAGAACATGGGATCACAGGACAGTGTTCCTCCTTTTGACTGAGAGCCCCAAATGCTGACCCTTCTAACAGTTCCCTATCAGAGTATATAAGAGCCATAGACAGATGCTGGAATCAGGGACAGCATCCTCTTTGACTTCTCTTTTTTCACTTCTTTCCTAGATTCCCAAAGAAACCTGGTAGTGAATTTTAAAATCTCTATCATATCCTTCCACTTTGTTCTGCATCTGCCCCTCTTTACAGTGCTGCTGCTTTGCATCCTTACTTGCTGAGGTGAGGTCTTTCAGAGATTCCCTTGCTGTCATTCTAAGGTTCCTAGGTCTGATTTGTCCAAAAGTATTTGCTGATTTCTCAGGCTAACAAGAATACAAATACCTCATCTCTGTACATAGAAAAAAATCCACATATTTTAATAGTTTTATTAAAATTTGGCAAAAAATCAAAGTAGCAAATATACAATTCAAGGTTAAAAGTGGTGTCCTCATGATCTAAGTCGGGGTGAACAATCTTTTCCCTTAAAATGCCAAACAGGAACCACTGTAGGCTTTACACGACACATTCACTATTAAAACTATTGACCTCTTGTATTCATGAAAACCAACCACAGATAGTATAAAGAACAACCAATGAACATGGTTGTGTTCCATTAAAACTTTACGTAGCAGAAGCAGGTGGCAAACCAAATCTGTCCCACAGGACATATTTTGCCTTGTCTTATACTAGACCCCTAGTCTGATTTCCCCAGATAATAATTGCAAGCAGTTTCTTATAAAACATAATTGCTGCTTCAGTAAATCATTTACACAACTCTAGCTAACAAAAATACAGTTTTTAGACAGGCAGCAAAGATACACAGATGTTACCTGTCCATGGGCTAATTTCTTGAAAGAGAAAGAAACCATTAACTCACTTTATTTTTCTTCCAAAGACAAGAAATACCATGTATCTTGGGTACCTAGGATAAGATAACACTCCTAGGGGCACTGTGTTCTTTTTGAATGATTGGAGAGTCATAAATAAACAAACATATCCAAGTCTTTAGCAGTGTAATACCCACTCCTTACTATGAATTCAAATATCTGGATTTCACAAGAAGTGAAATAGCCAATTCCAGGTTGATACATGCCCTGTTTGAATAAAAAGTTACAAATATAAAGTTGTCTAGACAAGTAACTATAGGAAAAAAAAAATATATATATATATATTCTTATAGTTATTTGTCACTGATATATATATATCAGTCTAGTTATCTAGACCAATTAGACAGCTAAATTCCAGCATAATCTCTTTTTTTTTTTGCGGTACTGGGGATCGAACTCAGGACCCTGCGCTTGCTAGGCAAGCGCTTATTCCACTGAGCTATATCCCCAGCCCCCAGCATAATCTCAATGAGAGAACCCCTGGTGTTTTGTTGTTGTGGTTGTTTGTCTGTTTTTGTTTGGTTTTGTTTTTCTGTGGGGTCTCCTAGAAATCTAACCACTTGGAAGACTACAGTTTCAAAAATAAAATGCTTTATGAACAAAAGAGAAAAGAAAATCCTGAAATACCTTCTTTGCGAAGTCAGGAGCCACACACAGAAGGCTCTGGCTGCTGGTTAGGCCGGAAGCCTGGTGCTCTTCTCACGGAAAACTTTACCGCTGTGACACGGCACCTAGGGATCAAAAATTCAGAACTTGTTCCAAATCATAAAAAAAAGTTTTATCAGTATATAAGAAGAGAGTCTCACAAATGCAAGATCCAGCTGTATCCTGGAATCATGGTACTTTTAAAAAGCATTGAGCAGTTTCAAGAACTCCATGATTTGTGACTCTCCCTGGTCCTTTGGACTTCCTTGTCTCCGGCTTATTCTTCCGTCTTGTCCATCCTCCATCTCTCTGTATCTCACCTTTTCCTTTTGTCTCTTTTTCTCTAAGTGTCCTTACATTTAAGTATCAGATTAATTAATGTCTTACCTCTATGATTGAGAAGGTAGAGGGAGAATCTATGTGTTTGAATTGCTATGTGTACATATGGACAAGGTGCAAAAATAGGGAAATCTGTAGACAGAGGTGACTACATGATCAAGCTAATGTCTGATTCTAAATCAAGTCATAAACATATTCATTTCATTGAAGGGGCAAGAATGCCTCCGAATAGTATGTGGTTTTACTGATTCACATGCCTACACATCTATCTCAACTCTGATTTAAAGATTTGATGAAAGTAGAAAAGAATCTGTCATTGTACATTCAGAAAAAAAGACATGAACATCTTGGTGCTGATGTCATTAAAGTTATATACTAAGACTCAAAATTAAAGTAAATTTTTGAGTCAAATTCAGTGACCCTCAATAATTATAATTAAAACATTCATCAGTAATCAATGTTCTTAACACCTTGCTCTATTTTTTAGATGGTTTACACTTTCATTTTTTGCTTTCAAAAATAGAAATGTATTCAGTATAGTTTCTGGAGCTCCTCTCAGGAGCCAAATGACAAATTAGGCCATTGGGACACACCAGAGAATTTAATGTACAACAAGTTCTTCCCTTAAGGGTTTGCGATTTTGCTGTTTTTAACATATGTCTTTACTTTTTATCTTGCTGTATACATTTTCTAAGCCATTAAATATATTATAAATGTATATCAATAATATAAGAAGTGACTATGATATTTTATCCAATTTATATTTAAGGTCATGGGCTTTATTTGCTTTTGTGCATCAAGAAAAGTAAAGAATTCCAAAAGGTCAGCAAAAATTTAGGAAGCATATACCCTGAGTAAATATTTATAATTTTCTATATGCAAGGGGCATATAGAAAACAAAACAAATTTTAAAAGATAAGAAGAAGCTGCAGCCTTCAGATGAAGTGGAACAGGGCAAGTATAATTACAAAGAAATGTAGCAATGTCCCAAGGAATATCGTTTCCATATTGGATTAGTCATGTTGCTTATTATCAAGATTGCCATCAATTTAATGATAAAATGTTAGCAAAGTAGGGCTGATAATACAATAAGAAACATTTATTAAGTACATGCAATGTGCCAGTCACTGTTTTAAGTGATTTGTATCTATCAGCCTGTTTAAATTGTATACCCCAATGCAGGAGCGGTGTTTGTACATATGACAACATGGAGGTATAAGGCCAAAATTATTTTCATGAAATCACAGAGCTAGCAAATTATGAAGCAATATTTCAAACCTAAGTCATCTGTTTCTGGAGTCTTTGCTAATAATCATGGCCTGGTTAAAAGACTGCAACCATTTCATCTGCACAATACATACTTTGTTTACGCGATAGCCAGGAGAATGGGTCCGTAGAAGTTATTAACTTTATGGGAACTACAAATCCAAGTGCCTGTTTCTAGAGAAAGTTCCCTCTCCAGGAAAAGGAATCATGCCCTTTTTTTCAAAATCTGGCCTGGCATGTTGTTTGTGTGAAGTATCATCTCTCACTGGCTGCTTTGGAGGATTTCTTCCTGTAGAAGCCGCATGCTCCTTTAAGAGGCAATTGAAAGCTGTAGGCTTCAACTTCTTTTGCAAAGATACAAAGCCATGTGCACACTGTGTGGATGTGACCTCTGAAGGGCCCCAGATGGGAGGGCCTTAGAAGGAACAATCTGCCTTTGCCCCCTAGAGAATGATTTGTCAGTCTTTAGTTGTAGAAATCACGTTGGGATGTCATGAAACACGAATACCTTCCTGACTCCTCTTCTCCTTCTAACTAAATACTAATTCAGGGATCTAAATGTACCTACATTTAGGCAGTTCACACGCAGATAACCAAAGGCCATACCCCAGAATGCTGCTTCAGTAGCCTGAGAGAAAGCCCAGGGTCTTAATATCTCTGCATGACTGGGCCATTTCCAAAAGGAGTTTAAAATCCTGCTCCCAGCTCAGCAAGGCAGGAAGTCAGACAAAGAATGAAGATGGAAGTTCCAAACCACAGTGATAAAAGCCATTTAATAACATGAAATAGAATTGTTTCATTAGGGCTTCACAAAGGATTTCCCAAGCCTAGGTTCAGCTGGCCCATGAGTCTGTGTTCCTACACACCGTACTCTGTTATTCTGTTTGTGAAGCATCTCCCTTGTGTTCTGGGCACAGTCCAAATAGGTATTTGGCAGACAGATGCCTCAGTAGCTCCATCTGAAAGAGTGAGCACATGCCTTTGTACCGGCGGTCTCTCTAGATGGAAGCACCATCTTGGAGACACCAGAGCAGACACCAGTTCTGCATATCCTCCTTAGATGATAAGCAGAAATAAAGGTACACAGTGTGAGCTTCTCCTAGGGATGCTGTGTAACCTTTATCTAGAGACACTGTGTGAGCTTCTCCTAGGGTAGGATGGAGGCTAGAAAAGGAACAAATATGTCTGCCCAGAGGATAGGCTGACCTGGAGAGGGGGACACATGGGCTTTCCCATGCATGCCAAGGTTCTTCACCATGATCGCCTTCTATTGATTAGAAATCTCTTTCCATGAAACTTCAAACTAAACCCAGATATAATTCAAATCTCTGCTCTGCAGTTTGTGATACAGGTCTTTTGAGGCACGTTTTCTAATTCTTCTCAGCCTCCACATCCACACTGTTAGAATGGAGATAATTACTACTTCAGAGGGTGCTGTGAGGATTCATCTACATTTTATGCTAGTATTCTGCAGTGTGTTTGTAGAGACTTGCTCAAAAGTTATGATGATTTTTATGACTGCAGTTAAAACTTGACCTCTGTTGTATGTATACGACCCATCTCAATGAACAGAAGTTCTAGTGTTCAGTAATTTTCTCACCCATCAGCTCCCTGCCCCATTGCCAACCCCAGGCCACATCTAGTAGAGGAAAAAACAAAAGGAATAATGAATAACTCCATTACAATTTTGCCACCATTTAAAATGACATTTGCATTGACAGACAACCTGTGATTTGCTCAACATTGTTAATGGTGCCATCTCCAGCTTGCTATCGGCAGGGGATGTGTGGGAAATAAATTTGCTTCCTCCTTCAGGGTTACTGAGCCACGAGTGCTAGTGTGCACAACTGTGCTGCTTTGAGGTTCTCAGGTGGTCTCCTGCCCCATAACGCTCCTTGTGATTAGTACAACAGTTGTTCACACTCCAGTATCCCAACCTTTACTAAATTCCAGTGGCCTAGTATTAGTGGCGAGCAGACAAAGGACTCTAGTGCCTTCCCTATACTGATATGGCCTTCAGTAACAGCAGCTATGATTTATCTCATCTGGGAGATGCATCAGAGCCTCAACATGTGTTGGATAAATGGGTGGGTAGGCACGTCACCTTGAAGTAGGTCTTCTGAGTAACTGTCACTGTAAGGTCACGCTTTAAGGCTAATACACAACTCACAAGTCAATGCGGACCAAGCAACTTGCTGTAGAGGGCAATGCATATAATTTGAATAGCATCTCCTGGAATTCAGAGGCCTGTGCCTAGTCTCCGCACTTTCCCCCCAGTGATGGCTATGTAAAGAACATGCAGTATGAAAACAGCTGCGTCTCTGTCCTCAGTCCATGGCAACTCAAACAACAGCAGCACCCCTGTGCCTGTCCAGGTATCAGGAGATTGCTGTACTTTAAGTTTCACCCTCTTCTTCCAACAATTTCCCTGTGTATAAATCACACTGCTTAATCAACTGCTCCTCCATTTCATCGCAGGTGAAATACAGGTGATAAGGACATTCATCTTTCTTATCTCTTAGGCCTGCGATCAGTATTCTGACAAAATTCTTCAAATGTGAAGCACTTTGAAAAGTGTGAAGGCACCTTACTGATCTGAAGTGGCAAAATAACATGGAGGAGAGCTGTGGAATTCTTCCACACGCATGCAGCAGTTCATGCAGTTTCCCACAAGCATTCACATCCTTTTTTTTTCCTACATACACTTTAAATTAGGCTCTGTTCTTTCATTATAAACCATACGCAGTAAGATTTCTCCTTTGTTTCTTGCCAACTGTCTGGCCACTTTTTCCATTTGATCTGCGCAAAGCCAGGCCTCAGGGAAAACCATTGCACATGGCGGAAGTCAGTTTGATTACAAAGATGCAGTTTGGCCTGTTTCTCCACCGGAGCCACAGGTGTACCCTGCATGCTTTCTGGAAGTGTAGACTAACAAATTAAGATGCACACTGAGACAGGTTGAATAATTTGTGTAGATGAACTGCCAATACAAAGTGTCAGTCTAGCACTCTAGGCAGCCTGGCTGAGGATGTCTGAGGTGGATTTTGCTTTCAGATATTTTCAGGAAAATGTTCATGACAAATAGGATAAGAGGCCACAGCACCCATGATGAGACTTAAAGGTGTAGGTAAGGACACATATTTTCATGGAATGTGTTAGGCACTTTCCCACCACTGGGAAAAACACTTGACCGTTATAAATTAAAAGGAAAAGAGGTTCGCGTTCAGAGGTGTCAGCCCATAGGTAGAAAGCAGACTACAGGGAATAGCAGCTTCTGTGTATGTGTGTGTGTGTGCACGCGCACGCCAACGCGCGCACGTGCACAGATATATGCCCAAGGCCACGCCTTCCTGACCCACCCAGACACACTCAGAAATGTATTTCACTGATTTGTGAAATGAATTAAGTTCGCAATCAAGATTGTCTCAGGGACAACACAAATATTTGTTCTTACCTCGCTTTTCAGTTTCTCATTCGGGATGGTAAATATCTACCTTCATTTCTGACAGATTAAGAAACCTTAACCTTTCTCCTCCTTGCATTTTCGATTATTGGCTTATATATGTTCCCCTGTGAAATTTCTCTCTACTGTGGACAGCTCACTTTAAGAGATGCGCTTGCCACAAGCCTGCACAACCACCTGGCCTGAGGGCTCCCACCTCACCTAAGACATCGCATGTGCTTCCGCATCAGCTCCCAGGACAGGCTCAGTGCTCAGAAAGCATCTGAAGACTCAAAAATTAATGAGATAACGTTCATAAAGTTGTCAGCATTGTTACTGGAATAAAGTTAATACTCCTTCAATGTTTGTGATCATTACTATCACAAATAAAACACTCCAAGTATTTTTATCCTTAATTCTGATGTTAAGTCCTTTTAAGAAAAATGCAAATCATTTCCAGAGTCAGAGATGCATGGGTGGAGGACATTCTTTAGTTAATCTTTCAGTGTATTGCCTTAGGTATAACCGGACCTAGGTTGTTGTGTTCTGGAGCAAGTCTAACAAAAGCTTTGTAAGCCCTGGTGCCCACACTAAATGTTTTGCTGTGTTATGTAGAAAAGGCATGGTGACAGGATAGCTACCTGGTCAAGTCTCATGCCTGTGGTAATTGGGTTGTATTGTTCTTGCTAAAACCAGGTGCCTCTTTTGTTTTATCTCAATAAAAGGTTAGGGAAAAGGTGATTCGGAAAAGGTGATTCTGGGCTGCAGACAGGAGAACTGTAAGCCCCTGATCCTAGGAAATTGTCTCTCTTGTATTTCTTTTTTTTAACTTTTTATTTATCCGTGTGTACCTTGTTTTTGGGACTGTTCACCCTGGACAGAAACGGATACTAGACCAACATGCATGATCTTTTCTAGAGAGCACAAATTAATTTCAAAAAGAGGTTTAAGGTCCAAGGCTGTGAAATGCCAACGGAACGTGTTGCTCTGCGCTGCCTGAGCATTAACGGGTGGGCTGGATACGCGGCAGCGAGAAGTGGGCGGGCCCTGAGAGCTGGGCGCCCAAGGAGATCGGCGTTGCGTGGGCCGCGGCTCGGCCAAGTCATGCTTAACACCGAGTGCGATCACAGCGGGACGGACCCTCCCATCTCCCAAACCCAAACGGCTAACTGGCGGCCGCGACCAGGAATTTTTGGAGGCGGCGGAGCAGAGCAAACTTGGAGAACGCACTCCTTGGGCAGACTGCGCTAATCTGCGCAACTGCCCGGGATCCTACTCAGAGCTCCGACCCCTACAGCTGGCGCCATCCTCAGCCGGAGAGCGGGCACTGCGGTGGCTGCTGTTGGCAGCTCCTGCGAGAACACCGAGGAGGCGGGGGAGCGCCGGGATCTCCTGCCGGCATGGATCTTGGAACGGGTGAGCCAAGTGAGCACCACAACAGGATTTCTGAGTCGGGAAGAAGCTCGACCCAAGGAGATACATCTGAGCAGCTTTCCTGCCTGCACGATCCCAGGGTGAGTTGATTGGGCGCCCTGACCGGCTTTTTTGAGTCAGGGAGAAACTCCGCCCAGCGAGGGACATCCGAGCAGCACTTCTGACTGCACAGTCCCTGGAACAGAAGAGCTGGCTGGGCGCAACGATGGCATTTTTGAGTGGGGGAGGAGTTCCACCCAGGGAGGAACACCTGAGCGGCCCCCTGCCTACAAGGTCTCTGGGGCGGCGAGCTGTTTATGCAACCCAGCCAGGTCTTGGGGTAGGGAGTAGAAGCGGAAATCTCAGCAGAGAGCTTAAGGGACATTCTCCCAAAGAGAAAGAGTCATTGGAACAGCCTCTGCAGCAGACCTTTGCCTGCTGAACTACCTGGGGAATTTATAGCTCAACATTTTGAATCTGATACCCAAAAATGGGAAAACAGACGAACAAAATGCAGTCTCAAAACTCATCCCCACCCAGAACAAGTTCTGAATGCGAGGATAGAGGGGAACCAGGAAGCCACATACCTGCAAGTTATGAAATGATTGCATCCGAAATGAAACAACTCCAACAGGCCATAAAAGAGCTTAAAGCAGAAATAAGCCACATACCTCCAATGATCTCTCAGACAAAAAACGAACTGAAAACAATAATGGAAGAAATGTTCCATACACATAGAGAAGAAATAGATAAAAGATTAGAAGAAAATAGGAAACAAATGGAAATGCTACAAGAGCAATTTAGGAATGAATTACCAAGAATGAAACAGGTCCAAAGAGAATGCCAGGATTTGAAAACTTACACTGAAAGCTTGCAAAACTGCTTAAATGAAACCAAAGATAGAATTTCAGACCTTGAAGACAGCATGGCAGCTTATGAGCGAGAAAGGAAGGATCTCATAAAATCATCAAAGACACAAGAAAAATTAATCCAATAGCTCCAAGATGAGGCGAAACGTAATAATATTCGAGTAATAGGAGTGAGTGAAACAGTAGGAGACCACACAAATGATATACAAAGAATATTTGCTGAAATAATAGCAGAACATTTCCCAAACAAGGTAAAAGATACTGAAGTTCAGTTAATCGAGGCATATAGAACACCAATGATCCATGACCCAAAGAAAAAAACACACAGACATATAATAGTCAAGATCCCAGATATCCAGCAGAAGACCACAATATTAAAAGCTGCTAGAGAAATGAAACAGATCACCTATAAAGGAAAGCCCATCAGAATCACAGCAGACTTCTCAACGGAAACCATGAAATCAAGAAGAGCTTGGAGTGAGGTATTACAGATTCTGAGACAAAACAACTTCCAAACCAGACTGATGTATCCTGCAAAACTATCCCTCAAATTCAATGGAGAAATAAAATATTTTCACGACAAAGAACAACTGAAGAACTTCATGAGTGCCAAACCAGCATTGCAAACAGCACTGAAAGATATTCTAGACAGAGAAAAAAGAGACCATAATCCCAAGAGCAACAATAGAAATAACTTCCTAAACAGAACAAGCAAGTAAATAGTCAGCAAAAGAAGGAAAACAACAAATAAATAAAATGACTAGAATAAGCCAACATATAACGATGATAACCATTCATGTAAATGGCCGCAATTCAAAAGTAAAAATGAAAAGATTGGAAGACTGGATTAAGGAACACAATCCAACGATATGCTGTATACAGGAAACACATTTTACTCAAAAGGAAATGCACAGATTGTAAGTTAAAGATTGGAAAACAATTCTCCATGCAGCAGGTCCGCAGAAAAAAGCAGGGGTAGCTATTATGTTTGCAAACAATGTAAACTTCAAACCAAAAACAATCAAAAGAGATAAAGAAGGCCATTACATGCTAGTTAGGGGAAAGCTGCAAGAGGAAGAGGTAACAGTCCTAAACATTTATGCACGAAATAATGGTGCACCTAACTTTACAAGTCAAATCTTAACAGACGCAAAAAATCAAATAACTAATAACACTATTGTAATAGGGGACCTAAACACCCCTCTGACGCAAAGAGACACGTCAACTGGACAGAAACTCAGCAAAGAAATAACAGACCTGAACCAAAAGTGTGAACAAATGGATTTAGTAGATGTATACAGAGTGTTCCACCCCACAACATCAGAATACACATTTTTCTTAGCTGCACATGGGCTTATCTCCAAAATAGACCACATTCTAGCCCATAGAGCTTATCTACTTAAATGCAAAAGAATTGAAATTATCCTGTGCATATTATCGGACCACAGTGCAATAAAATTGGAAATTAATGACAAACAGAACTCCAAAACCCACATAAACACTTGGAAATTAGACAACAACCTCCTGAATAACCAATGGGTCACACAAGAAGTTAAAGAAAAAATTAAAAACTACCAACAAATAAATGAAAACGCAAGTAAAACATATCGGAATCTGTGGGATGCAATGAAAGCAGTCCTCAGAGGGAAATTTATAGCAGTGAAATCATATACAAAGAAAATAGAAAGAGAGCAAATAAATAACCTAATGATACACCTCAAATTCTTAGAAAAAGAGCAACAAGCCAAACCAAGAGCCCAAAGAAGGGAGGAGATTATAAAACTCAGGGCAGAAATTAATGCAATTGAGATGAAGAAAACTCTACAAAATATAAGTGAATCAAAGAGTTGGTTCTTCGAAAGAATAAATAAAATTGATAAACCCCTAGCCAATCTTATCAAAAAAAGAAGGGAAAGATCTCAAATTCATGCAATAAGGAATGAAAAGGAGGAAGTCACTACCGATACAAAAGAAATACAAAAGATCATTAATACCTACTTTGAAAATCTGTATTCCCATAGGATAGAAAATACAGAAGAAATGGACAGATTCCTAGAAAGGTACAAATTGCCAAAATTGAATCAGGAAGACATAAAAATCCTGAAGAACCCAATATCAATTAATGATATCGAAAACATTATTAAAAACTTACCAACAAAGAAAAGCCCAGGCCCTGATGGATTCACAGCAGAATCCTATAAAACATTTAGAGAAGATCTAATGCCAACACTCCTCAAACTCTTCAACGAAATCAAAAAGGAAGCAACTCTCCCCAACACATTTCTGGAGGCAAGTATTGTACTGATACCGAAACCAGAGAGGTACCCAACCAAGAAAGAGAGCTACAGGCCAATCTCTCTAATGAACATAGATGCAAAGATACTCAACAAAATATTGGCAAATAGATTACAGCAAATCATGAGGAAAATTATACACCACGACCAGGTAGGATTCATTCCAGGAATGCAGGGATGGTTCAATATTCGTAAATTAATGTAATACACTATATCAATACAGTCAAAGACAAAAACCACATGACCATCTCAATAGATGCAGAAAAGGCTTTCGATGAAGTCCAACATGCATTCATGTTAAAAACCTTAGAAAAACTAGGAATAGATGGCCTCTACCTCAATCTGATCAAAGCCATCTATAACAAACCAATAGCCAACATCATACTAAATGGACATAAATTGAAAACTTTCACTTTAAAGTCAGAAACAAGACAAGGATGTCCATTGTCACCACTCCTATTCAACATAGTTCTGGAAGCACTAGCCAGAACAATCAGACAAGAGAGAGAAATAAAAGGAATAAGGATAGGAAAGGAAGAAGTCAAACTATCACTATTTGCAGATGACATGATACTATACATGGAGGACCCCAAAAACTCCACAAGAAAACTCCTGGAATTAATT
>PVLD010000296.1:0-38021 GCA_004027595.1 Dinomys branickii | reverse complement strand
CAGCCGGATACAAAGTCAACACCCAAAAATCAATAGCATTCCTATACATGAACAACAAACAGACTGAGAGAGAAATCGAGGAAACCATACCCTTTACAATAGCAACCAAGAAACTAAAATACTTAGGAATCAATCTAACAAAGAATGTGAAAGATTTATTCAGTGAAAACTACAGTACTCTGAAAAAGGAGATCAAAGAGGATATCAATAAATGGAAAAACATACTCTGCTCATGGTTAGGAAGAACTAACATTTTAAAAATGGCCATACTACGAAAACTGTTGCACAGATTCAATGCAATTCCCATTAAACTACCATTAGCATACCTCACAGATCTAGAGAAAATATGCCTCAAATTCATCTGGAACCAGAAGAGACCCAGAATAGCAAAAGCAATCATGGGCAATAAGGACAAGTCAGGTGGAATCACAATCCCTGACCTGAAATTATACTACAAAGCTACTGTAATAAAATCAACCTGGTACTGGCTAAGAAACAGACCTGAGGATCAATGGAACAGACTGGAAGATGCAACCATAACAAAAAACCCACTCAGCTGCCTAATATTTGACAAAGGGGTCAACCAAACCCACTGGAAAAAAGAAGGCCTGTTTAATAAATGGTGCTGGAAAAACTGGCTTGCCTCTTGCCAAAAACTGAAAACAGACCCCAGTCTATCACCATGCACCAAACTCAGGTCAAAATCAATCACAGACCTCAACATTAAAAAAGAAACTCTAAATCTATTGGAAGAGAAAGTAGGTAAAAATCTTGAAGACCTAGGAGTAGGCAGAGAGTTCGTGAACAAAAATGAAACTGCAAGGGAAACACTTCAAAGAATCAATAATTGGGACCTCATTCTACTGAAAAGTTTTTGTACATCTAAAGAAATCACCAGCAAAGTAAAAAGAAAACCCACAAATTGGGAAAAAAATCCTAGCTGGCTGTCCCTCAGACAAAGGACTGCTATCTAGAACATACAAAGAATTAAAAAACATGTCCCTGTCCAAATTCAAAGACCCAATGCAGAAATGGGCATCTGAGATGAATACACACTTCTCAGATAAAGAAATACAAATGGCAAATAAATATATGAGAAAATGTTCCACATCCTTAATCATTTGAGAAATGCAAATAAAAACAGCATCGTGATTTCATCTTACCTCAGTAAGAATGGCCAGTATGAAAAAGTTATCCAATAACAGATGCTGGCGAGGCTGTGGAGAAATAGGGAGTCTATTACACTGCTGGTGGGAATGTAGACTGGTGTAAACACTGTTGAGAGCCGTTTGGAGATTTCTCTGCAAACTAGGTCTAGAGGTTCCATTCAAACCAGCTATCCCCCTTCTGGGTATTTTCCCAGAAGACCTGAAAACATCATATCATTCTGATATATGTGCACTCATGTTTATAGCAGCACAATTTGTAATAGCTAGCATGTGGAAGCAACCCAAGTGTCCATCCACAGAAGACTGGATTAAAAAATTGTGGCATTTTTATATAATGTAATATTATTCAGCTATAAAGAAAGTGTTTTGGGGACTTTGTAGGCAAATGGTAAAAACTGGAGTCCATACTCATAAGTGAAATAAATCAGCGGTACATGTGCAAGCAATGTATTGTATCACTGGTGTAAGAACCTGAGGGTGGGAATATAAACTAAGAGACATGAAGGTAATCTGTTCAAAAACAAATAACAGATGGGATGAGGCAAAGGAGAAAAGAAAGAGGCAAAAATGTATGTATGTATATATGTATATACATATGTGCAGGAGGGCTAACATGGTTCAACTATTGTATTATATCACTTAATGCTGAGGAATAATTGATGACGGGTTATTCGATCAATCTTGTATATCTGTATGTGTTATCCTGAGCACACACTTCGAAGATATCCATATGCAAAGCAGCAACTAATGTTGGTTTTTATTTATTTTATTTTATTTTGTTTTTTGTCTTTTGTTTTCTGTTTTTTGTGTTTTTCTGGTGTTGAGATGATTAATTGTTTGACCAATTTCGCATGTCTGTATCTATGTTCATGTATACACACTTCGAAGATATCAATAGGTAAAGCAACAACCATTGTTGAGTCCATGTCACCTTGTCTGTAAATCAGCTTTGATTGTACTATTTCTTATGCTAATTTGTGTCTGTTTGTTAATATGTTTTTGTGCTTTTATTTTTTAAAATTAAAAACACACACACACACACACACAAAAGAGGTTTAATTTTTATTTTCTGCTTATGCATTTTGCAGGCCAAATTTACATGTGCAACAGCACAACGATGATATAAAACAAACTATTAAGCTTGTATGTGCTATAGAAAATATCAGTACCTGGATTATATTAAAGACTCTCAAATTTCTGGGATCCCTGTAAATATATATGTATGTGAATAATACACAAAGATCACATGAAATACAAGGTTAGCTCCCTCTCCAGTCAAGGGCATGAATCACAGAGGTATCTCGGTACATCCATAAATTTTCTTTGCAAGTACAAGATGCTCACCGCTTTCAGCCTGAAAGCATGAATACATGTGGGCGGGCCTGTGGAGAGCAGAAGGCAGGGATTGCCCAATTCTAAGGGACATAGTAAGAACATTTGAGATTCAGATGTTCATAAGTCTGTCTGCCCTCATATTTTCTGTATTTTTCTCTTCTACAAGAAGAAAATGCTATGTAGCACTTGCAGTTTTCCCTGGGACAGAGGCGTGATCACAAAAGGAAAAATTTAAGTTTGCTAAAGAAACCCAATTCTATTAAAAGTATAAAAAGCCAGTCAAAAAGACCTTAGATAAATGATCACAAAATCCTATTTTCACAGCCAGTCTGAAATAAAGCCAGATTTTATTACTAACACTGAACTATGTTAACTCCGAAAGCTAGATCTTGGAGTTTTCTGAGGACCTTATGATGACAGGTGCTGATAGGAAGGTGTTAAAGACGGAGAGGAGACTGTGAGAACAGTGTAATGACTGCTGGTGCCAACAAATGAAATAGGGCGGGTGTATGCTACCATCTCCCCTTTCTCACAGAAATGGAGCTTTCACAGCCAGGGTTTGCCTGTTCCCAAGCACCTCTAAAATTCAAGCAAGATGAATATTACAGACAGCTCTTAGAAGGATTCTGATTTCTGGGGTCGACATTAAAGTCTGGGAGGCAAGCACAGATTTTGGGGTCAAATCTAGGTGGCTTTAAATTGTGCTCTATGTTTAACCCCACTCATGAACTTGGATAACTGAATTATCATCTTTGAATGCTCATTTCTTGCTTTATGCAATAAAATTCATAGCCACACCCTTACAAATCACTGTGAACCCAGAGAGCTTTTACACAGCTTTTAAAAGGTTTTTAATCATCAAAACCAAAGCCACTGCTTTATTGCTTTTTGTCAGTTAGCGATTTCGGTGCAGTTATGATTTTTGACACAGCCCCAAATATAGTCTTCCATCCCTATGAGCTTCTCTGGGTCTGTCTAGCGAAAGCCGAGAAGAAACATGCTCCATGCTCCGGAGAGTGGAACTCTTGTAATCAAGCAGTTCCCTTCTTTCGCAGAAGACATAGACAAACTTCTATGTGTGCTGTTTCTAGGACTGTCTTACAAGGGAAAGCAGAAAAGGTAATTCACAAACTGTAAAGGTTCACGCGCGCGCGCACACACACACACACACACACACACACACACACACACACAGTCCCAAGAAAGACGGTGCAGTCCTCCCTGTAATTCGATTCTGAGTACCAGAGACCGACCGAACTACACGAAAAAGCAGTCCTCCTCAGTAGCAGACTCTGTCCTCTCTCAACAAGTTTGTCAACTTAGATTCATTTGAGCCTTCGGGCAGCTGGCAGCAAGCAAAGCCCCAGGGCCCGGGCCGGGGAAGTTGCGCAGACGCCCGTGTTAACCCTGTCGCCGCCACACTGTAGTTCTTCCTCTCTTCCTGGCCAGCTCCCTCCGAAAGCCAGAGAGGTGGGACGCAGGGCTTTGCACGATTATCCCGAAGACTCTTTCGGACCGGAGCTTGAACAGCACGGTCTCAGGACAAAGCGCTTCTCGGACGTCACGCAGCACACGTGGGCGGTGAGCCCGCCTTTCTCCAGCGCGCGGGTCCCGACCCGGATCTGCTCCCTCTCGCGGCTCCGAGGCTGAGCTCCGGCTCCCCCGGGCCGGGCTTTCCTTCCTGCCTTCGCGGGGAGCTCGCGGCTCGGGAAGCCGGCAGACCCACTGACCCCCGGGGTAGCGCCTGGCTCACACCGGGTGGAGCAGAGCTGCGCCGCGCGCGGGGAGGAGGCGCTCGAGCCTCCTCCGATGCGAGCCGGACTCGGCACCCAACTCCGCCGCGGTGCAGAGGCTGCGGGGCCGGAGGGGGGTCCGTGGGCGCCCGCTCTCCGCCCTGCCCGCGCCCGCCCCGGCGCCCACCCTAGCTGCACCTGCTCCCGCCGGGTCCTGGAAGAGGCGCCCGGCGGGTGCTGTGCTGGTCTCAGCGCGCGCGTGGCTCCCGGTCATCCCACAGCACGGCTGTGTGTCACCGCCCGGAGGCCCCACAGCCACCGCCGGGATAGGGCGGGGCTGGGTGTGGTCGGTCCCTGTGTTACCTCCCTGTCCGGACTCTCCACAGACCTCCTGACCCAAACCAGCCAGCTTCAGGGCCCTGGCCTGTTGGGATCCCAGCGCTCTGGACAGAGGCTGAGGCAGGAAGAGGGCAAGCTGCTTCAACCCCGCCTGTACAACTTGCCCACTTATCGAGACCCTGTCTCACACTTTAGAAAATAAATAAACAAAAGTAAATGGCCTGGGGATGCAGCTCAGAGTGAAGGCCTTGTCATTCGTCTAGTACTCTAAAATTAACAGGCTAGCCTTGCACTACCCTTCTGAAAGTGCACACTGCTAACTTGGACCTCCTATAGGCTTCTTCCGAAACACAAACTTCCAAACGATAAATATATAAAAGGACACAAAACTGTGGCTTCGAGTCACGTGGATCTTTTGTACATTACTGTAGATGCAGGGTTTAGGGGGGAAAATCCAACACTCGTAGGAAATCAGTAAGTAATGTATTGGAGACAGGTGTTTATTGCGTTTGTCATATAATTGTTGAACAAGTGATTTGACTCTCCTATAGCAGTCCCCACCCACATCCCTGCAAGCCACCGAAAGGCCATCAGCAACCCTGACTTTGCACATGGTTGGCTGTCTTCTATCTAGGCACGAGGTGCTCACCACGAATTTGCTATGGACTCCCAGGATATCACCACACTTCACTGCCTAAGACAGGAAAGGAGCCGAGCACGACACGGGAGCCTCTTGCAAGATGAGGGGTAAGTGCTCTTTTAAAGAGCGTGAGGAAAGACAAAGATTCTAAGAACAGTCCAGGTTTAAAAGAGGTTTAGAAAACAAGAAAACGAATCATGAGATGCTGGGTGAGATGGGAGGTGAGGAAATGACAACAGTAGGTCATGCAGTCTGTAGATTATTTGTCCTGGTATGCCACTTCATTGCCTAGATTTTATAATGTATTGTGTTTGCAGAAGATGCTCATATTTGAGGAAGTTGAAAAAAGGTTATACAAAAATTATTTTTATAACTTGTGCTGTTCTGTGGTAAAATGAAAGTGCAAAGCAATTTGGGTAAGTTAAAAACAGTATAAAAGGTTGAAATGAACAACATTTAAAACCCTTTCTGAGCCTAAAATTCTCAAATTGTATGACCTCTGAACATCTCTTCTGCTGTTGTTCTTTGAAAGTGAAAATGCAACTTTTAGGGAGAAAAGCTGAAAATTGTAATTTTTTTTAATATGAGTCATTTCAGTTTTTTTCTTTTCCTTTTCTTTTTTTTATGTTAGATTTTATTGGTATATTTTAGATACACATACTGAAATGTCTTTCGTTTCTCTTACAGTCTTAAAGTAAACTAGTAGCACATGAACACAGGATCAAACTGAAAATCGCAAATTTATAACGAAGATAACTATAAAAACAAAATAAAAATGTTATCATGTATTTGATTACATAGATGTGAAGGAATTTCCTTTCCCAGCAGCTTCTTTGAAAATTACCTCCGAGACTGAGACGGAAGCACTTTGAGAACAACAGCGTAACTACGCTCCCTTTGCTCACTCTCCCGAGGGAAAGTTTCTTACGCAAGGTCTTCCACAGCATGCTTTGGAAGAGAGTTTCAAGTTCTTCCGGGCAGCAGCCTGAGGCAAATAGAGGCACAGTAGTGATCTCAGCCATTCATTTCAGCATTGCCACCATTAATTGAGTGTCCTCAGTTATTAGGTTAATAATAAAGGTACAGGAAAGGCTAAATAAAAAGAGGGAAATGATTACAGGAATGACTACAGTGCTCCAGGAGAATCAAAGCCCTCGCACAGAATTTGAGATCCTCTCAGGGCTAAGACCAAGATCTTCTCTTGGGTGGCCCATATTTATTTAGTTATCATAAGAAAGGAGGGGAGTACTCAAGAAGTGAGGAATTACTCAAGGGCTTCTCCAAGTATGGTATTAAATGAATTCTTAATAAGGATTAAGTTAATCCACACAGCAGTGAGATGCCTGAGGCTATAGTCTTTATCTAGTTGAGATCAGATCCAGAAGTCCTTGACTGTGACCTTGTTTTATCCTTTGATGCTTTCTGGCTTCTTCTGCCATTGCAGGTTTTAGTAGGGACTAGTGACTCACAGAGGTTCACTTACTGTGAATCCATTGCCCACTTCCAGACAAGAGGCCTAGGCTTTGGACAGATTTGCAAGTAAACAAAGAGCGAGTTGGTTAATTTAAGTCGTGCTTGGGGCTGCTTCATAGTTGTCTCCATCACACAATGGTAAGTCGGCCACTTCAGTTTCTGATAATCCATAAACACCCTGGCCACAGTTTAGGGTTTGCACCTAAGATGTGCTTCCCGTGTTTGGAAGGTGATGGTGTTATGCAGAGTCATAGCTGACCATCAGGAAGTGAGGTCTCTTTGGCAGAGGTGGTTCCTGGTGGTTGTGACCCAGAAGAGTGCATCTCCTCCTCAGCTCTGTCCATCACTTTCTGCTTCCTGTCTGCCACGCTGTGAACAGCTTTCCTCTGCCCAGGCCCCTCCACCAGGCCTTCCTCCCCCAGAGTCTACCAACTATAGACTACATATATGAGCCTAAATAAACCTCTCCTCTTTCAAGTCTGAGTGTCAGGTATTGTGCCTCGGTGATGAGACAGTAACTCAAGCTCCACCTGTGGATTTGGGCTTCTATCCTACTGATAAAACAGCATGGTGGCTAGTTGTGTTCTGTAGACTTGAGAAAGGAATCACAGGACCTTCACACTGTGATTCGCTTTCAAGTCACAAGTTCTGTTCACTAAAGCCTAGAATAATTTATTTCTCTTCTCACAAAGGTTTCCGAGATTTCAATAATAATTTAATGTCTTTTTTACAAGTTTTATAAAAACTCCTTTCTGGTCAGGATAAGAGAATGAAAATTATTCCATGGGTAGGAATCCAGAGACAAAGATCAACTTACAAACAGGTCCTCAGATAATATACTTTAGTTAAAAGATATTTTAAAAGAAATATTTGAGATACATATTCCATAAACCAAAACGTAATGCACTGGATTTCATTAATTTTTAATTGCCTTCAAATAGTCCTATTAAAAACATGAAAATACAAGACAATGATAAAAGAAAATGTGTTTGCACATCATACCGCTGATGAAAGATTTGTATTTGGCTTATTGAAAAAGACTTATAACTCAATATTGTTGAGTCAAATTAAAAATAAACATGGGACTTGAATTTATGTGTACATACATATAAGCAAATACACAAATGAATAAGCACATAACAATATGATCAACACCATACTATTGTTTATATAAAGAAATGGGCATTAAAATCACAATGAGAAACTAAAATAAAGTGTCAGCAGGTTTTGTTGACAATGTAGAGAAACTAAAATCACTGAAATATGTTGCTTCTAGAGATGTGAAACTACAGGGCTGCTTTGGGAATAAAATCCACTTTTTCTTTAAAAGTTAAGGGTAAATTTACCATGCAATATAGCACTTTTTCTACAGATCCACTTATTCATAATATAGGACGTCATCAAGAATGTTTACTGGTAACTGCATAAACAAAATGTGCCATATTAATGTAATATATATGTATTTGGTAAAAAAATGAAGTAATAATTAATATGAAATAACAAAAGTTCTTCCATCTGATAAAGGGTATTGATGAAAAAGTCAAGGGTGGACATTAAATTTATTGTTGAAAGTTTTAATTCACTATTAGTGAACATAAAAATAATATGCTAAATGGAATGTGTTGGTGCCATATATAAGAAATGATGAGAAAAGAAAATTATGGGAGAAAGTTGGTCATTTTTTGTCTAGACTCGGAAGTCAGGGTGGCACAAGAATAAAGTTGCATATGTGAATTTTTGAAATAATAGCAATGTTAAAGAAGTAAAATGCAATTATTTCACAATGCTATAAATTTAGAAAAATAAGCTATATAATTTACTGGTGAATTTTATGGTATTTAAATTATATATTAAGATAGTTCATGAAAAACCCTATTCAATGAAACATACTTACCAGCAAAATGAAGAAAATAAATATATGACTGTTTATTTCCCATTATCTGGGAAAAATATTCTCAATGTACAGAAATGAAAGTAAATGTAGAGGTCCTATCTGATAAATATCTTCAAATCAGTAGTAAAAATATAAGTAAAATGACTTGAAAATTATTAATTTAATCTCTATCTAATAGCACAGGTAGAGATAAGAAGTTAAAGAAAATAAGCTCAGCATCATTAGCAATTAAAAAATGTAAAATAAAACTACTGAGACCATGCTTCCACTTGGATCTCAAAATTAGAAAAAAGCAAAAATTAGAGAAATAAAACATAGACCAAAAGAAAAATATCTTTAGTATTAAAGGTATGCACCTAAAAGAACTCTCTCACGCTATGGAATAATAAATTCTTAACCATTATTAGGCAAAAATTATCAAAATACTAGCAAGGCTAAAATATGTATAACCTACTGTTATGGATGATACAGTGTGTCAACTTGGGGAGTCTAGAGGTTTGGCTGAGTGACTCAGCAGGAAGCCAGGGTGCTTACTTTGTATATATGCTGAACCTGTGGAAGAGGAGGGCATGGAGGCTGTGTGAGTGCTACATGGCCCCTGGGTGTGGGTAACCTGCTTACAATGTAAGGGAAGGAAGGAGGCTGCTTGCTGCCATTCCTCCCTCTTGCTCTTGTGGTTTTTGCTGTGCTCTGCTGCCATGAACAAATGCCCTCTGCCTTGTGCCACTCTGCCTCTGAGCCAACTATATATGGACTGAACCCTCCACAAACTGTAAGCTAAACAAACCTTTCCTTCCTTCATTTTGGGTATTGGGTATTTTGTCTCAGCAATGAGAGAAAAGTAACCAAGACACCTACCATTCATAAATGATCCTTCTCATTATATAACCACCATAAGTGAGATTTACACACACTCCTGTTTATTCAGGAGATATGCACCTGATCAGACATATAATGTTTTAACAATTATTTCTCTACTTTTCCAAATCTTACAAAAGTTTCAAAGGATAAATAAATAGCAAGGAATAAATGTCAGTTTTGCACAATAGAAGTAAATTTAGATTCCAGACTTAAAAAGAAAAGTAGAAACTGTGTATCTCTTTTTCCCAAAAGTTAATTCTATTCTTTCCCCACTAGCATATATGCACTAAAGGTATCATTCTTTTAGCTACTTTCTCAAATATTGCAGGTATCTAAAAATATCTGTATAGTCAAGTCACAAAAAGGAATTATAAAACAATGTGAATGTCAATCTATGAACATATATGCACATATGTGTATGTACTTTTGCTTATAGATATACATATTGGATTTCATGTATACACAAACAAGCATAGTTTTCAGATGTATCCAATGGTATTAAAATGATAAATAAAATGCATATTATGAATTACTGGGAGTGGTTACAAATAATTTTACTCAAGTTCCAAGATACTTACCTTGAAGTTTTAACATACATTAGCATAACACCAAAATAGTCTTTTTTTTTTGGTATAGGGAACTGAACTCAGGACCTCGCAATTGCCATGCAGGCGCTTGTGCTGCTGAGCTATATCCTCAGCCCGTTAATAATATATTTTGCTGAAACAGAATTTCACCTTTTTTGGAAGCAGGAATCGAACTCACGATCTCACACTTGCCTTGCTGAAATAGACTCGAATAGCCTACCATATATTTCTTCTATCATTCCATCTATTGCTCTTGTGACAAACCATCCTAAATCAAACCTTTTAATTACCTAACATGCTAATTCACGTTGAAAGGAGCCCGATGTACTAAATTCACAAACTTTACTCTGAAAGGCACAAGTGAACTTAAAAAACCAGTGAGGCCAAATTTCTCATGATAATTTCTTTGGAATCACCAGCTGGAGGAAAGGCAGCAAAGGAAGTGCCTATTTTGTCACACATTTGTCTTCTCAGTCTATCTCTCAGAGTCTGTCCAACCGTCCAACAATGAATGTCCAACCGTCCAAGCTTACTGAAACCAACTGCCCCAGATTTGAGGAGAGAATATGCCAAGAGGAAGTAACTGCATGAGTTCAATAGTGGTTGCTGCAATGGCAAAGAACTCAAATTTTTCCTGCACTATAAGTTTTGAGTATAAAGAAGGCTCAAACTGGGGCAGAGGAGTAGTTTTGTGCCAAATTAAGATCCAAAGTTTTATTCGTATCCTCTACTTAAAGACTCTCATTTCTGGTTTGAGATTGCTTTTTTAAGTTCACAGGATTTTAGTCATCAAAAATTGACCTTCCATGTCATGGATCTTGAGAGTTTTCATTCACGATTAGATAAAGATTATCCCATAAGCAAAATTTTAAGGGAAGAGTGAGAAAATAAAGTTGTATTGTTTTATGTCATGAGTCATAGTCAATACACTGATTTCATAGGTTGGATCTTAAGCAATTTGCTTCCAATTTGAGCTCTCTAATGAGCCTGAGCTGAGCTAACAGCAGTGCGCTCATGGATGAATGCCAGATTTTCCAGGGAGCATCAGCTATGAGTTAAATTTCTACAACCACTTGTAATGACACGGAATAACTTTGCAGTGTAATTCTGTGTAATGAATGAAGAGTTTTGATCTTTCCTTCCAGTGCTTTTGTTTGTCTGTTTTTTGAGGCCTAGCTCTGCCATGCATTACTAAAGTTATCTGGAATGTACATTCAATACTTCTATATCTGGAGGGCTGAGCCCTGTGAACCAAATCCCAAGAAATGATTCTCTAGAAGACCCTTTTGAAGCAAGGTGACCTGTGGCTCTCTTGCCAAAGCAAAACCTTATCACCTTGCATCCTAGAGTTTTTAAAAGGAGTGGTTTTTCTGATTCCTGCCATGTTCTGAAGCCATTTCCCTATGGTCTTAAAGTAAAGTACCTCACTTCCATTTAATGCTAATATTTTCAGCAAGAAAACACTCTTTCATCAATACAGGCTTGACTTTACAGGAGCTTGCTTTCTGGCCACTGGCAATTTTTTTCAAGTTGTTCAATGTAGCTTTTTGCTCTTTCATTTTATAACAGATCTCATGAAAATCAGCAAACAATATCCATGCCACAGCCTGAATATTGGACTCCCTCGAAATTTCCTCCACCAGATCAATTAATAGAGAGCCCTTAAGCTCAGCTTCCTGTGAAGTTTCAGGACATGGGCAAAATGTAGAGAAGTTTTCTGCTAGAGTGTACCAAACATGGCCTGGACCTTAACTGCCAAGGGTGTCCTTGTTTCCAACTGAAGCCTCCTGCCTAGGTTCTTTACAGTCAGTATTTTTCTCAGCAATTTGGTATTCTGAGTTATCACCTCGATCTTGTATTAAGCTCAGTTTACAACATCCTAAGTCTCTTCTAGCTATCATCTCTAAACTTTTCCCATTTCCCCCCTCAAGCCACTTCCAAAGTTTATAGACCACATGTTTAGCTGATGACACAGCAATGACCCCATACTCAGAAGTAAATCTGTCTTAGTCACTTTTCTCAACATGGGACAAAATACACAACACTCATAGCTAAAAGGAGAGATTTATTTGTGTTCATGTTTCATCCCGTGGTCAACTAGCTCCAAAGAAGAAACAGTGTGGCACAGAGGCACAGTGGATCAAAAGCTGCTTATCTCCTGGCAGCTTGAAAGCAGCACAATGTGGAGGGGAATTGGGAAAGGAGATAGATATTCCCTTCTAGTTTAAGTGCCCAGTGTCACGGCTTTTCCACTCAGACCCCACCTCTTAACCGCAGGGGAACTGATAAACCATCCCATAACCCCGTCACCTTCCTAAATCCCCGGACTCAGAGAATGTGAGGTGTTGCGGAATTCTAGATGTAAACTCTGACAAGAAGGATGGACTCCTGTAGAATTATGAAAAAATATAAATGGCAAAAAGGAACATGAATCTTGTTTCTGTCTACTTACTGGTTGTTTCACCTTTGGTAAATTCTCTGCTTTCTCTAAACTGCTCTATCTTATACTTAAAATAATTACTCTACAATCCTAAAGAAAGGGTATGGGTTAAAATAACATAGACATCTTTGAAAAGTTTACAACATTGCATAGTATGATGTCAATTTAAAAACATATTCTGGAACAGTATAATGTGAACATTAATAGCTAATGTTCCTGAGTATTATCAGTGATGAGGGGAATTCCAAAGGTCATCAGGCATGTCTGTTTCCACCTCTTCATATCAAACCCAAACACTGTTTTCTTAAATATCACAGGACAGACATGCATCAAAATCTAGAGGCAGTAACTCCAGATTCTCAAAAAATCTATTTCATTGTAAGGAATACAGGCTCAGAAAGCACTGAATTATATCTTCCTTATTTGTTCTTCTATGAAAAGAAAATGATTCCCCTGGATATTACTGTATAACACACTCATACACTGAACAGTTTTATGCCAAAGAGCTTTGAATTCCTGCTTCTAGGTTACAACTGTTCTTTGGCTGTCTGTTCAAATATATCCAAATGTATAAGTAACTATCCACACAATAGCACTAAGTGCAAACATATGGCATATGATACTGCACTGTCAAAAAGTAAGTTGAAGATAATTAGCATTACTACTTTATTTTTTTCCAGGTGTAATTTCATCTTAGAATTTGACTACTATTCTCTAAGTCCATACTACTTATACGAGCCTATCTACCACAGTCATAATTTTATATAGTTTTTAATATACCTATATAATAGATATTTCAGTCAGTTTGGAACTATATAGATGTCTTGGTTACTTTTCTCTTGTTGCTGAGACAAAATACCCAGCACCCAAAATGAAGGAAGGAAAGGTTTATTTAGCTTACAGTTTGTGGAGGTTTCAGTCCATACTTGGCTGGTTCTACTAAGGTAGAGTGGCACATGGCAGAGGGCGAATGTTCATGGAGGCAGAACACAGCAAAAACAACCAACTAAAGGGAGGAATGGCAGGAAAGCAGCCTCTCTCCTTCTTTTACATTGTAAACAGGCTACCCCCACCCAGGGAGTGTGTAGTTCTCGTATAACTTCCATACACTCCACTTCCACAGGCTCAGGATGTATACAAAGTAAGCACCCTGGCCTCCTGCTGAATCACTCAGCCAAATCTCTGGACTCCCCAAGTTGACACAATGTATCAACCATAAGAATAGATTAAGTATTTTGATGCACTTGAGTTACCAATCAACCAACACCTTTGTAATTCTCCACTGCTGCGCAGGAGCTTCCATGATGACAGCACCATACTGCTTCCTTCCTATTTCTTTCCTATGTCTTCTATGCCTCTAAAGGATACATTTTGGGTATCTTCTGAATTGATCGTAAATTAAGCAAGGAGAGTGATGGCTATATTAAGGACTCTGCTTTGTGGATTGTCCCTTTGAAAGAGGAAGGTTTGCTGTTCAGATTCCAAGTTTCCTTGAAATTCGTAGTGTTCATGTAGCATAGCTACCATAAGAAGCACCACAGACTCTGGCATAAGCCAGCAAAATTTGTGTTCTTACACCCTAGAGGAAGCAATCAGAGATGCTGGCTACACTAGTTTCTTCAGAGGTGTATTTTCTTGCCTTGGTGTTATAGTTGATATATTGTGTCACCTTGGGGAGTCTAGAGGTTTGGCTGAGTGACTAAGCAGGAAGAGAGGGTGCTTACTTTGTACACATCCTGAGCCTGTGGAAAAGGAGGGCATGGAGATTGTATGAGAGCTACATGCGCCCTGGGTGGGCGTAGGCTGTTCAAAATGTAAGGGAGATAAAGAGGCTGCTTTGCTGCCGTTCCTCCCTTTTGCTCATGTTGTTTTTGCTGTGCTCTGCTTGCCCTCTTCAATGTGCCACTGTGCCTCAGAACCAGCCAAGTACGGACTGAAACCTCCACAAACTGCAAGCTAAATAAACTTTTCCTTCCTTCATTTTGGGTGTTGGGTATTTTGTCTCAGCAACGAGAGAAAAGTAACCAAGACAGAATTTGGTACCAGTGGAGTGGGGTCGTTGCTGTGACTATATCTGACCATGTGGTTCAAAAGCCTTTGGAAATGGCTTGTGGGAAGAGTTTGGAAAGGTTTGGAGATGTCGCCTGAGAGAGACGTGCTGGAACACCTCGGCTGTTCTGTATGGGAGATTCTGGTCAGAGCTCGGAAGACCAAAAGGTTGATAGAAATCCTGCTGGTAAGGACCGGGTTTGGAAGGTTTCTGTTGGAAAGGACTGCATTGGCTGTTGGACTCCAAATGATGTATGTTATGGCTTGGCAGAAAGTTTGTCTGCATTTTTCTCGTGTCCAGAGAGTTTGCCTAAGACTGAGATTAAGGACGACAGTGGACTGATTAATCTGGCAAAAGAAATTTCAAGGCAGTCGAATATTGGGGCATTTGTAATGGCTATTGTTGGGGGCTTTTAGCCAGATTTATATTGACAATCAAGAGCAAAGAGCCCAGCAGGATGATTTAAAATGTGAGTTTGGCCAGAAAGGAAGCTCCAGTAAAGCTGTGGACTACAAAGATAAGGCTGAGGAGATCTCTATTGCTATGAAGGAACAAGAGAATGGTGATAAGTCACAAGGCAGCCAGCCTCACCCTCCTCATGGGAAAACTTTAACTCTCAATATTTCTCTAGTTCCCTTACCTGTTCCACTTCAGTTCCCCTTGGCCACAAAAGCTATCCCTGCCCTCATTCACTCTGGCAGTTGACCTGCTCCGGTCATTCTGACATGGGCAGCTCCTGCCGTTCAGGCTTCTGGCTGAGCCGCCCTCCAGGCCGCTCAGGGCTCGGCCTGTTCTGGCCTAGGGACATCTGCTCACCCCACCCCACCCCCGCCAGAAAAAAGAGCTTAAAGGCCTACACTTTCCTCAGCTTGGGGATACCTTGGTCCGCTAGGTAGCCTGCTATGCTGTCCCTCCCCCAATAAAGACTTCTCTCGTGTCAGGAGGTCTGGTCTGGTTCTGTGTGGGTCTTGGTTTCTATCAAATGGAAAAGATGGCCTGAGGGCATCACAAGCAGCAAGTCTTCACCCTTTGCAGCCTCAAAACTGCAAAGGTGAAAGACCTTATCTTGTGAAGGAAGCCAGAGTGCCATGTTCCAGAATGGCAGTGTCGGCCACACCAGGTTCCAGAATGGAGGCAGCATAGAGACTCTGCTCTTCAGCATTGGATTCAGCATGCCCAGCGATCCAGGCACTTGACCCCTACGAACAAGAGAGAGGAAAGTTTGGCTACTGCTCCAGGTGGCAGGAGACCTTGGCATCATCCACGTAGCCCTGGCTATTGGTGCATGGAGAATACAAGAGTTCTGAGGTTAAAGATGTTACCACCCAGATTTCAGAAGGCCTGGGAGGCCAGGCAGTGTGACTCCGAGAGGGCAGTGTGTGAAGCTGTGAGTGTGAAGCAAAAGGTGCCCTGGAGACCTCAGAAGTTTAGAAAAGACAGGACCGTGGATCATCCGAAAAAATCTGCAAGGGGATAAGAAAGCAGGCCTAAGAGAGAAGCTGTGGAGGCTGTAACCACTAGAAGTGCCATAGGGGTGGATTTGTGCCAGCCCTTTGAAGCTCACAATATGCCACAATTTTCTTCAGATGCTGGATGTGAAATTATAGGACATGATGTTATCCCTGCTGGATTTTGGACTTGCTGTGGTCTCAATGCTCTATATGCCTCTTTTGGTACCTTTTGGAATGGTAATGTTTATTTTGTGCCATTGAATGTTGGAAGTGTTTAACTTTTTGTTTGCATGGGGTGGCTTGCAAGTAAAGAGTTTGCATTAGATGTGGGAGGAGATTTGGGACTTGGACTTTTCAGCAGTGCTGGAACTGTTAGGACCTTGGCAACTCTTGCAGATGGACTAAATGCCTTTTGCATAAAGGGATGTTCATGAGACTTTAGTAGGCAAAATGTTAAGGTTCTAATGTAGTACAATGTCTTTGTATTGGGAAACTGGTTTAAAGAAATGTATCTGGTTGCCAAGTTGACAAGGGGTGGAATGTTACAGTTGATACATTGTGTCAACTTGGGGAGTTTAGAGGTTTGGCTGAGTGACTCAGCAGGCAGAGAGGGTGCTTACTTTTGTACACATCTTCAGCCTGTGGAAGAGGAAGGCATGGAGATTTTATGAGAGCTACATGCCTCCTGAGTGGGGGTAGGCTGTTTATAATGTAAGGGAGAAAAATAGGGTGCTTTGCTGCCATTCCTCCCTTTTGCTCTTGTTGTTTTTGCTGTACTCTGCAGCCATGAACATTTGCCCTCTGCTATGTGCCACTCTGCCTCAGTACCAGCCAAGTACAGGCTGAAACCTCCACAAACTGTAAGCTAAATAAACCTTTCCTTCCTTCATTTTGGGTGTTGGGTATTTTGTCTCAGCAACGAGAGAAAAGTAACCAAGACACTTGGCAAAGCCATTACTCTCCTTCACCTTTACAAGAGCCTCCTTCCACACAGGCATATCTCAGTGCAGGCATCTGACAATGTCCTCTGTCTTAGTGGACTAGTCCCACCCTCCTGACCTTAATGCAGATTGATCACCACCATAAAGACCTTAGTTACATTTTTAGATACTGGGTTAAGATTTCATCATTTGAATTTGGAAGGTGCAGTTCAGCCCAAGCAATTACATATGCTCCTCAAACTTGCTTTCCTTGTAAAGTACTTCCAAACTTTTAGAAATTTCTTATTCAAATGTACTCTAAGTGTGAGAAAACCAACAATGCCACAAGAGACAAACAGCTGTGGAGCTTACAAAAATTACTTTCTGAGTTTTTCACATGAAATTCATTTTTTCATTCAGATGTGTGAGAATTCTTTTCAGGACTTTTTCAACAGCCAAATAATAATTGCAAATGGAGAGTTAAATCTAAAGTTGAGTATTTATTTTTTCAGTGAAAAGTTGAACTGCCTCTAATTTTACACTGGTAGCTATAGTCAGAACAGTGTTCAGAAACGCTCACCACAGCACGTTATTTAAAAAGAGATGGAACAAAGATAAACAGGATGCACTCAAAAGTCAGAGAGCCCGCCCCAGAGTTTCACTTTCCCCTTTCCTACTCAGCAATGTTGGAAGAGAAACTGAGGCTCATATACATCTTTTATAATCTTTAGTGACTTGCACAATTAGGATGAAAATCATCTCTGTATAAAAATTTCTTTTCTTGGCTGATAAGCTTTGGTTCACATTTATTATTATTTTGTCACCAATGAGATCCAGTTCAATCAATGAAAATGATAGCTACAAAGTGAGAAATGTATTTTTCAAATCAGCTATAATGCAGGTGAGACTCAAGTTTGTATTTCACCAGAATTTCTTTTTGTGGATATAAAGTTTACCTCGGTACATTGTGAATCTATTCAAAGCTTGGTAAGCACAAGGGTTTTAAATACTACAGAAGTAAGTGAACAAACATGTCCTATCCTTGAAATTTTCCCAGCTAGTGGGTGCAGGAGATAATTACAGAAGGTAAAATATAATGTATTAAATAAACAAGATACAGAAGCATTAAGAGGTTTAAGAATGAGAACAAAATCAAATCAAAACCAAACATGTCAGCCACTTGAGTGGCAGTACATATGAAATGCTTAATGATAGGGGTATTATTAAAGAGATAAACCTTTGAAATTGGGTTTGTATCAACTATGTAAGAACAAAAAAAGAAGGTAAAGAGTTTTGCTTGAATTATTTAGAATGGGAGTGCCAATTACACAGCTTTTACAATTACAGTATTTTCTATTCATTCTAGTCAAGAGGGATATGAAGAGGAAGAGTCTCAGAGTCACACTTAGAAATCTTTAGGCATTTAGATATAGCCACAAGAAAAAGATAGTTTGACAGGTATGTCAGTGTAGCAGAGACTAATCCCACTGTCGGTGCAGTAAATAATAACTTACTATTAGCCTCTAGTTAATATTTCTCATTACTATTAGCCTCTAGTTAATATTTCTCATTAATATTTCTCATTCCTAGTTAATATTTTCTCATTCCTACGCAGTCCCACTGCCCTTCTTGTACAGCACCATGATTTTTGACAATATTTCATTGAGTTTTATTTGGTTACAATCTTCTTCTCCCCACAAACTACCAAAATCACAATGACAAACACACATTTATTCATTTTTAGTATTCTCTACACATTCCCTAATGTTATACTTAGAATGTACTCACAATATTTCTTAGAACAAGTATTTCTTGATCCAATAAATATTGACTATCTTTGATAACATATTGATCTATGTAAGAAAGGAAAAGAAAGGGTTGTACAAAGAACAGCAATAACAAAAGAAGCAATTGGAAACATAGCTTGTAGAGCAAAATGATGGTGCAATAATACTACCGCTCTAGGAGGCTGAGGCAGGAGAATCAAAAGTATGAGCCAGCTGTCACATCTCAGTTATTTAGCAAGGCCCTGTCTCAAAATAAAAAAAAAAAACAACAGCAAGAAGTCTGGGGATTTTAGGTGCAAAGGCCCTGCATTCAACCCTCAACACTGAAAGAAAGTGAGAAAAAGTTAGGAAAGAAGGAAGGAAAGGTAGGAAGGGAGCAAGGAAAGAAGGAAGGAAGGAGGGAAAAAGGGGGGAGGGAGGGAGGGAGGGAAGAGAAAGGAACAAGGGAGGGAGAGGGGAAGAGAGGGAAGCAGGGAAAGAAAAGAGAATAACAGATGAAAATAGAAAACTGCTTCAGGGATCAATAAACAAAAAGCTCCTGGAGAGTTATTTGAAACTTTGTGAATTTTAGTGGAAAATATTTTATCCATCTAATAAAAATGTAGTCAGATGTATCGTTTGATGTGCCCTTCACAGGGTTAGCCGTGTGGTGTAAGCCCAGCAGCTGAAGAACTATCTGTGCACAAACGATGCAGTCTAAATACAGAATGCGCTCTAAGGCTGCCAAGGCACGGCACAGTCCAAGCTTCTGTTTGTCTTCTAAAAGGTGTGCAGAACACAGCATTTTTCAAAATTCAAATAAAAATGTCCAGATAAGGAGTTGTACTTGTTGCAAGAGGATGTTTATTTATTTAAAAGTATTCAGTGGTGTCTTCATAGTGTACCAAACTAGAGGAAATAATGTACGCCCTGTCAAGAGGAGGCAGCTCACTGTATTCTCTGCTGTGAAACACATATGATGATTAAGTACGTGGGTTAATACTGAGCTAAATAATGCTTTAAACTTCAAAACAAAAGTGCTTCATCTCCAACAAATCATATTTTGCAGGTTTTAAAATATATAATATTAATTCCTTCATTCATACATTACAAACAAGCTCAAGCCCTCCCAGTAATAGACAGAATAAAGCACTATAGATTTTCCTCAGTCTGGACTGGCATGGTGGCACATACCTATAATCCTAGCACTCGGGAGGCTGAACAAGGAGGATAGTTGCAAGTTTGAGAACAGCCTGGGCTACAGATTGAGCTGAAGCCCAGCCTGAACTGCACAGGGAGACCCTGCCTCAAAAATACATTTAAAAAAATTCCTCAATCTTTCCTTTTTGTCTAGGAGAAAATTTTATAAAAATATGGACAGAAATTCCTGAGTTGTTCTATACAATTGTTTTGATATAACAAGTGATTAATCCATTGCATTGTAGCCCTGAAAAATGCAAGAAAATGAAATAATAATAAATATTCAACAAATATTTCACTGACTTGTTTCTAAAGCTACTTAGTGTGGAAGAACAAATCTATAATCAACATGTCAATTGGAGTGTCCTGGGATGTTGGTGATTTTAGAAGGTTAAATCCTTTTGATCTCAAATAAATGCAACATTTAATAGGGGAGAAAAGACAATAGGGAAATAACCATAATACAGGAAATAATTATGCAAATAAGAGAAGAAGGAGTTTTTCATATAGTTTCATACAACATGGAAAGATTACTTTAACATCGATGAGAACCAAAAGCCAGGTCTTTGAAAGGAGACCAAAAGAGAACATGCCTATAAACATAGAAGAAGAAATAGCAGAAGTGAAGTCTGTGAGCAAGAAGCCCATAAAAACACCTCACGCAAGAAAATGCCTGAGGCAATGGGATTTCTAATTCATTATTCACTTCTTCCTTCTTCCATAATAATAGAAGTTTACTTATTATCTCTTTCTTCGAAGAGGTCACAAAGCAATGTGCAGAAATTCCAAATCCACATTGCTTTGTTCGCACTTAACACTGCTGTACTCTCGCTCTGGCAATGGAGAATACTCATCAAATTTTAGGTGAAAGGATGAATGACCATAGAATCATCAACACTAATTATAACCATTGCAAAACAAAATTGCTCACATTTTTACATAATATCTCCATCTCCCCCATATAGGAAGGACCCCTACCACCTTCACTCCTCCATGTTTATAAATGACACGCTTCCCAGTTGCATTCAATTTTTGGTAATAGTTGTTCAATACATGATTTTATCTAAGTAGTCATTAGACGTACATCATCACCAAAGTAATATTTAGTATACTTTGCCGACTGAGGTGGACATGGCAGGTATCAGGTCTTTGAATTCAATACACTGTCCTTCCTGTTACAAGACAGAAGAGCAGCAACGTTCACAAATGGTTAAAGACTGTCAGTAAGAAAGTATTACTTCTTCCCCACAGGGTGAGGGAATGGTGAGGGGTGAACTGGAGGAGATTTCAGCATAGATTCAAAGTCTGGACTAGATACACACCCGGTGGTCTTCCCCAAAGACTATCTGGGGCAGTGCTTGCTAGATATCTTCACATAATACTTTTTTATCCTTACTGTAATTTTTAAGAAACAAAGGAGAGTCCACAAAAAAGCTATAACTTGCTTACATAAAATGGGTCCTTCAGCCATGTAAGACCTCAATTTATTTACCTGCAAAATGAAGGTTATAATTTAGGGAGTGTTGGCTCACTCATTTCTCTCAATATCAAGCAATGTCTTATAAATCTTTAAAACACTGAGGCATTTGGGTATAAGCACAAAGTCCATGGAATTTCCAAGCTAGAAAGCATTTAAGAATCCTATGTTATAATTTCATACATGAGATGACTCTAGCTTAGAAAGCTGCAGGGTCACAACCCATGTCATGTGATTGTTTAGGGAATAATCAGGAGTAAACTTTAGTTGGGTTCTTGTTATTATAAAAGGTCAAGCAGAAACACTGAAACAACATCCAGGATTTAGAGGCAGATTTATTTATTTCAGTGGACACTGATCAGGATCATTCCCAAAATATCAGACCCTGGGCTCTGGTGGTCTAGCACGTATGTGAAATAAGCAAACAGGAAGTACAGAAAGGCTTGTCAGTTGGGCATTGGTGTACACAATGTGCATCACAGTGACCAGCCATTTCTAAGAGACAGGAGCAACCGGAAGTGAAACAGGGACTATGACCTGGGCAACTAACAAACTGATGTGTACTGGCTGGGGGGGTGTATTTCCTGTTACAACAATATTGTAACTGTTCCACATATTTAGGCAAGTTCAAATCCCTAGTGTTTATCTTCTACTGAGATAGACAATAATACAAGTACCTCTTTGCCATTCACTGTAATGGCTGTGTTCATGTTTATGTCCAAAATCTGACTTGTTTCTCTAACTTTTACTGATTTCTATCCTCTTTGGAAGAGAGATAAGTCATACTTCCTTGCTAGTAATATAATATGGAAGTTTCATATTTGTATTCTTTTCCATGGTCTATTTAATGAAGAAATGGGTGTTTTACGATGAAATCAGTGCTGAAGTTTATGAAATATGAGATATCTATCAGTTTTACAACAACAGGAAAAAAAGTATTCTATCTACATCTTTTAATCTCCTTCTCACCAAAAGTCTGAAACATGGTGGCTGCTAAAGGGAGGGTATTATAATACCCAAAGTGATACACTATCAGCAATGAAAACAACAGGGAACATCCTCTGACACCCACAGGTTTGACAGGTGACATTGTTCTTAATTGCTTTATTAATTTAAGGCCAAGTGAAGAGTATACTTACAACTCTCTGAAGTTTACAAGACACTTACTCTGTTTGAAAGAAGAATCTGAGTGGACAGTGTAAATGTCACCATTGTTTAAATGCCACCTAACTTGCTTATCCACTTGAAGTTTAGCCATCTAAATGAATGACAAGTAATTATTGTGCTTCTTGTGGTGAAGCATATAATCAAGAGATGAAAGAAAACTTTCTTTGTTGTGAAATATGGCATGTTGGAAAGTAAATCAATTTACACATCTTTCTAGGAGTCCATTCCATTTTTCATTCTGGGCTATTATTGTTGCCAATAAAAGAATGTCCAACCTGTATCCAATATAGAGATTTGGCTTCTAAATTTAGATATGCTTTGCTCTGAGTCAAATTTCTAACTCTGCCTTTCATTATCTTCCTTTTCAAATCAGATGGGTTGGCAAACAAGTTATTCTTTGTTATAGCATCGTTTTCAATTATTAAAATAAATATGTAGGACTAATCATACACCATGCCCCTGTCTAAGACTACAGATATAAAAGCAAGTGAAAGAATATTCTCACTGTCATGTAGCTTTTCTTCTCATCAGAGGGTATAAGACTGTAAACAAGTGAACTGATGATTTGGTGAAATACTACCTCCAATGAAAATGAAGGCTAGGGTGGTCGGAAAGAGGGAGAAATGGTGCATTACTTAAGCTGAGACAAGGACAAGGAGAGAAGCTACACTGTGACAGAGGAAAGTAGGCAGTGAGTAGAAAGAGCAAGTGTAAAGATCAGAAGAAGAAAACAAGTCTGCTTTCATAGAGAAGAGGAGAGAAATTCTAGAGAAGATGGAAAACCATCCATAGATGGTCCTGAGTAAGGACAGTAATGCAGAGAAGAATGTGACTCAAGTGTAGAAAAATATTCAGAAGACAATTTGTATGACTCCTACAAGAAAAAAAAAACCATTAAAATTTGGTAATGGGTTTAAATTTAATTATACGAGTACAAAACTGTAGAGGCATTAGTTACAAATTGAATTGTTATAATTATGGTATTATAAACCACTGAAATTTTACAGTCTAGTCCATTCAATTTACAGGATTTATTTTCTGCCAAGTTATGTAATAAGCTAAGGTCTATAAGTGAAAATTTTGAACAGGTTCCCAACTCCAAAGGATTCATAATTCAGCTGAGAAATTTCATTGTAAATATCTTGGTGGAGATGAGCACAGCAATGCATGGCAGGCAGAGTCGACCAGATGTACGGGCTGTCTCCCGGAGGATGGAACCTCCAGTCGTGTCTTTGAGACAGAACAGAGCCAAAGAGTGTGAAGAACATGGTTGATAGTTTGACTACTGGTACAGAACTATGAAACAGCATGAGGCAGTGCGGAAAGCTCAGCAGCAATGAGTGCAAAGGAGAAGCGCTAATCACAGCCTCCTGCCCTGGATGCTGTGCCACCCACTGCCCCCACTCCCACTTCCGCCTGTGGGGTGTTGCAACTTATTTTACATGTTTCACTCTTGTCTTGGTTACTTTTCTCTCGTTGCTGAGACAAAATACCCAACACCCAACATGAAGGAAAGAAAGGTTTATTTAGCTTACAGTTTGTGGAGGTTTCAGTCCTTACTTGGCTGGTTCTGAGGCAGAGTGGCACATGGCAGAGGGCGAATGTTCATGGCAGCAGAGCACAGCAAAAACAAGCAGAGCAAAAGGGAGGAATGGCAGGCAAGCATCTTCTTTCTCTCCCTTACACTGTAAACAGGCTACCCCCACCCGGGGGGCATGTAGCTCTCACACAATGTCCATGCCCTCCTCTTCCAAGAGCTCAGGATGTTTACAAAGTAAGCACCCTGGCTTCCTGCTGAATCACTCAGCCAAACCTCTAGACTTCACAAGTTGACACAATGTATCAACCATTACAACTCTAATATAAACTTTTCCATTCATGCTGCATTTTCAGATGACCATGGAAAGGATTTTGTCATCTCTTAAGCTAAAAGTGAAGCACAACTAAATGCTAGGTTCTTTTCAGGCAGGGTATAGATCTAATTTACTTTGATTTCTACAATAGTATGATATCTAGTAGGACCTTGTACAAAGTAGGTGGTCAAAAGCATTTATTTGATAAAATAACTAAATCAGTCCATCAGCAGCACCACCTCTAAGTTCATAACCAATACTAGTGTCTCTCAAATTGTCTTTTCTAGGCTGAATTCAGTCTTAAAAATTGTCCCTAAACTAACAAGGCTACAATAACTTCTATTCTGAGCGCTTTCTTTGACATTTTCAGTTCACCCAGTAGTGCCCCATTCATTCTTTTGTTTTCTGTGCTGGAGGTGGATCCCAGGGCTTGGCACACTGGGCAAGCTCTCTACCATAGGGCTACACTTGCAGTTACTCCCTTGATTCTTTCTGGAAACTAATGCCTGGTACAAAAGGTCTTATATATGGACCAAATCTCACAAGTCATCTATTTTAGTGACCTGAGAGCCAGTTATCTATTTAAATATCTATCTGTACTCTACCATCCATAAATTTTCATTTAAATGACCTTAGACAGGTCTTGGACACGTCTCAGATTATCCTAATGTGAAACCACAGTTTAAATCACTGAATTTAATTATACTGTGAACAGCTCATATGTAAATCGAATGTGTGTATTCATTTCTCACTTTCAAATGTGACGGATACATCTCCTCTACAGTGGGCAGAATTAACAGATGGCTCCAGAATTCTCATTCCATTGTGTAGTCTTCTCTTTGTAGGAGAATCTGTTATTATGAAGCACTAGCCTGCCCCTGGCTTATGCCATATTGGGTGGATGATGGTGAAATAGTGAATCCTTGATTGTGACATTATAGGAAACTTCCTTGTAACATACTGGAGAGGAATTAAGAAGTCTGATGAAGTCAGAGAGGTATAGTGCTTCTGAATGAAAAAAAAAAATCAACCTCGCATGACTGCCTTCAGGAGTCATGAGTCAAGGCATCGAATTTGACTTCTAGGAGTGTAGAACTATCTTGCCTGGGTGGTAGCAAAGAAATAGGACCTTGGTAATGCAGTTATGTTAGGGTTTATATTTAGAATGGACCCAAAGCCTCATGTGTTCGGAGTAGGAATTTTGGAAGGTGACTGGAAAACCAGGGCTCCACACTCAGCAGCAGACTGCTTCACTGCTGAGTTTCTGTTTGGATGTACTCTTAGGACGTCGGGCTTGATCAGAAGAGGCAGTCACTGGGACCGTGACCTGGAAGGGGTGTCTCTCCCCTTCTCTCTCTGCTTCCTGACCACCACGAAAAGAGCAGGTTCCCTCTGCCACATCCTCCCACCATTCCCTTCCTAATATGGGGCTACTCAGCTATGGATTGAAATCTCTAAAATCCATGAGCCAAAATCAATCTCTCCTACTCTCAGTTGTGTCACATATTTCATTCAGTGACAAGAGAGTAACTAGAACAGGCTGGGAGGCCATGCTTTTTATGTTTTTCCCTTCTCAGTACTGCCACACTAGGGATTAAACCCAGGAATACCCACCAATGAAATACATTCTCACTGATGTACATCTTCAGCCCCTTTTTAAAAAATTGTTTTGAAATAGGGCCTGCCTAAGTTGTCCAAACTGGCATGCAGGTTGTGATTCTCCTATTTCAGTTTGCAGAGTAGCCAGAATAACAGGTATCTGCCACTGCCAATGTTTGTAATGATTGTTACCCATAAATTTTGCACTTAGAAAAGGCTCCCGTACCACAAAAGACTACTAAGTCTCTGGCCAGCACCTTAGTTTCAGCCTGTTGATAGTATGGGCTCAGTACTCGGTGAACCTGGACTTGGGCTCCCGATGGTGGAAATCACAAGATAACAAATGAGTAAACAATTAAATTTGTGGTAATTTGTTACACAGCACTGGAGCGCTAACAAACTATTAAATAAATAGTCCATACATTCATTGCCTAATTTAAAAACACTTAGTGGGAAACTACTCCATGTGAAATACAATAATAGATAATGGGAAGGAAGAGTTAAACATGACTACCACCACCCCAACGAAAATAAAAAATAGTTTCTTAAGAACAAATTTCTTTTTTGCATTCTCTCATTAAAAAATAAATCATTCAGCTTTGCAGAATACTGTCATCAGTTTGCTAGGTAGGAAAGGAGAAGACATATGCTCTAGCTCAGGTAAAAATAATTACTGGTTTGGTTTTTTTTTGACACCCTTAACGCATTGTATATCCCTTAATGCATTTATAAGGACAGGTCTTAAGGGTATTGATTCAGATGATGGTATCTTTCAGAACCACCCTCAGAGGGACATTCAGAAATAATACTTTGCCAGCTATCTGAACATCCCTTACCTCGGTTAAACTGAGTCTTCAAATGAACCATCACAGCAGGCATAATATTTTATCCTTATTCTTAAAGCCTTGAATGAGTAAGTAACATGACTACAGAACAATGAGGCACTTTTTGGAAATAACAATACCATAGTAAGTGCTGGAAACAAGTGCTCTTCCTTGCATATGGAATTATATAATATTGTCTCCCCCCATGCAAGTATCGGAGTTAGCCAAATACCTCCTTTACTTCTTGACATAAAAATAAAGTAATTGCAGGTATAGATGTTACTGCTGCCATAGCATGTGGCATACTTTAGCTGAAGGACTGTAGTGTTTATTTTAATGTACATATTCTAGAATTAGCACCAAGACAAAAAATATATATATATATATATATATATATATATATTTTTTTTTTTTTTTTTTTTTTTTTTTTTTTTTTTTTTTTTTTTTTTTTTGCGGTACTGGGGATTGAACTCAGGACCCTGCACTTGCTAGGCAAGCGCTTATTCCACTGAGCTATATCCCCAGCCCCGACAAAATATTTTTAGTAGTTACAGTTAATTAAACACAAACTCAAAAGTCCCGGCACTTGTAACTTTCTCTCCTTTCCCACTTGTTGGGTTTGAGAGTTCTTTCTGCAGCATAGACACTCCTCTCTGTGTTAAGTAAACCTGCCCTATAAAATTATTTACAAGACTTCAACCTTTGACTCAATAATAAAACTCAGACATGGTATGTAGCCTTTACCTTCTTCAATCACATCAAGTCTCTTGTACCCATCAAAGAGTTTGATACATTCTAAATTGAGATACCTCCAAATGGAAAAGACATGAGCTCTAAGCAGGTTCTTAACATTTTCAGAGGTGCTTTTCTTTGAACTGCATGAGAACTGAGGTACAGAAGACTCAAAGGCTTCAGGGTTATTTGAGGGTTTTCAGCAATTGTAATAAATCAACACATTTAAGTCTGCTATAAAGACTGAGACCAGAGTAGGAAGCAAAACACAACCTATAAATACAGCCTTCTTGCCCAGAATTTTATTCGATATTCTGAATGTAAAAACTTACAAGAATACGTTTAATATCAAAATTCCCCCCTACAGTCTACTACATTCAACCTAGGTAAGCCCACCAGTCAGAGGAGCTGATAGATCCATTTGCTTACAGCATTTATAGAAATTAAACTGTCAGTCCTCATTTCTCCTGATGGCTAGAGCAACATGTCCTATTTTTATCTGAATCTTATTTAAATTTAAAATCATTCTGGTGATTTCAAAGCCCTTAATTTCAGATTGCAATGTTCTGATGAGATCCAGGATTCCAGCACCCAACCCATCAGTATAAATGAAGGTTGACCACATCAGGAAAAACAAAATTTAAAAAGGAGAGGATGGGGACTACGTCCTGGGATTATAGCAAACAACTGAGGAAGATGACTGAACCAGGCAAGTGATAACCTCTGAGCCTGCACGACTGAGGTGGTCCCTGAAAGTCACATTGTGTAAGCCTTCTTGTTTCAGAAACATAAACTGCATCAGGTGAGAGCTTTGGTGAGTCAGGGCCTCACATCCCTATGTAATCATGAGATTCATCAAATAAAGCAGCAGCGGTGGAGAAACACCGGACACTGACCTCCTTTCTTCTCCTCAAACAGAAGCTTGCCTGGCTTTAGAGTAAGTCATCAGTGTGTGACACTTCTCCTCCATGGTGGGGTGTCTGTGCCCATTTCTGTTCCTTGCAGTTCTTGTTCTGTTCGTGTACACTTTTCCTAGCGTTCTCACATCACCTCCATCCTTCCAAACTCCGGCATGTTTGTGTTTTCATACAGAATGCAGCCATGTTCCTTCTACCACAATCACTTCTTTCCATATGCACACCCTGATATTTCTGTTTTCTTACTGCTCTCAGAAGGTACAAAGGCCACAGTCATTTCATAGTTAACACAGCACTTTTGGATGCGTATTATGAACCAGCGACAGTAGCACACTTGAGAGATTTGTTAGAGAGGAAAATGGTCAGGCCACTTCCCAGTTGTACTGAGATAGAAGTGGAAGACGCTGGCGGTGGAGAGTACACAGCCCAGTGTTTGAGGTGAGATAGTATGGGGGAGTTAGATACACAGGCAAATTGTTGAACCACTGCGCGAGAACAGCCCAAACATGTATTGTTATCATTTTTGCATTGTCTTGTTTTTGTGTTTATTGTTGTTTTGTTAGTTTTTTTCACTTCAAAATAAAACAAATAAAAAAAGAATCGCCCAAACTCACTAAGCAGCTAAATTTGGCATTTACAAAATATCTACTATTTTAGTAAAACATTTTTAACCAAAAATAAAGCTTTCCATACAAAATAAATCACTTACTGATATTTGTAGATTCCAAATCCGTGGCAGGATGTCTTAAATATAATGTGAAGTTATAGAAGTGCTTATTTTATTTGAACTGCAGCAATTTCAAATTAAGTAGTCTAAATAAAAAACTGCATTTTGCAAACACAGGTTTACCTCTTGTTAAAAGTAAGGTCTTTGTATTCAAATAGACTTGGGCTCAAGTCCTTGTTCTACCAGTTCACTGGGCAAATATTTTCTAGGCAGATTATAATTGATTTCTGTTCCTTATCTATGAAATACAGATTTCAGTTCGAATCGCAAAAAGCTGTCATTTAAGTTGATTGCCGACTCTTTAGATGTGATACCCACTTTACAACCTATGAAGGAGAAAATTGATGACGTGGATTTCATTAACATTTAACTTTTCTGCTCTGCAAATGACACTGCAAAGAGAAGGAAAAGCAAATCTCCTTACTGGAAGAAAAGCAAAAGATATACTTGATGATGGACTGTTATGTAATATTCAATAAGAAAATGAACAACCCTATGAAAAGGGGGCGGGGCAAAGACATCAATAGCTAACCAAAGATTTACAAATGAATGAAGAGCATGTGAAAAGAGTTCCACATCACCTCACCAGGATAATAAAAATTAAAACAACAATGAAAACACTACTTCTTGCTGGAATGGCCAAAACACAGCACATTGACACCACAAGTGCCAGTGAGGTCAGAACAACAGAAATGTTCATTCACTGCTACTCATTCAAAGCAAAATGATACAGCACCTGGCCTCTCCAAACTTGCCGTGTAGCTCAGCCTGGATTCCAACACATGATCCTCCTGTCTCAGAGACCCCTTCCAAGTGCTAGGGTCACCTCACCCAAACTTTTCTACAGCTACTTATGAAAACAGCTTAGTCTTTTCTTAAAAGCATATTCTGACCTATGAGAGCAGTCACATTCCTTGCTATTTTCTCAAAGGACTTGAAAAAATATGTTCGCACAAACCTTTGCACATGTTGTTGAAAGCAGCTTTACTCATAGTTGCCAACAGCTGGGTACAGGTAAGACGACTTCCAATAGATGACTGTATAAATAAACTGTGCATTCAGACAATAGGGTAGTAGTCATCAGTAAAAATAAATGAGAGATTGAGCCATGAAAAACGCATGGAGAAAATGAAAATGAGTATTTCTAAGTCAAAGAAGCCAACACGAAAAGCTATGTTGTGGTTTATATGTAGGTGCTCCCCGAAGCCTCATGTATTCATAGGTGGGGTTGATGGGCTGTGATTGGATCATGCACATGTGACACCGCATTAGCTCACTTAGGAGTGCACAGCTGATTTGCTGTTAGGAGACAGGGGATTTTGTCAGAGGACTCCAGTCCCAGGGCGTGTGGCCTGGAAGTATTTGTCCCTTCCCAGCTACACTTCCTTGCCTGTTCTCTGCTTGTGAGTCTTTAATTACTGTAGCCAAGTTTATCTCAGTACAGGTATATAAGTTGACCCATAAATGCAGCTATAATATTCAGGCTTCTCCATATGGTAGTCTCAGGGACCTTCACTGAAAAGATGGAATATTAGAACAATAGAGCAAGCTTCTGGTTTTGCAAATAAGTATCTATTTATTCTCTACAGATGCAGGAAGAGAGGCCAGTAGGGAGGAACTGCATCAGAATTTGTTGATGTTCATTGCCATGAAGCTTCAGTATTGTTGTTTGGTGCATTCTGCACATGAATGTAGCTGCAGTTACAGAAGCTTCAGTTACAGTAAGCAATCACAACCAGCAGGGCTCCCTGAATTTACCGAGTGGCAGAAGGAAAATCTGGGTCCAACCAGTGTGCTTATTGTGGGCACCTCAGGAAATTTACAGTTATACCAGCCAAAGCCCTGTTACTGACCTTACCCCTCCAGAAAATTTCAGGTGAGCATATGACCTTTAAAAACAGTGCCTCATTAGATCATATTTTTTAAAAAATCTAAGCATTCAATTGCAGCTTTGAAACAATTGTATAGCCACATCTACAAATCTAGCAGCTTGAACTGGATCATGAACAATAGGCAAAAGACTATTTTATCTGTCTTAAAAAGACTAAATTATTGAACTCGTTATCAAGTATTTTTATTAATATTTTACAATAGTCAAAATTTGGCCCAGTAGTGATAAACATTTCAAATGTACTTATTTATAAATTGACTTCCCTTCGTTATTTTAACCCTAGTTTAGTTTGCATATGAGCTAATTTCAGAAAGAGGTATAGTTTCCCTTTCTTGTAGAATTTGGGAGTAAGGGTAAAGAGATTAATTGCCAAACAACACCATGTTCAGAGGGCATTCTTTTACTGTTATTGTTTCACAAATCACTTGTTAATATAAAAGGCATTAAACCTACATTCACATTGAAAAGTCATTAAGCATAATTTCACAGTATAAGAGCAGAAACCATAGCTGAAACGGTGTTTCTCCATTTCAATTGCGTTTGTTAGTCTGGCAATATCATCACTTTGTTCAAAGGTGTTTCAACTTGCTACAGTAAAAATGGAGTTCACCCAGAGAAGTGCAACTTGAAATTAAGAATATCAAAATTGTTGGTGCTCTTCCTCCAATGGCAGGAAGACATTCTGTTCAAGAAGCTCAATTTTGCAGACAGAACACACCACTTAGAATGTGGGAGAGGAAGCCACAAAAGAGTACTAAACTGGAGCCCAAATTCCATCACTGACGAGTTGCACGAGCTGGACAACACAGCCTATCCTCACCATAAAGTTCTGTCAGTGGCCCAAACTGTTTAAATGTTGACATGGCTTTGCCCAATTATTCCTTTACGGAAATTACCATCCCTTCCTCTTCCCTCAGTTTCCTTTAGTATTTTCTCACTCTTTTCTCAAATTTTATTCAAGAAGTGCCTCAATAGATCTTCTCTGGCTCTTTTTTGATACACATCACTACAAAATGTCTTCAGTGTTCCTAAGGACAACTTCAATGTTTATATTGTACATAGAAACTATAAAAGCAAGGGCAAGTCACCAATCACATTATAGTGTGTATTTTTTGTATACACACTCCCTGGTCCTATCAGACACAAGCATATCTGGCTCAACTTTGATTTTCATACCACGCAATATTTACTGGTAGACATTCTCTAAGTGATGATTGAATAGTTATATTCCTGAATAAAATGAGATACTGTTGACAGTTTCTGCATCTCACAGAATGCTGGGTCAATGAAACTATGATTATTAAAATTTCTTCCAACCTTAACACATTATATAGATGTCATAAGTTATAATCCCTAAAAGAGTTAAAGATTTATTATCCAAGAAAATGTATAATAGCTCATCTGTGGAAATAAGAATCAAATTTTTGTGAAAACCTTAATGTCAAATCTGAAGCTGTTTGTAGAACAGAGAAAATAAAGTTCACCAAATATTTTTCAGTATAACTTATTTCTACATTTCAAGAAAGAATTTATTACAGATGTGTTGGGGACAGCATGGGGATATAGGCTTGCTTTCTTTGGTTGGCTTAAGGATGAATACAGTACCCTCTATTATTGGGTTAGTAACCCTTAGTTATTGCAGGCTGGCCCGGCCCACAATCTCCCCAGTGAGTAGACAGGGAAGACTTAAATAAATGAGACAATTGAAATGATTTTAGGGCCCCAGGAGGGTCCAACTCTCTTACAGAACTCCAGATTCCCTGGGTTAAGACAGAGAACTTCCCTGGGTAGCCTGTATTTATGTAGTTTTCCAACAAAGGAAAATGCAGGAATCTGGACAGGATTTGGGAATCCCTTTAAGAATTTCTCTAAGTAATACTTGATGTTAATTTAGAAGAACTGTATTATCTCCAGCAAGGCTTTTACCGCAGGAGTGAGACGCGTTCGCCTATAGTTTCCTTAGTTAATTGGGGTTGGAGCCAAAAGTCCTGAGCTATAGCTTTGTCTTGTGCTTTGAGGCCTCATAGCTTCATGCACCATTACTGGCCTCAGTAGGGACCAGTGACTCACGAGGGAACATGAAAAGCCAATTGGTTAATATAAGTCATGCTAGGAGCTGCTTCACAGCGATCTCCATCACTCTACCTAGAGAAGCTTGACCATTTTTCTCTTGGCATTAAAACTCCTAGGAGAGGAGAAATGTATGCTGTTTGTCAGTCAAATATTTTTAGGTTATTCCTTCTCTCTTGCTAGACCAGACAACAATAGACTCCATGAAGTTCCTCTCACCTCTCACAAATCCTAATACATATTGGGTAACTAACAAGCATTTGTTTAATAAAATGATTCAATGGCTGATATTACCAGGGACACATTCAAAGAAAGCTGTGCCTCAGGTCTATTCATTGAGGAGAATGCTGCTACTATGAGAAAACAGAGCTTCAAAGCTTAGACACGGCCTTATCTAGGAAGAGCATTCCACAGATGAGCTTTTATTATGAGGTAAAAGAGCAAGGCAGAGGTGAACAGTCCTGTAACTCCATTCCAGTTCTACCCAACATCTTCCCAAAGCACCAGGAGAAGAATCCCATAGATAAAAGAAATAGGTTTTCTAAGGCCCTTATTTCTTGCCCTAACAAATAGTGAAGAGATTAGATGACTGCTCTCTGAAAGCAGTTCCACTCAGGTAAGGCTGATGGCCATTGCACCGTGATGGTGCAAACCCAAGCAGAGGTAAAGATTCTGCAACAATCAAGCCATGGCTATGATATTGCAAAGTTCACTTTTTAACAGTCAGTGCAATGTATCTCTCATGGAACTTCAAAATCTATGTGTGTTTATTCTAATATTAAACAAATTTTTATGTGTACAGTTTTCTCAGGGAAGATAAAACTTGCCGGAAGCTGAGGCATCTTGGGTCTTGAATTCTAGTAACTCTCACTACTCCACCTTGTGGCCCCTGCCCTCATGGGTACTGAGTCCTGACTGCAGAACTAGGAGATATATGATGCCTCTTTTTCCTTCTGCATTCAAAATGCATTTTCAGAAGTCATTATGAAGTTAGCTTTTCCTCAAGCAATGAAATTCTGTTTTACCAGTTTGATGGTATTCTGAACTAAATTTTTTTTTTGACTAGTAAATTTAGAAAACAACAATCATAGGGTAACACTTTGTACATTCACAGATCAATTAGGATCATTTATTGATTGATAAGTGTCACTGCTTCCCAGCTGCCTTACTTCATCACAAATCAAAACAAGTTAAATGTAAAATGTTGAGTAAAATTTGTTTCCCTTCTCTAAAGGATTGACAGAATGTCATAATATTTTGTTAGTACTCTTAACAGACAACTTGCTTTTTGAACTATTAAGATTATCATAGATAGAATATTTATGTTGTTGCTTTTACTGTTCCATTACTTGTCACTTTAGTAATAATTATAATTTTTTGAAAATGCATTTAAAATTGTTTTATTAGTACATGTTTTAGTATATAATGTGTATGTTCCTTATAGAGATTCAGTACATGTGTGAAATATATCTTTTTACTTTCCTTTCCCTTTCTCCCCTTTCCTTTTGTCTCTTGATCGCTTTCCTTTTTTGTGCATGTTTGCAGCACCACATATTTACATCCCTCCTGTGGAGCTGGTAACACACCTAATTCCTCTCTTCATCCCCTTTCCTTCCTCCTCTTCTCCCGTTGCTACCTTGTCATGGGCAAGATGCTGTGTCTTCTATTTATGAAACACTGTTTAGATTCTTGGGAGTTAATACATAATAAAAGGTATCCAAGGTTATTTGGCAATAAGAACATGATGCATACCTAAATTTCATGCAGGTAAGTTACCTGCTTTGGCCATACTAAGCTGTCCCAAAGTGAGTAGAAAATTGTTTCAATGCTAGGGGCATTAAATGCTGTTTCCATTGGCAGAAATGCTTGAGAGAATACTGAGTCACTACAGGTTACCAAAGCCTCTAAATCAGAATCTCATCTCCAATCCCTGAACAAGAAGGCAGAACTGTTGTCTCACAAGGTAAGACAAGATAAATTTACCCAACGATTTACTAGCATCAAGAACACACACCCAACTTTGGGAAATTCTCCCAGAGATATGCTTCTCAGTCACTGAAGATGACATTTGATGTTATGAAATGAACTTGTCAGCATTTAAAGTAACTCATCAGCAAGTTTTCTTTGAGAAAACACTTAAAAACAGCTACCAGAGTCTAATCTGTATGGAAGTAAAGCTATCATTTGACAATTTCATCATGTTGAAGACTTCATATCAAAATTAATCCATATTGAAACAAATCCCTCAAACTAATTGGTAGTTGTGTAATTCTAACACATTGGTTCAGTACTTTCAATTACATGAATAACTCTTGTTAAGAAAATATTTGCTGGTAGTATACAATATTATTTAGAAATACACACAACTGAGCTAAAGTCAGATAGAATGAGGGATTTTTAAATCATTTATTCCAAGTTCTCCAGCAGTTTAGAACACTATTTAAACATGCTTAGAAATAAAATTTAGAAACCTATTCTTTATAGGGTAGAGATTTTAAATATTTCTATGTGTCACTTTTAGAATTAAGGGATTTATAACAAAAGTTATCAAATGGGAGGATTATATTTGTTTTCAGGATATAAGGTAAGAATAAGTAATTATAAATACTTCAATAATGTATTTTTTAAACTTCTTGGGATGTGTTACCAAAAGTACAGGCAATAAAAACAAACAAATAAGGTTGCTCCAAGCTAAAATCCTACTGCACTTCAAAGGAAACAATCCACCCAGTTAAAAGGCAGCCCATGAAGTCTGAAAAAATATCTGCAAACCAGACATTCAATTAAGGCTTATTCTCAAAAATATGTAAGGAACTTTATGAACTAATAAGAAAGAAGCAAATCCTCCTAACTTGATTTTAGACAAGTTCTAAATGAGGCATACAGATGGAAATGGAAAAAGTACATGAAAAAGAATGTTAAATGTTACTCATCATTAAGAAAATGTAAACCCAAACCACATCGAGCTGCCACTTCATACCTGACTATTGAAAAATGTTCAAGTGCTTCAGGGGTTGCAGAGAAATTGGAAACTTTGATATTGTTGGTGAGATGCAAAAGGATGTATCTAGCATGCTAGACAGTGTAGTGGTTCCTCAAAAATTTTTAAAAAGAACTATCATAGATTCAGCAGTTTCATTACTGGATATTTATCCAAATCATTGAAATCAAGCTCTCACAGAGATGTTACAACTTTTCCATTTGTCATTGTATTATTCACACTAGCCAAGATCTAGAAACATCTTAAATGTCTATTAGCAGATGAATCAATAAGAAAAAGGACTTGCAGTGGAAAAAGGATCATTCTGCAATGTGACATTGGAACTGAGTCATAAAGACAATGTGATAAGTGAGATACTATCATCACAGGAAGACAAGTACTGAATGATTCTATTTATATGAAGTATCTCACATAGTTGAATTCGTAGAATATAAGAATTGAATAGAGATTGAAACGTCTGGGGAGAAGGAAAAAGTTATTAGTCAGTTGACACAATTGTAAATAAAGCAGGAGGACAAAACTGTCTGCTCTATAACATAGTATCTATAGTAAAGAATCCTATACTGTACACATAAAGACTTTTACAGAAGACAGGTCTCATGCTAAGTACACAGAAATACATGAGTTAGAGTCTATCTATATAGTCTCAATCCAAAAAAAAACATTTTCAAACTAAGGAACTAGGATTCCTGAAGATTTTGTTGTTTTAATTGGTACTAGTGTCAGTGGTGATGAAGAAGTGAAAAAGCAGGGATAAGAGACCAAGGGGCAATTGTTCAATATTTTTTTATTTTAAAGGAATAAAAAAATAACAAAATAACAACAACATAGACAAAAGCAAAATGAAGCAAAAGTAATAAAAATGATACAGGGTTTCAAAACAAAATGAAGCTGGGCATGGTGGCGCACGCCAGTAATCCCAGCACTTGGGAGGCTGAGGCAGGAGGATGCGAGTTTGAGACCAGCCTGGGCTGCAAAGTGAGCTCAAGCCGGCTGCGGCAAAAGATGGCGACCAGGTGAGCAGCAAAGGAGCGATCCTCCTCGATAAACACCACCAGCTCGAGACAGACTTGGCGAGCGTGAATGCCGGGACCTCGGCTGGGAATATCAAACTGAACGTGTTTCTCTGAGCTGCTGGGGGAGATGCGGTAGGGCGGCCCAAACTGCCGTGGCGAGACACGGGAAAGCCCCAGACGCTGGGAGCCGGAGACGCTCCGCGCGGATAGGGGGCTTCGCTGGGTCCGACCGCCCTGGGGGCAAAGCCAGCTCGGTCCCTCCCGCCTCCCAAGCCAGCGCAGCTTTCCAGTGACTCCCGACAGAGATCGGCTTATTAGCAGCGGCAACGCCCGGCAGTCCCACATTTCGCACGCATCGGGCAGGTTGCGCAGCCTAGACCCTTGGCAGCCTGCGGTCCGTGGCCAGGGCGGCACGAGCAGCATAGGAGCAGAGCATCCCGCTTCCTCCCCCAGACCCGGAGAGCGCGAGGAAACAAGTGGCTGCGAGCTGCGGATCTCGAGCATAGCACAAAAAACTGGCACCTTGGAACCTTCCTGCCTGCAGGGACTCCAAAAACTGGTGAGCTATCTGCGCTCGCGACCAGATCACCGAGTGGGGGAGGAGATCCGTCCCTATACCTGCAGGGAACCCTGGGAGGGCGGGGGAGCGGTCTTACACAACTCACCCAGGTCTCTAGCTAGGGAATAGCCAACCAACATCTGTACAACCTTTTAAGCGGAACTCTCAGCAGAAAGCTTAAGGGACATTCCCCCAAAGAAAAGTCATTGGAGCAGCCTCTGCAGCAGACCTTTGCCTGCTGAACTGCCTGGGGAATCTACTGCTCAATATTTTGAATCAGATACCCAAAAAAGGGAAGACAGAAGAACAAATCTCAGCAGAAAGCTTAAG
>PVLD010000295.1:0-317920 GCA_004027595.1 Dinomys branickii | reverse complement strand
GGTACTGGGGATCGAACTCAGGACCCTGCACTTGCTAGGCAGGCGCTTATTCCACTGAGCTATATCCCCAGCCCCCGATGTGTCCCTGTTAGGAAAACCAAATTCATTTCACCCTAAAGCTCTGCTGAGAGGGGCCAGAACCAGGAAAGGACAGAGGTGTAATGACTGGTGCCCTAGAACCTCCTGGCTCACGCCTAAAGGAGTCAGTTAGCAGCAGTACAGTGATTAACGGCTCAGCAGGCTAGGTTCCCAAAGTCAATAATTTCCATTTTCACCGCTGTAGGAATATCATAAAAAAATACAATTTGTTATTTTGAAGGTAAAATTAGCTTTTTTGCCACCTATTGATGTTTCAAAGACATGGCAATCATGGAGGGTCACATCAAGCCTTTGATTTCCAATATGAGTACATTATTTAAACCTCTGAAACAAAAAACACGTATAGACATCTCTCCAAAGTGAAATCAACATAGCAAAATCTTATTTTTTGAAGGACTTAATATGGTTTGGAACATTATAAACAAAAAGAACTAAAATTGATTCTTTTGTCCCTGTTTATCTTTGCTGCCACTCAAATTTTTCAACACAGAGGGCCTTGCTGTATTAAAGGAGGGAGAAAGAAGTAGGTAGTTATATGACAACTTCTGTTTGTATATGGAAATAATGATACCATTAAACACTAAGTAACTCTGGAGTCACCACTACCTGAATTTCCTTGAAAATTGCCTGGCAGGTATTTCAAATGATATGGAAGACTTTGTTTACCACCCCATCGACATCTAAGGGACATCGAAGTCTCTTCGTCCGTCCTCTTTACCATCTCCACAGCAAGTCCCTGACGCAGGAACATTCAAGTTGTGAGCTTTCACAGATGTGAATGGACCTCACATTATGAACATTCATAATTTTAAAGAAATCATGGAAGTAGCTCACGTGTCTGCCAGACATTGTCACAGTGGCCCTGCTGTGTGCTTACTGGACAGTGTGACTGTGTACAGTGGTGCAGTGCTCAAGCAGAGCCCAGAATGTCCAGAAGTATTATTTACAGTATTTGTGTGTGTATCTTTGTTTTTATGCTTTACATTGTATTCTTGCATCACAGGTGGATAAGACCACTCCATCAGACTTACGAATGAACCCGACTTAGGAACATTCTTCCAGAACAGAACTCGTTCATGAACTGGGGACTTTCTGTGGTGCCCTTGTCCATTACCATCTATCCTCCCAGTACTGGTATTTAGTGCCAAGCACTCTGTCTTGACTCTCACATGCAGTTTTATAACTATGGTGCCCATGCTTCTAATCTTAACCTTGCCAATGACATTCACCACAGTGCCATTACTTCATTTTAATGTCTAAAATATAGGACTTGAAGTGTTTCAGATTGCTTTACAGTTTGGATCCACAAACAATATCATCACATATTTTTCAAAGAAATTGGCACCAACTTCCACTCCAATACAATCTCATTTTACTTTCTTGGAGAATACCATGAATTATACTCATAAATAGAGTATTCTGAACTACACTACTTGCAAAAATTGACCTTGAGAGGCTGAGGCAGGAGGATCCCTGCAATGTGAGGCCAGTCTGAGCTTCATAGTGAATTCAAAGGCACCCTGAACTACACCCTGAGCTAAAGACCTTACCTTGAAAATGGTCCACTTTAAGTTTCCATTTCTAACAATTGACTAATTTTTGCTCAATGTCCTTTACCTACCAGTCTACTACATGCCTTCATAGCAACTTGTGTGCACTTTTATCCTTCATTTACCACAATTTGAATTTTATATTGAGTAAAGCTTTCGGTTTGAGATCTCTGTAGAGTCATATGCAGGGGTAGGAAATGACATAGATGAAGATGTGTGTCCTCGATCCACTTTTTCCTACCGCAACACCCGACAGGACTATAGCCCAGTAATCAGATCATGATACTGTCACTCATAGAGTCCACTAGATTTTTCCACATATGCTCACATTTCTTGTTCTCTTTGTGTATGTTTACTTACTTCCATGCAATTTCTACAGATGTGTAGGTTTGTGTACCTACCACAGCAATCAAAATACAAAGCAGTGATTTTTATTTCAACAATGTTATATCAATGATATTATTAATTATATATTCTTTTGAGATTAAATTTATTCACTTAATGAAAAATAAGCAATATATAATTACATATATGGACAGAAGTATATATCCTAGTCATGCATTAAAAAACCCAATATATAAAACATTTGAATTTTCCACAGATTGATGTAAGAGTAGAATTCCCATCAGTACCCAACAAGATTTTTATAGATATTGATGGATCCATTCTAAAATTTATATTAAAAGTCTTAGTCACTACCATGGCTATAAGTTTTTTTAACACCTGGATAGAATGTGAAGATACTATCAGATGTGAATGCTTACTACATATTTAAATTAAGCAAGACAATGTGATATTGGCAGAGGAATAGATATACAGACCAATGGAACAGAATAAATAACCAAAAAGACATCTACAGATTGTCCAAGTTACTTATGGCAAAAGTCAAAAGAAATCCAAGAAAGGAAAGATTGTCTTTTCAATAAATGACATTGGAGAAATTGAACAACCACAGAAAAAGGAAGTGAAAGAACCTGACGTCCTAAAATTCATACATAAGTAAAAGTGAATACAAACTTCAAGGTAAAATGTAAAACAGTAAAATTTTAGAGAAAAAACCGTAGGAAAATGGAGGATACAGGGTTAGGAAAAGTTCTTACATTTACATCAGTGTATGTCAATTATTTTCAGTGTCTTCCCCTCTGGATTTTGACTTACTGACAGTAAGCAATGATAGCAAGCAGTATATCTCATTCATCCTTATAAAACAGATGCCCATGACAGTGTTTATTTCTATCCAACTCCTTGGCTGAGTTGTGGCTCCAAACTGTAGCCAATATCTTTCCTTCTGACAGCCTATAGTGTTATTTTATTATTACTATCATCATTATTATTATCCATAGTGATTCAAAAAGCAAAAACACCTTGGGAACAAAATGTTCTTGAATTAAAAAATTTAAATTTTCACTTTTCCAACAGTGAACTTGTAAAGAAATGGACTTTGTTGCTCACAAGCCCCAGTCTTCCCAAGGTAAGTCAGAGGTATCTGTTGATAGCATTTTAATATGCATACCCACAGTTAGAGGGAGGGGCGCAAGCCAGCTGCGTGGAATGATGGGAAAAGGAGCTAGAGGTCACTTTCTCTGGAAGGAAACAGGCAGTCTGGTGCACACCAACTTCTGCTTGGAATGCATTTACTCTTAAACCAACCGTGTTTACACTGTCTCCTTTTACTGGTCTGCATGTGTAGAGTCCCCTATCTGACACCTGCTGTTCAGCTCTCACTGCCCCAGATGAGGTGCGCATATGTAAGAGATGTCCTTTAACTGAGAGTGTCGCTGTGTTGTCATCCATTCTCACACTGAGTGGTGAATTTCCTTGTCTTGCCCTGCTCTCACCTCCACCTATCAGACATACCCCTATCTCCACGTCTGTACACGTGCTGTTCATTCTCCTCGGACATCTCAAATCTCAACCGTCTCCATCTCTTCACCATTTACCCCAAATCTGTCACCCTTCACGATGCACACCACACAGCGCTCTGATAGCCCTGTCTTACAGCTTCCAGTTCAAATGTGCTGCCTTTCTGACCCCCTAGCACCCAATTTTTCACAGGCTACTCGAGTAGTATTTTGCCTAATTCCCTCTGTGTTTAACCTGTCCTAACAGTTTAATACACTCTGGGAGATTGGTGTTATTGATAACTTTAATGAGTATTGAAAATTCAATTTTCTGACCAGATAAATAAGTGCATGCACACAGACATTTGTAATTTTTAAATTGGTACTTAAATTTATTTTAATGAAAGGTTCAATCTGTAACTTTGATTCATACACTCAAGTCTTTGGTTTTTGTTTATTATATTTGATGCTATCAGACAGTGAATTGTTAGGGAGGGTTATAACTCTGTGTGTGTGTGTGTCTGTGTGTGTGTGTGTGTGTGTGTGTGTGTGTTTAGTCTGATGTTTTAGAAACTTGACCCTAAAAAGCCTAGAAGAACTTGTAGTTCCGTGAATACAGTGTTTCGGTGGCTTGGATAAATCATGAAATGTGTGATTTAGCACTTCACATGATTACTGTGATTCACACATATTTGAATTCACGCTGACGCTCTGTGCTAAATTCAGTTAGATGCCAAGATTTAGAATTTGGGTGCATCCACAATATTTTTCCCTTTTCTGTTTATCTGCTTGTTGTGATTGGTGATTACCAGCAGCTGCTATGCACATTTGCTGATAACAAGAGCTGTTTAGTGTTCTGTTTTCCAGTTTTCTTTGCTTCTAGCCCTCCATGATAATCAGCTTATCTGCATTGGCTTTGGCACTATAAGATTATCTTCACCTCTGTGTGTCTAGTTTCCCATCACGGGTATAATTCCTTATGATTGGTCACATGGTGGTATCGGCTGGAAAGCAGGCAGGACTAGGCCTCATTTTGGCTCAGTAATGGGAATTGGGTCCCATCCCTACTAGAAAATGCTTAGAGAACTTGGTCACCATACATGCTCATCTGCATATCCCCTCATTACTGGCAGATTCCTGGGGACGGAGGACCTTTTCTGAATAGCACTTCTGAGGAAAATGCCTAATCATCAGCCAAAACTCTGTAAAGAGCTACCCAGAGACCCTCCAGACTCATAGGCTTAGTGTGAGGGTAAAGTTACCAGGAATATACTTCTGCCTGCTTTGCATAACTTTGTCATGATATCGGGTTGGTTTATCTTAAAGGAGAGACAAAATCCAATTGGCTTCAGTTTGTGTCCCTGTTAGGCATCTTTATTCCAGAGTAGGTGATCCAACAGGGGCTAGGTAGAATGAGAGAGAAATCCATTGACTGAGAATGTTGACTTTCAGTCATCTTAAGAAAGGACCATAGCATTTTCAACAAAGCTCATGTCATTTGTTAAAGCAACATAAAAAGTTTCTTCCTCACATTTACCTTTTAACAGTTTAATATATTAAAATATTTATTTGTGTCACAAGTCTCTGGTCAGTAATCTAGAATATATTAAATACTTCTAAAGCAATTCTTGGCTAACCATATAGCTTGATTTCACTGCATTTTTTTTCTCTGTTACCTGTGCCTAAAATGTAATACAATAGAAGGCTTTTATACACCTGCTGCCTAAGTCACAACTAACACTGATTAAACTAATTCTCTAGGAATTCAAAATAGTTTTTGAAGCTTAATGATGGTTATAGTGAGGAGTAATGTATAAGTACAAAATATCACCCAGCCACTTGGGTTGTCATATCAAAATAGGCATCACTCTGGTTTAGGGTATAAACAAAATCTCTAATTTGTGCTCATAAACATATAAACATATATGTAGCATTTATGTATAAGTGTGTATATGTACATATACAAGTATACATATGTATGTTTCTTAGTACCATTTGCTTCTTTTCTATTAGTGTTTAAAGATATACAAAATACTTGTTAAGGTCTAACTCTATACTAAATATTTTTTACTCAGATGTCCTAATCTTTTGTCCTACCACCATCTCATCAAACTCATGATGGCATCTATGTTAGTTTTAAATATTGGGAGCATTTTGTTCTGTTTGGTGAAAATACTGTGCCTAACAATGGTCTCCAAATTACAACAATGGAAATGTGCACCTGCCTTGCAATTCATATCAGGCAGAGGGGTAAAATATTAAGTAATAAAAATCAGGAAAATAATACCAGAGATTTTCTGTGATCTATTAGGTTTTATAGCATCTTCATGCATGTTGCATCCTTCTGTGCCTTATATTTATTTCCTAATACCAATTTTATGAGTAGAAGTATCTAGAAAGATGAAATAAAAATTACCATTTATCTTCTAGTTTTCCTACAATAATGATAGATTAATAGCAACATGCATTCACATTGTAAAGAGTCACATCTTATTTTAGAGGGTTAATTGTAGGTGAAAATTTTTGAGATGTGAATACGTTACCTTATAGGAGACAATGAAGACAACTCTCTTTTACAGTTTTCTTTATTTCTTATGGTTGGTTGTTATTGTCATTTTTGTTATTCATTTTGAAAGATACCTAATAAATGAACACTTATGATACATTCGAAGTGTAATATATTTTTCATGCAGCAAAGTCCTCTTTCCACTCTTCTGAAGTTTTAGCCCCTACTGAAATAAACCCTCTGAAAACAATCTGAATTCAGTGTGAATTGAAAATATAGCCATAGTCATAAATACAGACTCCTGTCCACATGCATATATTTGCATAATTTTTGTATGTATAGAACTCTCTGTACATATTTGTATAGAAAAATATTTGTTAAAAAGTACTTTTCCCCTTCTCTACTTTCATAGTCACTCAATATGGGACAGAAGGCTTCTGACAGAAATGATGGCACCAAAGGAAACTTCACACACTGAGCGTGCTGCACCACAGGTGCAGACACCAGCCAGGTGTCCTCTGATTCTATTGAATTTTGACACTATCTCCTTGGGAACAGTATCAGATCCCACAAGTTCAGGGCTCAGTCCCACTACCTGCCACGCACATACACACACACAAATGCCAATCACAAGCACTGATTGTGACCTGTTCTTCTAACCAGTTGTGACAGGAGTACATTGGTTCCCCTGAGCTCCTCCTTTGAATTAGTCAATTCACTAGAGCAGCTCATAGAACTCAGGGGAATGCATTTGCCTGTTTATTACAAAGTCTCTTACGAAAGACTCAAGTGAATAATCAGGAAGTAAAGCACAGGGCAAGGTCCTTGGGAGGGTGCAGAGCCTCCATGCCCTCTGCAGGCAGCCTCCACGTACTCAGTTATCTAGAAACTCCTACACCATGGGTCCTTTAGATTTATATAGAGGCTTCATTATGTCGGTTGGATGGATGACATGATTGGTCACTGGTGGTTAATTGGCCCTTTGTTAGCCCTGTCAGTTGGAAAGGAGAGAATCTAAACCTTCCAATCTTGTCTTGGTCTTTCTGATGACCAGGCCCTACCTTCAAGCTATCTCTGGCAAGCAGTCACAGTCATCTCATTAACATGCAAAAACACTTCCATCACTCCAGAGATTTCCAGGGTTTCTGGAGCTACACACCAGAAAGTGGGGATTCGGACAAAATCCATAGTATCACCGGTTTTTAAATTGGATTGTTTCATAGACATTATTGTTCTGAAATTTGCTTTTTTCTGTCAGTAATAAAGACTTTTCCATATGAATAATTATTCAATGTTTCCTTATACATTGTTTTTATTGAGCTAAAATTATGTACAGGTAAAAGATACAGCTCACAGTTTGGCAAATGTAATACCTATGTAACCAACCATTCAATCAGGGTGTAGTATATTTCCACTGTCCTAATTTATATATCCATGCAACATAACTTTTAATGATAACATATCAGTTTACATGAATATGTTATACTTTATTTGCATCCTATTGATAAGCATTTGTGCTGTAGCTATTTTTCTATTAAAAAGTTAAAAGCAATATTTATGTGCAAATATCTCTGTGCCCACATTCAAGTACCTTTTCAGGATAATATCCAGAAATGCAAATGTTCTCTCAATGCACTTCCACATCTTTTGTTATAATAATCTTACTACATTACATTAAAATGTACTGCTTGACTTGTAGGACAGTTTCCATTCATATTAAGGGAAGAGGGAGCCAGAGAAAGACCCCTACAATGGCCAGAATGAGAGCAGCTTCCCTTGGGTGGGCATGCAGCAGTGTGCTTCCGTCTGAAGGAGAGCTGGCTTCTTACCTCCGTCCTCCTTCTGTGTTTATTACAGACATCTGGATTCATTTTAAGCTCTGCTTCTCTATTTCTCTTTCTGACCCCAGTAAACATGAAAAATTGCTCTGTGCTTCAGTATTTACCTAGAAGTAATAATAATGGTCTAGCTACTCCTGTAGCCATAAGTAATTGATCTATTTTCAAATCAATTCTTCAATTAAGTACTCACAGGCTCTGGCCATCACTCATTCTTAGTTCATGCTAAATTTAAGCTAAGTATACCACTTCTATTAAAAAACCTGTCCTCACCTATACAACAGTTCCTTTTGGAGCTGTTTTTGTTTTATTTTACATTTTTTCTAAATATGATTTTTATTCTCTATAAAGTCTTCCCTTTTATCAGTTTGTGTTACCTCTACTGTTTCTTATTTTTATTACTTTTCTAAATTTAAAATAAATTTCTTCACTGCTAATGCAAAGCACTCGAACTGAAAGTGTGCCAGAAAGATAAATGTGGGTCCCAAGTCTATTGCCTAAAAGCAAAATCTATTCTGCTTCCAAACCCTGCAAGCAGTTTCTCCATTCTCCTTCCAAGAAACGTGAATGACTCACAGTTTCAACAGCAGTAGTAACCCCACAGCAGATGAGTTCTAACTCCTTGTATTTTTACTGTCTTCCTGAAGCTAGTTTCCATTATTCTTTATTGTAGCACACAAAAAGACAAAAATAAAAGAAAATTCTCAGCATGATTTGACTTCAACAATTTACTAGTATTTTGAACTTAAAGAATAGTTAGCTGTTTGTAGGGGGCTATGCATGAATTTATAGATAAACATGCTTGTTGGAATTCAGGGAGCATAGGAAGATAGTACTTCACATAGTTATTGACTTAGAGTTGATAATGGACATTTAGTTCATTAACAGACTGTGAGAACCCCCATTACATTCTCTTCTGTTCAGAGTCTTGTGGTTGTAACTTCTGAATAAAAAACATTAGCTTCAACATTCTAAATAATATCTGTAGGCATTAAGACAATTTTGATATTAATCTCAGTTCAAGACATGAAAAAAATTTCTAAGTTATTTGGATATTTTAAAAGTTAACTCATATGAATTATATATGACACTGAACAAAAAAGTAACCCCTGGGTTAAAGAAACAATGGATCCAGATGTGATGGCACACCTGTAATCCCACCACTCAGGAGGCCAAGGTGGGAGGACTGCCAGTTTCAGGCCAGCCTGGGCTATGTAGTGAGCTCAAAGCCAGCCTGAACTATAGAGTGAGAACCTTTCCCCCTCAAAACTGGAATATACTTCTTTTTAAAGCTTGTTTCCTGTTTTAAAATTTTCTCTTAGTGTAAATTATTTGAAAAATCTTTGTGATAGAACCAAGACCCACACAGAACCAGATCAGACCTTCAGACACAAAAGAAGTCTTTATTGAGGGGAGACTGGCACAGCGGGCTGCCCACCAGGGCAGCCCCAAGCTGAGCAAAGCGTGGGGTTTTCAAGCTCTTTATTGGGGGGTGTGTCTGCAGGTCAGAACAGTCCAAGTGTGGTGGATTGTTCCTCAGAGTTGAACTTTCTGCCAAGGTGGATGAGGGCGAGATTGGCATTTGAGGGGAACTGGATTGGAACATGTAAGGAGGAAGAAATGTTGAGAGTTAAGTTTGGGGTTGGGGGACTGGCTGCCTTGTGACATCACTTTGCAGGAAAATGAGCCTTATCTAAGGTCCATTTGTTAGGAGGTCCCTCTATATATTTCAGTGTCTTGACCATGGCTAACTAAACTAAGAAAACTTTTTTTCAATACTGTGGATTAAACACAGGGCCTTCTACTGAGCTATATCCCCAGGACTATTTCTTATTTTTGTTTTGAAACAGGGTCTTACCCAGACTAGTCACAAACTGGCAATCTTCATGTTCTAGACACACAGTGCTGGGATTACCAGGATATGCCACTATGCTGGCTCAGTATAAGAATTTTTGTGAGCTTTCTTTTTATTTTTTTTCTTGTTGCTTATCCATATAAGTGGTAAAATAATGAAATAGAAAGTAAATTTGCCAGGTGTGGTGGTGTGCTTGGGAGCTTGAGGTAGGAAATTCCCTTTGCAAAGTTCGAGGTCAGCCTGCACTACACAGGGAGACCTTGCCAAGAAAGAAAGAAAGGAAGGAAGGAAGGAAGGAAGGAAGGAAGGAAGGAAGGAAGGAAGAAAGAAAGAAAGAAAGAAAGAAAGAAAGAAAGAAAGAAAGAAAGAAAGAAGGAAAGAAAGAAAGAAAGAAGGAAAGAAAGAAAGAAAGAAAGAAAGAAAGAAAGAAAGAAAGAAAGAAAGAAAATTTGTCTCAGCTTATACAGTGAAAACTCAAAAGATTCCTTTCTATGTAGAGCCCAAGACCAAAGGACCTTGACCCTGAATGTCCCTGGCCTAATATATACAGCTTGATAAATCAGGGTTCCTACAGAACATTTTGGGAAATTTTTTTAACTTTAGAATCATGTCTAGTATTAATAATTTTTCAATTAGGTGCAAACATTTTAATAATATACAGTTACTATGGCTTATTAATAGGTCCTACATTTTTAAAGTGTTAAAAATTTTATGTGAAAAACTTTGATAATTGTGCTTCAGGAGAAAGCACTAAAGTCCGGCATAGGTATAAAAGTTTGTTGAAATATAAAAGAGAAAAATTTCAAGTCCAAATGAGAATTTTTCTCTTGGAATCACTACTTTCAGGGTTATAAAGAAGGATTTTCAGAATGGATTTTACATGTTTGAAATGTGTGATAGGAGTTGTAGAGTCCTTTGACTGGAAGACAGTTCTTTAACATAACTCTACATTAAAACACAGCAGAGTCCCCTCAGGTCGAGGATAATCTAATACGAGCTTTGCATATACATGTTTAAAATATTATTAGTGACAAAACAAAATAAATTTTTTATCTAATCATTACATTTTAATAGATCAAGCAGGAGAATTATATTTGCATGCTACAAGGTTGTGTGTTTCTATAATAATATATTTCATAAGTATTTTGAAATTCTATATCCAGGTAAGCTAAGTCATAGTAACAAATATAGAAATATACCATTTAACTGTGTTAAAGATGTAAGCAAATGCAACATATTTCTAAAATTGCATGATGCTGGTGAAAAATAGTATGTGGATCAGTGAAACAGAATAGAGAATGCAGAAACAATGCTAGGAAATTCGGTGATAAAGCATAATGCTGGAAGAAAGATGACCTGTTAAACACGTGATGTTGGGAAAACTAGCTCTCCACATACAGATTCAATTTAGACCCATATCTCTTTCTGTGTGCTAAAGAGACACCCTACAGAATGGGAAAAATGTTTGCCAACTCTTCCTCAGATACAAGACTCATACCTAGATTATATAAAGAACTCAAAAAAAGTTAGACACCCCCAAAAGGAAAGGCCAAGTAAAAAATAGGCAACTAAAACAAATAAGTACTTCTCAGAAGAAGCACAATGACCAATAAATACGTGAAAAAAGGCTCAACATTTCTGTCCATTAGAGAAATGCAAATTAAACCACACAATGAGATTCCACCTTGCTCCAGAAAGAGTGGCTATCATTAAGAAATCAAATAACAAATCTTAGCAAGGCTATGGTCCAAAAGAAATCCTTATACATTGTTTGCAAGAATATAAACTAGTACAATGGTATGGAAATCAGTATGGAGAGAGATTCTTAAAAAAACTGAAAGTAGAAATTCTGTCTGACCCAGATATTCCCCTTCTAGGTATATTCCTGAGTGAGTGAAAGACATCACGTCGCAATGATACATGCCTCATAGCAGCACAATCACAATAGCTAACTCTGGGAAGCAGCCTGTATGTCCATGATATTTGAATGGATAAAGAAAATGTGGTATGTATTCACAATGCAATTTTTATACTGCATAAATTAGAATTTTCCTAATAAATGGTGAACCTCTCTGCTTTAATCAAATATGTAACTACTAATTCCAAAATACAATTGTCAATACTTTTGAAACAAATAGTCTTTCTTAAAATCAAAGAGAAAGGAACTGAAGCATCACACAAGAAAATAAAATTTTGTAATTATTGAGTGAATTTTATGTGCCAGATTGATAATTACAAACAGTAAGGCAGTATTTTACAACCCAAAGGAGCCGTCTCTGGACACCAGGCACAGTAGTGCAGTTCTGCTTTCATTTCCTTTATTCTGACATGCAGGCTACATCATTGGCCCTGATTAAAGAAATAATCCCCCTTATTTACAGTTTTGTGTTGCTCTAGTCTACGGAAATTTTTAGTATGCTTTTAATGCTTTTGTAGCGTTCTTTTGGTGAAATTCAAATATATTGCCTAGAATTTGTCTATATATAATAACATGAAAATAAGCTCCAATATAATTTAAACTTAGCCTTGACCTTTACTGGCTCATACTATACACAGTGTCACCTGCCTCTAGGCTTTAGTGAAGACAAACAGTCATAGTTATTCCACAGATATGTGGTCCTAGTGATCAGTTTACCCAGTTCTTTTTGTGGAAGAAATACATGATCATCTGTGGAACAGGGAGGGGAGATTTAAGAGAGAAAGAGGTTTTATGTTCCAAATATGGAAAACATTTCTTTCTGAGAACCTAAAAACAATAAAGATACCTGGCTTAATTGTGCATAAATCACATTGGAAAGTATAAGAAAATATGTCAATATCATCTGCTTTATGATTCACCAGCCCTTTTCAGATAGACAGCACTGGTTGTGTCTTAAAGACATAAGATTTTCTTACTGAATGCTGATAACTGAAATTACAGTTCACAGCTGCAGCTCTGTAATCCACAAGGATTTAGAAGTAACCTTTCACCACATGACTAAAATATTCATGAATTTCATTTACCTGGAGACACATAATCTAATACTGTGTTCAAAGCCCACTTTGCCACTTACTTGTTATTCCTTTGGGCAAACACATTTTTACAATTTTACATTCCCCAAATGTATAAATATGTACTCATAATGATGTTAAATTGAGCGTAGCACTTATCTTATGGAATTATATGAGGATTAAATAAGAACTCTCCCACAACTAGTAGGGGTTAGTGTTTAATAATCACTAAGTATTATAATATTTTAAATAAGAAAAATATATTCATTTTTCTTAATAAGCAACCTTTCCACAAAATTCATGCACCTTGTTCTAAAGTAGTGGTCTCTTAACAATACCTCTCTCTATATATGTGTGTGTATAGAGAGAGATACAGAGAGATATATCTAAGTATAGATATGTAGATTCCATATAGTTTTTAGATACATTGAGGTGAAGAAATAAGAATCAATATAGACCATAGAATTGCAGATAAAAATTTTAAAATTTCAAAAAGAAAGCAGTTTGTATATACTTTAGTAATTCTCATTGTTCAACAAAAATAAATTTGGTTTCCTGTTTTTAAGAGTAACACTTCAAAATATTAACTCTTTTTGGAAAATTAGGTTGACTGATACTGAACAGTTTGGAATTACTAATCACTATGTAAGTCCATATTTCATAGGATTATCTTCTATTTATTACAGAATAACTAAGTAGATAGGCACAGTCCCAAGATATCCCATAATAATAGAATATGAAGTGTCAAGTATTTTTGAAAAGGTAATCAAAATAGCTGAGAAATGATTCTTTATGGATGACATAACCCAAATGCAGAAATACATTAGAACACCCTCTGCATATTCCGTGGCTTAATGACCAACCTCATCTGTATTCAGCATTTTTCAACTACTGTGCTTAGAACGTTGAAGTAACTCTAAAACTATCTTTCCTGCAAACACAATAGATCTCTGCTAATTCTGGGAGCTGTGTGAAATGCAAATGTAATATGTTACCTGAGCAAAACATAAGCCCCTTAACTCAAATGTCTCTCCACAGCTTTACCTTTGAAATGCATTGTAAATTGCAAATCAGAAAAATGTGTGAAATCTTTTTACAGAGAAAGTGCACAAAATCCAGCAGTTGTTAAAATGGATAAAGTTAAATACAAAAAGCTGCATACTAAACTAAACAAGATTTTTTTCTTCCAAGACCATGTATCACTGACACTGATAAAGGTGAATAAATTCTTTTTAACCCTTTGTTACAGCATTTTTGTGTTAGCTCATCAGTACATGTATAGAGCATATCATGTTACACCCCTTGTGGGGACTTTGTACAGAGAGCACATCACATTTCCTTTTGTTCATCCCTCATCCTGCCCTTCCCTCACTCTCCCTCCACCTTCCTTTTCCTCTGCATTTTCCTTCTCCTGTGTACCACATCCCAGCATATCTGTCAGTAGGAATGCGTTACAGACTTGATGGGTCGTTGGAAAAAGGGTTAAATTACTAAAACAAGTTTTATTGTACATGGTCGACTTACAGTTGGATCTATAGATGATATAACCAGCAGGGCCTCAATCCTTGTAGCAAAGTGATTGGGTCTGACCCTATTAAACTGAGTAGGTTGAACAGATATATAAATACAAAACTACAGTAAAGCTAAGATCACATCCCTGAAAAGTAGACACTAGCTGAAGAGATCTCTGTATTAGCAAAAGTCTTTCACTTTAATTGATCTTCATCCCTCTGTACACAGGCACATGTACATGCACACAATCACCACAACAGAAATACGAGAAAATACTGCAACAAAGTGCCACCAAAACTTCTTAACTCCCTGAAAGCTGACCCAGTGAACACTGATGGTAGAAGTTAGAAACCAAAGAGTTAAAGTGTATAAAAAGAAGATAAAAGAAGAAACAAACAAAAACAGATCCACAAGATGCTCAGCAAGTTCAAAGATTATGTAGTTAAACAGACAATGGACACAACTGATAACCAGTGAGCTTAAAGCCATCCAATGAAAGGCTGGGTGAACTGGCCAGGGCAATACAACACATGGATGACAAGTTCAGTAAAGAGTCTCCCCCAAAGAGCTAAAGTTACTCTGCTACAACACATGCATATCCATGTTTGCAGCAGCACAATTCACAAGCGCTACACTCTGGCAGTGGTCCACATGCCCATTAATAAATAAATGATGAACAATTGTGGTATGTGTATGTAATGGAGCATAGCAACAAAAAGGATAAATTTGAATCGTTTGCAGAAAATAGATCTTGAGAGCATAATGTTAAGCAAAACATATCAGACTCAGAAGATTGAATAGCACATGGTTTCTTTTATATAACAGAGCCAAAAGATAAATAAAGAATAGAATGGAGTCATGCTGAGATATACAGTGTGGTCATGGGAAGGATGGGAAGGAGATCTGGGAAAGGGGGAGAAAGGAAGTCCAGGCTGAAGGACAAGAGGGTTACAAACATCAAGACGTCATATGCATAAATATCAAAACCCCAAGATGAGTGTGATTGCTTTCTGTTGCAAACAGGTAGCAATGAAAATAAAACTGGACAATAGTAAAAAATAAAAATAAATAAAAACAAAGTAAAAATATAGAAGAGATTTCAATTTCATGTTTTTCATTGATAGACAAGTGATCTCCTTTGATGGCAATGTAAACTTTACTCCTTATATTGGATTTATAATTTGTTGTGTTTCATAAGCAAGTATCTCATAATTTAGTTATGAGGTAGTGCTTATATATTGCCCATCAAATATCATTTGAGAGTAATTCTCAGAAGCTGTTACATGCTGAACTAAGTGGTAAGATGAGATATTACCTTCTAACTTCAGCACGTGGGCAACCTTTTCTTCTACATGGTCACTTGTTCCCCAATGAGTTCTTCATTAGTAAGGTAACGCACTGAAAGCAGGCAAGTCGGCAACTTGTGTCTTTCTGATTAGTTCAAAACGGGGCCTCATCATCACGTTAGCTGTTCAATAGTCTGTCCGAGGCCAAGTCTGCAATAATGATATTTTATTACAGAGACAGTGTACTCTTTGATTAATGTTTGTCCCACCTTTGTAGCTATTTGGATGGTAGATGACATTCTGGTGCCAAATGAATGATCATTTCATTAAAATTAATGCCAAGATAAAGCGTGCTGTGTGCAGGGATGGCCTGGGAAATGCCTCCTGCTGCCAAAGGAGAGGACACGTCTGTGTGGTGGCTTTCTTGGCACAGGGCAAGCAGGTAGCTACCAGCAGTCACAAGCTTTGAAGAAACATATCCATCCAGACCAGTTAGATTTTGATTGAATTACTTACAACGTATCTAAATACTGAGATTTTGCTGTTGTTCAGTGGACATTTGGATAAAGTATAATAGAACAAATGGAAAAGTATAAGAAAAAATCGAAGCTTCAAGTTAGTTTTGATGGAAAACCCCTTATAGGAGCAGTACAGTGTGGCGAAAGAGCATAGCATGCATTCAGAGAAGTCAGGCTGAGCCCGGAGCTCCGTGGTGCAGACCAGCTCTACGGTGCTCAGTGCTGTTGTGTTCTTGTGTAAAAATCACATTGTCTCACGGTGGTCCCATAACTGCCTTATATGCACCAGTGAGTGAACAATCTTGGAAAAGCCATGTCATGATGTTAATATTAATAGATATACACATATATCTTACTAATATAAATATGCTGTTATTTCAAAACCTTTTTTATAACATACATAAGATTAAAAATAAATAAATATACTGGTTTTAGTGAGGGTGATTTTTTGTTTATTCTCCTTATGTTTTGTTCATTCTCTTTAGTTAGGATTGTATTTTTTTAGTTTTAACTCAGTTCTGGAATCATCCACACTGTATGTTTTTGTAATGAAAAGTGTACCATGAAACAATACAGATTAATTTATAAAAATTTAAATACAAAATAAAAACTATTAATACTCATTTTGATAATGTATAAAATACAGTAACGAATAAAGTATACATTTAAAATTAATTCTAGTCCCACTATGTGGAGACAATAATCACTGATATAAAGAAAGTATATTTCTTTATTGTATTATATACATACATACTCAAATACACCTACATATAAACATGTACATACATACAGTCTATATTTTCATTTTTTAGAGTGAATCATTAAATATTCTTCAAAAACTATTCTGTACCGCTGCTAAATGTGTTTTATATTATTATTTACTTACAATTGAACTGAATTCTGAAGTACATGTGTGAATTCTTACAATCACATATTTTTATTTCTTTAACATATATTATGTGAGGAATTATCATTTGAAGAATATTGTTAATCATTTAAAACTCCTGATACAAATGTGAAATAACCTTGAAGACTGTAAGAAATCAGCTTCCGTCTCCACCAGTCCTCCATGTATACATTTACTTGTGGCTCATTTGTATTTCATCTGTCACGACACTGGTATCTGTATTCTTTGCCTATTTTTCAGCACTGTGCTTTGATGGTTTTCATTTGGTTTGTAACCAGTTATGTGTAAAACAGCACAAGCTTTTTATATGACAAAGCTTCATTTGTGTTTCCTTTCTATATTTTCCCATTTGGAACAAACGTTCTCAGGCATGAGCATTCCTGTTGTGTTGGAGAAATGGCAGAGTGATAACCTGTATAGAAAAAATGAATCAGAGATGGTGTTAAGAGGTAATGTCTGTGGTGGGCCTTGCACTATCACATAAAATGATGAGCATAAACTTGCAGTAAAATGAGTTGCTGCAGGGTTTTAAGGAAGGGATCAAATTTACATTATAAAGGGTTATTCAATTCCTTGGCTTCCGTCTTGAGAATAGACCCTAGGGATGCAGAGTAAAAGCAGGAAACTTTTTAGAAAAGACATAATGTAGCCTTAAAATCAAAGAAAGGTGGTGAGCAATGATCAGATTCTGGATATGCTTTAAAGGTAGCCTGTTAGTTAATTAGACATTCTTGTATGGTACAGGGGCAATTAAACATGCAAGTCTGGAATTAAGAAGAAAGAACTGACCTGGAGATGGAAATCTCAGAATTGCTAGACTGTATATACGGCACCGGGGTGGAATGAAAATGTCAGAGGGAAAACCAGGGGGCATCATATTCTGCACGCCGGGATACTTCAGCACTGTAAAATAAGAGAGAAGAGGCTCGAGAGAGCTGAAAAGCGAGGCACGGGAAAATCGGGAAAGGTCAAGAAAGCAGATGAAGGTGAAAAGCACAGTCAGCAGTGAGAAGCGCTACCGCGGGTCAGGCTTGGTGATCGTGCGACAACAGAAGGGCCAGAGTGTGGTGTCTGCAGAACACAACCGAAGAGGGACGGGGAAAGGGCAGCCCAGGATAGAAAGTCACTGAGGGGTCTTGCTGCTCACGGGAGCAAAAGAATGTGGAAATAGCAGACAGGGAAGTCTATTCAAGAGAAACTTTGTTTTATACTTTGTATGTATTGAGAAACATACAACATAGTTGTAAGCTAATTAAAATTCTCCAATAGAGAATACAAATTTGAATATGTAGGTGAGACAGAACTACTAGAGCAAAGTTCTTGAGTAGAAAATAGGGGATGAAATTGAATGTACAAGTGGAGATATTGGTTTTACATAAAAGCAAGAAAAATTAATCTTTGAGGTATGAAATGAGGCGCAGACACCGTAGGTGTGTGGAGGTATGACAGAAGTGTACGAAATTGCTTTCCGAGTGTCTCCTCTCTTCATTTTACTTATTCAGTTTTTCTTCAGTTGGTGTCTGTATTTTTCACAAAGTGAACTTCAACAATATTTCCTGTAGGCTTTGTAGCTTTTACATATTTCATTAAAAAGTCCTTTCCATACTTATTCTGGTTCATATGTTTCCTTATACTTTATTCTATAAGTCTTGATTTTCACAGTCAGTCCTTTAATCTACCCAGATTGTAGTTAGAGTGAAAATTAAGGAAGGTAGAAGAAACAAAGTATTTTCATTTGAATTTCAGAATTTAAAGATCTGGGGAAAACTCACATATTAATACTTTATATGTGATAATGAATTATAATATATCTTTCTACTTATATTGGGTTCACTTTTTAATGTCTTGCACATAATGAAGTATTTTAAAAAGTATTTTGAATATCTGACTAACAAAACTTAAAAGAATACAATAAAAAGTATACATTTATCCATGTTTCTCTTTAACTGTTTAATGTTCTTTCTTTAAAAAAACAAATAGAATGACTCCTAAGACAGAAGTCATTACTTTCAGAATCCTTCAGTTGCAGAAATAAAGTTTGTCTCAGTAATTATAACTCACTGTCAAGTATTAACCTGATGGGCCTATTAGGGTTCAATGTAAAATCTACATCTCACTTCCAGGTCCCTCTTTTGCAATGGGAGTCCGTGAATCTGCAGACTTACTCTATGGTAAAGGTGGGTTAGTTCCTTATCTCAGCTTCTCAGGTAACATAATGACCAAGAAAAGAACAATGAAACAATGTAGCTCTCAAAGGCAAAGCCAGCCCTGAACTACAGAGGGATTTATAGGACTAGTCAGTACGAGGCACTACATGTACCAGTCCAATCATTAAAATGCAGGATAACCGAAAATTGCATACTTTTAATTAATTTATGCAAGACAATATACCATAAATATAAAAATGACAATTTTGCCAAATTTATTCAATACAAGAATCAACTGTTTGACATGACAACTACCTGAGCAATACTCAGCACACTGAGTATGTAAATAAATGTGCTGCTCCAGGGAAGCTCAGGGTAAACTGTGATGTACTTAGTAGAAATTTTAGTGTAGTCTCAAAGAGATAAAAGTGTGGCCCCTTAAGAGAGAGAGGTGCATTATTTTTGGAACAGGAAACATTTCTGCTTTTTTTTAAGAAACTGGGCAAAGGTGGCCCATCCCCAAAAGAACGCTGGCCCAGTTTACAGACATGAACCAGTTGTTGGTTTTGTTTTATTTTGCTTTTTTGTTTTTGAATAGATAGCTCAAACTTTTTTTGGACTTTCCTTCATTTTAGGATAAGATTTCTGCTCTGTATGCTGTGAATTAGGTCAATTTGTGGACTCTCAATATTTCTAAAAAACTTAGGGTGTGACAGGTCTAAAAAAGAAACAATGTGCTTAACCACAGGAATGCTGATGTGATAACTTCGGCTCAGTCCTGGAAGTTTCAGTCATCTTAAAGTGCAATTTTTATTTATAACTCTCTTGTCTCCTTATCACCTATGTTTTATTACATCTGTCCTAACTCATCTGTTCTCCAGACTTTGACTCCCAGTTTTCAAGGAGGTACAAGAGTCCATCCTTTTGTAACTACTTTAGGATGATAAGGAGAGGTGCTTTTGCCTAGCCTGTCTTATCTCGAGAAGAGGAAGGAACATGGCTCTTGTTGCTTGATAAACCATCATGTTTTGATAGTCTGGAAAAGAAGACAAGTACGTTAGCCAATTTGTTGATGTTTGAGTTTTTCCTCTATGGCCTCATCAGATAAGCAGTAGCTAGATACTGCACATAAAATATTGATGAATTGATGGTAGAAGTTAGTAGCATTTGGCAGAAGCTTTTTATCTTTATTATTAACCTCTATTTATATTGCAGTGTTTATCCAAATACAACAGCTGGAGTTTGAGAGCGCAGATTCCTTCCTGTTTGGAAATAAGAAATTTCATGTCTTCCTATTTGAATTATAACAATGGTACATTAAAGATTAAATAAAATATCTATTTTGACCATTAAGCCACTAAAATTGTTATTATGATTTGAAGATCATAATAACAGGTTCCAGATAATATAAACATAAAATTTAAAGTAGATAACTGTCTTAGTTACTTTTCTCTGTTGCTGAAACAAAATACTCAGTGCTCAAAATTAAGGGAAGAAAGCTTTACTGAGCCCCAGTTTGTAGAAGTTTCCATCCAGAATTGGCCCAGCTCCAAGGCAGGGTGGCACATGGCAGATGAGCAACAGTTCATGGTGGCATAAGACAGAAAAAGCAATGAGAAAGAGGAGAGAAAGGGGCAAAACTCTTTCTGTCCCTTGTTTTGTACGCAGGCTCCCCACCCAAGGGCAGAGGTAGCAGTCACACCAATAATTCCATCATTGGACCATGAATCAATCACAACTCTATCTTCAGCTTCTGCCAAAAAGCATGAGGCTCTGGGGGAGAGATCCATACACAGACTTTAACATTCCACCCCTTTATCCCCAAAGACTCGTGTGCATCCTTTTGTGTAAAAGACATTTAGTCCATGTCCAAGAGCTGTCAAAGTCCTGACAGTTTCAGCATTATTGAAAAGTCTAAGTCCAAAGGCTCCTATGAGATTTAAGGCAAACACTTAACTGCAAGTGCCCACACAAATGAAAAGAAAGTTAAACACTTTCAAAATTCAAGTGCGCAAGATAGATATTTCCATTCTGAAAGTTACAAATGGAGATACAAAGGAATGGGACCAAAGCAAGTTCAAATCCGGCAGGGCAAATGTTAAGTCCTGTAGTTCCATGTACAGCATCCAAAGCAAGCTGTGGCAAGATGTGATCTCCAAAGGGCGTGTGTGGCTCTGCCCAATGGTACTCTTCGTGGTTGTAGCTCCCATGGCTTTTCCCCTGAGCCCACTTGTTATATACTCTGTTTCTGTCTGAGGTGACATGTCCCAAGAACGAGGTGCCCATGGATGAAAAGAAAAACAAAAGTTACAGGATCAGGGGCTGCAGCCTCTCGGACTGAAGCCCCAATTACCCTCCTCCTCAGGCTCTTATAGAGATACAAACAAAAAGCAGCAACAGCGCAAGTGGGAGGAATCATTAACAGGATTGGTGAGGACAAGACAACTCAATTATCACAGGAATGAGACCTGACTTAGCCATCCTGTTATCGTTCCTTTGCGCATATCTCAGCAAGGCATCTGGTGTCATCCCAGGGGCTTTCCACAGGGACACAGGTCCTGCTATCGTTTCCTTTTACACTGGTGCTTTTACTAGACTTCCTCCAGAATCAAGCAATCATATGGATTGGTCAGGCCCAAAGTCCCACGTAAGTAATATTTCGAAAGATAAACTAAAGGCTGTCCTTCTCCACACCCATTGTGCTCCCTACTTGCAGTTTTCCTCAGATGATTGAAGTTCATAGCTTCTCTAAATTTCTGAGGTGTCCACTGCACCTTTGGCTTCACACCTACAGCTTCACACACTGCTCTCTGAGGATTATCCTGCCTGGACCTGGTCTCCTAAGCCTTCTGAAATCAGACTGGAAGTCTTCCTGACCCCACCACTCTTGCATTTTTGATGTGCCTAAAACCAGTATCATGTGGATGGTGCCAAGGTCTGCTGCCAGCTGGAGCAGTAGCCAGATTTCATTCTCTCTTGGCTGTAGGGGTTAAGTGCCTTGATTGATGGGCACTGTGAATCCAGTTCTGAGGAACAAATTCTCTATGCTGCCACCATTCTGGAACCTAGTGCTCTGAGGCTTTCTTCTCAAAGAAAAGTCTTTTACTTTTGCAGTTTTTAGGCTGCACAGGGTTGAGTCCTGCTGTTTCTTGTGATGCCTGCAGGCCATCATTTCCATTCTCCTGTTCCTTCTCATCAATCAAGACCTCCTCTGCTCTATCTTTGCAGTCCACAGCTGTACTGGAACTTCCTTTCTGACCAAATCAAAACATTTTAAATCATTCTAGTTTGTTCTTTGCTCTTGGTTCTCAACATAGATTTGGCTAAAAGCCCCTGAAAGTATCTTTGCCACTACCTCAACATTTGACTGCCTTGAAATTTCTTCTACAAGACTAATTAGTCAGCCAACCTTAGTCTCAGGCAAAGTCTCCGGCCATGAGGAAAATGCAAACTTTGTACCATCTGATAACATATATCATCTGGAGTCTAACAGCCGATAAAGTCCTTCTTCCAAGCAGAAATCTCCAGAGCCTGGTCTTTACCAGGTTTCTGGTCTTCTGAGCTTGAACGGGAATCTCCCATACAGAACAGCCTGAGGTATTCCAGCTCTACTTTTCAGCTGGCATCTCTGAATCATTCCAAACTCTTCTCACAAGCCATTCCCAAAGAATCCTAAACCACATGGTCAGATATAGTCACAGCAAGGGAGGAAAGCTTTATTTTACTCATAGGTTGTAGAAGCTTCAGTCCATAATAGACCAGCTCCAAAGCAGAGTGGCACATGGTAGAACAGCACCATTCATAGCAGTGGAAGACAGCAAAAATAACATGAGAGAGGAGAGAGATGCACAAGACTCTTTCTGTCCTTTATAAGCAGGATAGCTGTCCTAGCACTCACATCCATAATCTAGTATTGGACCATGCATCAATCATAAACTTGAATTGAACTGCCTCTGAAAAGCACACCCATGATTGCATCAGGCTTTGGAGAGACATCCAGACACAAACCATTATAACAGAAATTTTATACCACAAAAGGAGTAATTGTTAGTAGCTAGAATATTTATGTTGCCATTTTTATTTTATAGCCACACCTACATAAAATGCTCACCTACACAAGACACACCTATATAAGATGCTCAATCTTTACCTGAAAGGTACTTAAAAATATACTCAAATAACATAACAGAAATGTACAAAGAGAATCACTTCACATTTCAGAAGAACTGATGGAAACTGGAATTCAAATCTTCTTATGCCTTGTCTTGGTTACTTTTCTCTCCTTACTGAGACAAAACACCTGACACCAAAAATTAAGGAAGGAAAGTTTTATTTAGCTCATAGTTTGTGGAGGTTTCAGTCCATACTTGGCTGGCTCCAAGGCAGAGTGGCATATAGCATTGGGGCAACAGTTCATGGCAACAGAAGACAGCAAAGCAACAAAAACAAAAGGGAGGAGTGGCAGATTTGTTAAAAGTTAACATATCTTAATCTATTCATACTTACATTCATATAATGGTTGCATATATACAATTCTCTTTTTTTGCACTCATTCTTGCAACAAAAGCAAAGTATTTAAAAAGTGACCAAAGTTCAAGGTTAAAAGACAATACTTTGATGAATCAACCTGATTACAAACATATATCTAAAAACAACATAAAAACATTAAAAGAACTATTACAACCATAGTCCTTCCTGTTAATTTTTACAAAGTATGGCAAGACTAACAAACAGGGATGTCTTGCAATTCAAATACACTCTTAACTTCAGGTGAAAGATTTTAATTCATTTTTTTTCACTGTCCTGTTCATAGGAATCACATTTTCCTCTTTAATCCTTGCAACCCAAAGCTCAAATAGAGCCACCCCTCTGGTCAAATGTTTCATATCACTTTACTTGCTTTTTGCTCTTAATTCAAACACAGATCTGGGCAAAAGCCCTCAAGTAACCATGCTACCATCCTAACAAAAGACTACATTGAAATTTTGTTTCTCCAACCAGGCAATATATCTAAACACAAGCAAAATGCAGAACAAATTCTGCCAAAGCACAATTTACTACCTGAGATCCAGCACCTAATGCAGTCTTTCTCAATTGAAGCCACCTCTGAGCTTCATCTTACATGGTAGCATTTCCATCAGTACTCTGATTTTCCAGGCTCCAATCAGAGTCTCCAATATAGTTTGCAGCATACAAAGGCTGCCTCTTTGGCCAGTCTCTCAAAACTTTTCCAAATTAGTTCCACAGGCTCCATAGTCACATGGCCAGGCATTATCACAGTAATAACCCCATTCTTGGTACCAATTTTGTGTTGGTTTGGGGGGTATTTTTGCAAGGGGAACAATATAATACAGGACACATATTTTATAAGACTATTTATAATAGTCATCCAAAGAATAATATACAAGAGAGCGCAGGAAATCTGTCCACATACTAAAACTAAGGAATCTAGCTGAGGGCCTGGATCCCATGGAAATGTCTTGCATGAGTCCAGCTTAAGACCTAAAGCTCTTAACAATGCCTCCCACAAGTCCTACGGGAGGCCCAGAGCCCATAACAATATCTCGTGCAGGCCTGTTTCATGGATCTGAGATGCAAAGGCCCAAAGGTCAGTAGTGGAAGGTAGAAAGTCTGTGCCAGAGGGATGAAGGACCTGTGCTAGTAGACTGAGGGATCTGCGCTGGAGCCAGGAAACAGCACACAAGTAAGAGCCAGAGCTCCCCGGAAAGGCACCACAGCCGTCCTCAGCAACAGTGAGGTCCCAGCTCCTCCGATGTTGAAGACAGCTTCCCAACAGGAAAACCAACGCAGGGAGCTTCTGCAGGAGGCTGAGCTGTGCACCTTCTTCCCCTCTGGAACCAGTAAGCAACGCTCAGAGTGAGGACCAGAGCTCCCCCAAAGTGAACCAAGGCTATTCTCAGTGCCTACAAGGTCCTGAGCTCCTTGGAGGATGAAAACAGCCGAGTTCACCCGGAAAGCCAGCATCAGGAGCCCCTCCAAAACCACCAACAGCTCCTTACAGCTTCTACCAGCTCCCAACAGCCTTTTCCCTGCTCTCAACAGCCATTTTCTGCTTCCTTCAGTCCTGCCTCTTATACCGCTGGCAACAGTCCCCAGGTGGGCCTCCCACTCCAAGCCCCACGCTTACTCAGTTCAGCTGGGGGTTATAAGTTGACCACCAGCTATCAATCCACCATGACATGCCTATAAATGCACCTGGAAATTCTCATTAGCGGCTAGCATAGTGTTTGAAGCCTCTTTTTTATGGCTAGTCTTTACCTAACTCTCACTCTCTTCATACATCCCTTAGGGTCCTTCATGTCAAGTTAACACCATCTATTGAAAAAACATCATACTAATTTTTATTTCCTGAAGTGTGTATATGATTTTTGGTGCACACTTTCTAGATTTACTTTTTTTATTTGTATTGGGAATCAAACTCATGACCTCACACTTGCCAGGCAGGTGCTTTGCCATTAAGCTATATTCTGTCCCCCAAGATATACTTTCTGTTGAGTATCTAAAATCAAATCAAAGTAGGTACTGTGTTAAACATACATATTTGTGAAGGTCATTTCAGGTTTCCCAGGGGTATTTTTAGGGGCCATGTGAGAAGCCTCCATAGCTTCTCTAGCTTTTTCCTTCTACCAGTTGTGATATCTGCCAGGATGGGTCTTTGCTTGAACATACGACTTTTCTTGGAAGCATGGAGAACATTTCCCTCTTGAGTGACCCTTCTTTTAGTACAACCTAAACTTGTTGACCTTGTCCTCTACATTCCAAAAATCTCCTTACTTAGGAGGTTTGGTGACTTGCTAGAGTTGTGGGATTCTTTTAGAATTCTTTTAGATTCTTTTAGAATTCTTTTAGATTCTTTTAGAATCCCACACCATAATGTTTTGGGAATTGGTTGACCTTGCAAAGCAAGGACCAAAATATTGGTTGTCCTCTTAACCTGGTTACCTTTTTTAAGTTTGGTTCCTAAGTCTCATTTGCTGAACAGCCAGAAGGTTTCTTGCACCAGCATTGAAGAGATAGCAGTAGATTTTTACTATATAAATCTACCTGGATATTGGACACTGAAATATAAAGTTAAGCCAGAGAATTGCTGCCTCTTTATTGATCATGATCAGCATTAGTATTAGGAATCAGTGTTATATTTTGTCTGTATTGTAGGTGATGGCCTACCATTTTAACATATTGCTTAAATTGTCTGTTAGAAGCCATATCCCTGTACAATGCTAGATAAAAGTTACAAAATTTTTAAGGAAGTTTTTAAATTGAAAGCAAAAGTTAGCCTCTTAGCATAATAATTAGGATATTATACTAGGACCATCAGTTTCTTTTTTATTTCTAAAATATATTTCATTTCTCATTATTATAAAATAACATCAATAGGTAACCATTATCCAATTATAAAATATTGTATGTAAATAAATTAACACTAAATTTGCTGCTTTTTAAATAAAGTGGCTAGGTAGACTGCACTTATTCACAAATGTATTTTCATAGATAATCTTCAGAGTGGCATTTCCTGGGTTACATATTGTTTAGGCACAACTATCATAAACAATTTCAAACCCTGAAAAATTTTATCCTAAAACAATTTAGTCTGGAAGTCATCAGTACGTTAATATATTTCTTAAGTTCTGCATCCTTGAAGACTTGAACCCTTTGGAAACATTCAATGTACTCAATAGACCAGGAGGTCAGCAATAATTAGCATCACAACTATGCATAAATCTTCTGTACCCTAAGTAAATCTATGTTTATTTAGTGTTTAATCTTTTTTTTTTCTTTTTCTTTTTTTTTTTTTCTGGTACTGGGAATCGAACTCAGGACCTTGCGCTTGCCAGGCAAGCGCTTATGCCACTGAGCTATACCCCCAGCCCCTTAGTGTTTAATCTTAAGGCAAAATTTAGATTCCTTTAACAGTTTCACATGTTGTAACTACACTGACAAGAATGAAAGGAAATCTCTAGAGCTCCCATAAGTTTAGGAAGCAGCGTTGGTGACCATAATTAGGCCTGTTACCTGATGCGTAAGTGTATCTCATTCATACAACAGCAAAATATCTCTTTAGTCAAAGCCAATAGCTGTAGAACTAGTTTTAAATGGCAGGACCAAATTTAAAGAGATGCCAAAAATTGATCTTTTTATATATGTAAGATCCAAGTGTAATGTATATTATGTAAAAGAAAGCACCTATCCTTTATGTGCATATATTAAACTTTAAGCCTTTACACATAGCACATTTTGTCTTTAGATGTATCTACATCTCGAGTCCTAGACATATAGTGTTATAAACTAGGATAACAGTTCTTCAATTGAGCAATCATAAACTGATTATTGAAAAAATTTTGTAAGTCAATATTTAAACAAAATTTAACTCTTAAAACTCAGTTTCTTAGATAATCAAAAGTCTAACAATGGAAAATAAAAGAAATCATCTCAGTAAAATATTTTATATTTTAATCTAGTAGATGGATAGATAGATGGTAGGTTATAGATGATAGATAGTTAGGTAGATAGATTGGTAGATGATAGAAATCTATTTAACAGCACTGTGATGAAGCACACGAAGACTCTGGTGGAGAACCAGAGAAGCTATGCATCAGCTGAGAAATCAGAAGCGAGCTTTTGGCCGCAGAGAGGAGCTCTGCGCACTGGTTCCTCGGGCTCCAGGGCGCGCACTTGGTGAAAACTTTTAATACTCAATTAATGTAAAGTTAAATATTAGAAATTTAACTCTTAGCCAACTTTGGAAAGCAATATTATACCAGTCTATATATTAATAATTTATTATATATAAGGATAGCTGGTATATATGTATTGCTAATGTCTGTGGTATATTGAAAGGAATAGTCAATGCTTACATTTTTTTTTTCTTGACCAATTTTGCACACTTGAATCTGGTAATCAGAATGACTGATCTGAAAACAACAATATGCAGTATAAGAACTACTGTTGAACTCCTACCATCTTGTATGATGACACTCTGCATCATTTCCGATTTTTAGCATCTCTTTAAATTTGGTCCTGCCATTTAAAACTTGATCTACTGCTATTGGCTTTGATTAAAGAGACATCATTTCCAATTTTTATTGCTTGCTACTGTCTTTGATTATTTGCTCAATCTTACATTCTTAGGTCTGCGCAACTTCATTGAAAACAACAGTATGCAATGTAGCAGCCATTGTAGATTCCTATCATTTCGTCTTGAGGCCATGTTTCATCTTTGTTGTTTTTGTGTTGTTTTGTTCACTATTTTTTGTTAGTTTTTAAATTTTTTGAAATAAAAAAATTTATGAAAACACATTAGCAGACCAAAATATATTATCTTTTCATAACTTTAAGAAGTCAAGGATATTTAAATTTATATTTAGCAACTGGTGACTGTAATGGCCCAAGTACCCAGCTGCTTGCTAGACTGACCCCATGCTTGACCCCTGATTCACCTGAAATGGCTAAAGTCCATGTACGGTAACATAATTACTGTTTAAAGGTTCCTTGTTCTTTCTCCGAAAGAACTCAAAGAGCATTGCCCGTCTCTGCCAGAAACAGGACAGTTACCCAAGCATAACACCCCTGCTACACCTGTGTATTCATTGTGGTTTTTGTGGTTTTTGTCTTTATAAGCCCTGCATACAATGGGCTTGGGGCTCTCACTTCTCAGAGGCATGAGTGAGGGTCCTTGGGCTCAACTATTAAAAAGCACTACTAAATTCTAATTTGGCTGTTGGGGAGTTTATTGTTCACGGACCCATCTCAGTGACTTACGTGTTTTTATGAACATTTCTAATACTTACTTATTCACCTAACAATTTATCCTAGATGACTCATGGCAACAAAAGCATAGCACAGTTAATGCTCTTAAGATTTAAACATTATCTTTTACTGAGATAAAGTCTGAAGTTATTGTACACGGAAAACAATGGACCTGCATTTATAAAATCAATTTTTAACATCAATATTACCTTTTTTCTTTTTGAGACAGTCTCACTCTGTTGTCCTTGAACTTACTATGTAGCCCAGGCTGGCCTTGAACTCACTGGTGGTGTCCTTTGCCTCACCCTTTCAAGTGCTGGGATTATTAAGATAAATGTTATCTTGATTGGTAATAACCTAGAAAAAACATGTCCCCAACTTTAAAGACAACTTTGGTCTTATCTCCCCAACCAATTTAAAGCAGCTCACTGTGAAGCCATGTGGAAAAAATAGTTTGCAGTAATATCTAGAATGTCCATTTATGTATAAGCCAATTAAGTAGAATTTTCAGAAGGTAATATATACCTGAAAGTGAACACAGAGACATATATATATTAACCTACATCATGTATAACTTTTATGTTACTAAGCTTTAAGGCTCTCATTGCAAGTTTTATCTAAGTCTTGAGCCCAGTGATTTTACCCTTTAATGTTTTCAGTGAGTTTAGTTAGTCTTGAATATTTGTAACTTTTTAAAAAATCTTTAACAACCAGAAGTCTATAAGGGCAAAAAAAAAAAGTTTATATGGGCTCAAAAACCATCTTTTAATAAAGCAGCTGAGAATAATTTATCTAATTACTAAAACAGATTAACAGGCAGACGGACAAGAAAACATACAGAACACATAAAACAATTACATCAAACCCAAATGCACTCTTAGATATACTGGCCATGTTGAATTATAATAATTTTGTTAGTTTCAGGTTTATAGCTATAGACTAGTCAGAACTTTCCCCAGGAATTATCAATCAAAGCTTCTTTTTCTTATGCAAGTCTTACCAGTATTTCATTTTATAGTTTAATCTATTCTGAGTAGTTTTTTGGTTGTTGTTACTTAATGCTATACACTTATAACCAGTGTCAGAAGGAGAAAGGAAAAAGAGCTGAGATTGCTAGATAGGGTCTTTGTTTATTTTCTCTCCTTATCTTGTAAAACAAACTTTGAAGCCCTGTCTCCTCATGCTTTAATTTACATGTAGAGTAATCAAGAAATATCAGCCTATTAAAAACTTTCACCTTAAATTGTTTATAAAAGTTTTATAAAATACGTTTATAAAATATAATCTCAAATATAAGTTCATAAAATATAACCTAAAGGTGATGTTTTAGGGACACTGAGTCATCCATCATCATTTAAGGTGAACTATATGCCTTTTAGATCCCCGTGCGCACTTTTAGAGAGAGAAGAAGAAAGGAGGGAGAAAAAGAAGAAAAGCAGGGAGACGGGTTCTGCTGAGGCCCAGACTCACCAGAGCACCTTGCCCCCATTGTCCTGGGTCGCACTGCACACAGTCCACTCCAAACGGGGCCCAGGTGACACCTTAGCCTGCGGCCACACTGTGTTTGCAGCTCACCCCAAACTGCACGCAGGCTGCAGCCCACCTCCCCCTGGGGCTATGCTGAATGTCTGGCACACCCTAAGCCAAGGTCAGGCCACACACAGCAAGCCTCATTTTTTATCATGATTTAGGCATCCCTGACAGTCTCACAGAAATACATCGCTCATGTCCAGAATATGCGTCCTTGTTCCTGGCACACAGCTACCCCAACCTTCATCAGCAGATTAAAAAAGCAAGAAAAAAGGAGTTGTGCACAACAGCTGGGCTTTATTCAAAAATTTATCCCAAAGATCTTTATATCTAGGGCCCTGTAACTTACATAGGGAACTCATAGGACGTTTGAAAAGTCTGGAGATGTCACTTGGCAATTGCAAGTCACATAACCCTTCAGATAGAGGGATAAATGTGAGCAAAATTAGCACAAGAACACCAGAACCAAGCAAGATGCCTAAGACTGTATTCTTATGAGTCTTACCTGGAAAAGAGATGAAGAAAGGAGAGAGAAAAAGGAAAGAAAGAAGACAGGGTTCTGTTTAGGCCCACCTAGTCAGACTGATCAGAGCACTTTGCCCCAATTTTCTATGCTGCAAGTGAGCATCAGAGGGGCAGCCCGGCCAGACTCTAGGAAAAACACCTGTAGGCAGAACTGGACAGGCAGCTCCAGGACCCAGGAAGGCCATGGTAGGTAGCTGCAAAGGACTCCAGTGTGGCCCTTCTCCCAGCCTCCCCTACCATCAGGAAAATGCAGAGGCCAGGCGCCTCTCCTCCCCTGCTCACATGTGGTGGGGTGCACTGGAGACTCTCTGGACCCGAGTCTCCCGCTCCCAAGCATTGCTCTCCAACCCCCTCTCCCGGCCTCTCTTTCATAACTGGTATCAGAAAACGTTAAGGGATTTCAGTTTTCTGACATATGAAAGCCTCAGAATAATAGAGAAAGGACAAGAAAAAAATTGCAGCTTTCTTAGGGGACAGCAGGGAGGACAAATACCAGTGAGCTCCTCAGTTTTAGTCCCCAGACTTTTCCAAATCAGAAGGACAATGTCACCTGTCACCTGAATGCCCACTTGGACCTGCACGGCTTGGGAAACAATCCTGCTCACCCTCAGGAGGAGAGTGTGGCTTTGGGCAGCCTGAGTTTAGGCCCCTGGGTTCTGAGAGATGAAAAGCACAGTAGAGGGTCTCTTATCTAAAGTGGTCAGAGCCCACGGTGTGTGAGATTTAAGGAGATTGCTCCCTCAGACGTTAGCTCAGGGCGTGAGGGCTGTTGGGCTGTGACGTCAGTCACCCCACTGAGCACCAGGGTTGATGTGGCTGACCTGGCTGTCTGGGTGGCTGCCCTCTTCCTCCCTCCTCTCTCCATACACACCCTTCCCAAAGCTGCAAGCAGCACGCTCAAAGAAGACAAGCCCCTCTGAGAGGGAAGGATGTGTCCAGCGTCCAATGTATATGAGTAGCAGCACTCTCCATCTAGAATCTCCCAATAAGCTCTGAAAGTTGCTGCCTCCAAGACTGGTCCTTACAGCGTCCCAGGACTACATGTCCAGTGCCAGTTGCTTGAGAAACCTGGCTCCACACGCTGGACAGAGCTATCCTTCCGTGTCTCCCGTGAGCAATTTAGTTCCCAGAGAGAGGGAGAGGCAGTCTGTCTGTTCAGTGCCTTCATACATAAGCATTCATTTTCCAGGGACCTAGAAGCCTCTACCTGCTGAAAAAGAAAAGAAAAGGAAAAGAAAACTAAGGTTGCAGAAGTTTGTAGAAGGGAGCGAACAAAGAATAGAGAGTGGGGGAAGAGAGAAAGAAGGCTTCAAAGCGCAAGGACTCGGGAAATATGGCAGAAAAACTGAAAAGCCTTTGCCTGGGTTTACCAAGTCCTGGTCCTCTGCCTTTGTGACCTCCTGCTGCTGGCATGCCAGGGGCAAGTGTCAGCGCACAGGGTCTGAAAAGGTTCCTGAAGCTGAGATAAGAAACCTAACCCATGTTATTGTGGAATAAATTTGCTGACTCCCATTGCAGAGAAAGAATTTTTAGAATTAGTCTGTTCTGTAAGAGGCATGGGAAGAGTTTTATTAGGCAGATCATCAGTACATACTTAAAGAAAGAGAGCGCATGCCCTCAAAAGGGAGGCACATTATCTTTTGGAACAAGGAGCATGCATGCTTTGTCTGAAGTGGTGGAAACCCCAGGACACGTGGTCCAGCCCCGAGAGGAGCACCAGCCCAGTTTACAGGCATGGGCCCTGGGCTTGGTTTGTTAATAGATTATTTAAACCTTCTTTAGAGTCTTGTAACCTGCTCCTACAATAAGGTTTCTGCTCTGTACTTTCTCTACGAAGCCCATTTATGAACTTTCGATATTCCTGAAAAATTTAGCATATGATGAGTCTAAAAGGGAAGGAGCCTCAGTTTAGCCAAAGGAATACTGATATAAATAATCTTGGATAACTTTAGGTGGGTCCTGGAAGTTACATTTTTCTTCAAGGTACAATTTCCAGTTGAAGTTTCCTTGTCTTCTTTCTACCTACCTTTTATTTCTGTTATCCTACCTCAATCGCTTAACAACCTTTGGAACTTCTGGGTTCCCTTTTTCTTCCAGTGTGCCTGATATCTGGGCAAAAATTCACCAGACAAAGCTACACATGCAAGACTTTTCTCAAAATACAATGTAAGAGCCAGCTGAGGGGGTGGTGTCCGTGCTTAAAATCACAGCACTCAGAAAGGCTGAGGCAGGTATTTTGCAAGTACAAGTTCATCCTGGGCGATTAGCAAGTTACTGAGACCCTGTCTCAGAGAGAGAGGGAGAAAGAGTGAAAGACAGAGAGGGAGAGAGGGAGAGAGGGAGAGAGAGAGAGAGAGAGAGAGAGAGAGAGAGAGAGAGAGAGAGAGAGAGAGAGAGAGAGAGAGAGAAAGAAAGAAAGAAAGAAAGAAAGAAAGAAAGAAAGAAAGAAAGAAAGAAAGAAAAGAGGAAACAGCCTAAGAACTGAATCTGAGCTCAACTCAATAGAAATAAAGGGCTAGAGTTTTGGAGTAATATTAGGTGATTATTTGCTATCTGGTTTTGTCCAAAAAAGAATAAATCTTCACTTTGCATCTCCACAGGAAGTAATTTCACACGATGGGCTGGGCTCCCAGAGAATTAGGCTTCTGCCCTCCCACAGAAAAGGAGAGAGCAGAGCTGTGTCTCCTGGATGAATACATTTCGAAAAGATGGCCACAGGCTCTTGAGAAAGACATCGCTGGGTTGTAAAGCAGGCAAGTGGCTTTTAAAAAGATTTACAGCTCAGAAGGACAAAGAAAAAATTTATACTTACAAGTGTTCAAATGAAATGGTCTGGGAGCAGAGGCCTAGAGTTAGGACAAAGCCTATCTCCATCTTCATCAAGCTGGCAGGGCTCTTGGGGCCTCTTAGCCAGTACAGCCAGTACAATTCTCACTGTTCTTTTCCATGGACCTTAGCCCAGAGGCTCAGACAAGAGCAAAATCCCTTTCACACCCATAACTTTTTCTAAACTTTGATGCTGCTGTTTAGGAATACATATGGTTTGTATATATTAATTTTTGTTTTTTCCAGAAAACTTGTGAAACTCTTCTATAATAACAGCATATATATAAATATATATTTTTTAAATTTCAGATAACCATTTTAATATTTTCTTTATATATACCAAATTTGCTTTTTGATACAAATGCACAGTCAGCCCTCAACTTATGAAGCAGTTCTGTTCTGGGAGAACATTAGTAAGATGGACTCGTTTGTAAGTCTGACAAAGGTGGCTTTGAGACAAACATACAAGGTAGAGAATAAAAAGCCAAACACACACATACACAAACACTGTAGCTAAGCTGGCTTTACCTTCAATCGCAGTAAGACCTGTCAGGCTCAGCTGGGCGTGACTTTCCAGCACCCAGCACCCTGTTTATCAGCAGGAGCGTGGTTCTCAGAGAAAACTCAGCTCAGCACTGGTGCTGCTGCCCTCAGTGAACGCTGCACAAGATGTCATAAAGAAAAGATGACATAGAACGTGGCATCTTCCAAGCACCGGGACATCTGAGAACATCTATCCGTTTACAGCAGATGCTCCAAAGACTTCGACTGCGCATGTTTTCCCAGATCTCTCCCCTTGAGGGTCCCGACCCCCTTCCCAGATACCTGGCCTGTCTCCGCACTCGGCTCCTTTCATCCAAGGCCTATGAAAGGCTGTTTCCCTCTGTACCTCATAGATAGCCTTTTGCCCTCTGGCTGCCAGCACCTAGGGACAAGAAATTGCACACCATGTCACCTTAACAGTGGTCTCCGCTCTTCTCTGACTCATGCCATTCCTTCTAAGGGCACAGCAGTACAGCTGTGACAGTGGCCAGCAGACATCTGAGCCACTTCCTAATTTGCGTCTATGACTGTCTGCAATATGACGTCCGTCTGTATCTGAGAAAGTTCTCAATTCGAATGTTCTTCAACAGGGGACTTACTGTGTATGCCACTACCATCCAAGGAATTATCTTCGCAGCAAATTATGATGTTATTTGTTTCTCTCTGTTTTCTGACTTTTGGCGTGGTAGTGTTCCTCTTCTTTCCTTTTCTGCTCTCTCTCTCTCTATTGCTTTTCTGTTTCTTTTACTTAACTTCTTAATGATCCCCAAGATAGAACACATACTATTCTACACTAAGACGTAACCCAAGTCCTTTTTCTTTTTTTTAACAAGCTCTGATTACATTTTCTGGATTGGCCTTGAATTTGAAGTCCTCCTGCTTCAGCCTGTGCAGTAGCACAGCATGAGGCATTTCTCTCTCTCTCTCTCTCTCTCTCTCTCTCTCTCTCTCTCTCTCTCTCTCTCCTTTGGTGTTTACTCTCTCTGCTCGCTAGGGTCTCCCCTTACAATAATGAGCACAGTTGGTGATGGACAGTGCTTTTCTCCTACTGCCGCACTTTAAAGGAATGATGGTAACATTTCACCTGAAAATACGAAATATAATGTGAGCTCTTAGATTCTATTTGTTAGGGAAAGGCAATAATTTTACATTTTAATTTCAGTAAGAGACTTTTTATCTAAGGATTGAATTTGATAAAGGCTTATCCCTTTATCATGTGTTTTAAGCATAATTCTTGTAGGTCTAATAGACAAAATTAGCAATTTTTATTGTATGCTTTTTCATTTAGCTTTTTGTACATTTATCATTCCACAGTGAGAGAGAAACTCCTTGGCTCTTCTAGTATTTTCCAAATGTTGTTTTTATACTTAAATATTTAGTGCCTCTGGAATTAATGTTGGTGAATACTGTATCATATGAATCTAGTAATTTTCCTGATTTGTGGTGCATTTGAATTGTCTGGAGCATTTGGTGTTATCCCAGCATTTGTTTCTCAACACTGTTCTTTATGATATAATGATGATTACCAGAAAAGCTGATGCCAGAGAAATCAGTATCAAAATTTAGCTTCTACCATTGGCTCTGAGTACTTGAGGGAAATTTAACCACATAGTGTCTACTGTACTTACATATAAAATTGAGGCAAGAATAGGATGGTGGCCTCCTCATTCAATCAAATAATGCAGAGGAAGGGACTTGCAAAAGGAATTATGCCATCTTGTGAGCTGACATCAAGGAAGTGATCACCCCGGACCATCCAGGTGAGCACAGTGTAAATTACATGTGCCCATAAAGCAGAAAAGGAAGAAAAAAGAGTCAGTCAGAAACATTTTCTTGGTGAAGAAGCAGAAGAGACGTGGAACAGAAGGAAAAAAAATATCTCACCAGAGCAAACCCTGCCGAGGCTGTGTCTGAGGATGAAGGAAGGAAGGAGGTGTTTGCGAGGGAAGTGGGCAGCCTCTGAATGGTAGCTGGCTGACACCCAGGGAGAAAAGGGTGAGCTCTGTCTTACAACAACCAGTAAATGAGCTCAAGTGATGACCTGAAACTGCTAATTCTTCCAGAGCCTCAGTACAGAGTACAGCCGTCAAACACCCTCATTTGAGGCTGACAGAACTGTTGGACATGTCACTGACGAGAGCTGTGAGACAGTGCATGTGGCTGACCCGAGCCACTGAACCTGACGTAGTTCATTATCTCTCCAGAAGACCAGCGCAAGGACACTAATCAAAGATTTGTTATGCATGTGAGCTTATTTGTGGGAAACATGAAACTTAAACCTTAAATATTATTAGGCTGTTGCCTATTTTATTTTTTCACATAAGATCTGGTTGACTATAGTTTTATAGTAAATATGATAATAATGTTACTAATTTAATGTAATAAATGATATAAACATTAATATAAAAGCTGATCATGTTATTCTCTTAAAATATCTGTGCATCTTCTCATTTCCTTTCCTCACCTGTCAGCCCTCCTGGGATTTTATTACAAACGCTGTAAAAGGTGTGCATCGGACTTCTGCTCTCAAGTTCCGTCGATAAACCCTTCTGTAACTAGGTTATTTTTACCGAATGCTGTTTTCAAGTGTGGTCCATTATGAATTCTTTTTGCAGCTTCTCGTGTGCATGACTGTGTCATATTAAGTCACCTCAGCCCTTTCACAGGCCCCTCTTTCGTCTGCAGGGTGCACGTGGTTTCTGCTCCCTCCACTCCCCGTCCATGCATCTGTTCGCTATTACTGCTGAGCTATAAATACTCCCTCCGTACCGATTACATTCCTGCTGCCGCATGTCAATTGTTTTCATTTTTTAATTTATAGGAGACATGTCTACAATTTTTATTTACATAGCTGAATATACAGCCCCTGTTGATTCAAAAATACATATAAAATTCAAAAACTTTTTTTTCTGAAGTGAAGACATCTGACTGCTCAGTTACATTCTTCTTAAATTTGTTTGATGTTTTATTTCCATTTTAGATTAATCTTATTGGTACATTTAGGTACACATCATGGCAGCACTGGCGTACTGGATTTGCGCCTGTGCGGGACACGTCTTGGTTCTCCTTTCTTTCCCCTCTCCTTCCCCTCCCTGCAACCCTTCTTCTCTCCTTATTAACAAAAGCTTTCTTTCCATTTGTCCTTCTCTTCTTCTTCTTCTCCCGCCCTTCCTCCCTCATCCAGCCCCCCTGCCCCTCTGAACACTTGGTGCTTCTCTTGCTCATTTTCACCATATATCTTTTCCTGTGAACACGTTGTGCTGATCACCCACTGTTTTTAAAGTCAGCTTTCTTGAATTTTTCACAGTGCACAATTCTACTTTTCTTATCTGTCTTTGCTGCTATTTCAGTTTTATGCTGGTTGTTCCCATTGATTGTATTATACAGCTCAGGTGCACCATGCTTGCTAACCCTCAGATGGAAAGAAACCCAACTTGGCTCTTGTTTTGACAAAAACATAATAAGTAAATTATTTCTACTCATGTTTAAGGTTTATTTGTTTCATGTGATTCTACTGAAGTTAAAGGTTTTGATTTTTTCAGTGATGGGAATTCAATACTGCAATATTTGAGAAGGCTGCAGGCCCTCCCTTTCCAGACGCAGTGCATGAGCCATAACGTCCCCTAACACAGCACTCTACAGTTTCCTTCCCTCCTTTTCTTTCACGAACTTCACACCCTACTGTACAACAGGGCTAGCTGCCTACACAAAGCCTGGAATGGAAATTAGAGTGTGCCAAGGGTTCACACGGTGGGAGAAAAAATAAGTAAAAACCAGAAAACTGCTCAGGCAAGATGTGTGAACACGTGTTCCCGGTAGAGAAAGAAATCTGTTTCCCCTTTCTCTGGGGTGAAATGAAGTTTTCCATTATCCCTTTGATAGTTTCATTTTATTCTCTGAGGTTCTTTCTCTGTTGCAATTGTGACAGCTTCTTCAAGAGCCCGGAAAATCTTTGAGCAGCATCCGCAGCTTCCCCTGTTCTACAATTTTGTTTCTAGGTTTTGAAAGACATATTGATTCGAAATCAGCAGCCCTAACAAGCAGTTGCTACTGCAGAGCCGCAGCCAGCAAGAAGCTATGGTATAGCTCATTTTTTCTATATATTTCATCCAACCAAGAAAAGCAGAATATTTTCTAAGATTTTGGTAATAGGTTGATTGTCAGCCTTTCCTTTCGACACTGATAATTTTGGTACTACTGTGTATCATCACAGGCATTTGAATTGTTTTCAGAAAACTTGGCAATGCTATCTGGCAATGTCTTAAATTCTGAATTTCATATTTTCTTTTTATGATGATCAAATGTGCTAACAATTCTTTCCATATGTTTTCAAATCTCTGGATCACATAGAAAGGATATTTTAAAAATATTTCTGTGTATGGTGGCACTTTTCAAGTAAATCTTTTACATTACATCTCAAGAAAAAAGCAGTGCAATCTGGTAGACAGAGGTATGGCTGTATCAATTGTGTCTTTTTTCTTTTAGGTAATTTTCCCCAGAAATACAATCAAATTTGTGGAATTGTGTATTACAAAAATCAGAAGACAGTATGTTTTAAACCCATTTTAAAGAACTAACATCAAGAAATCTTAAAGTTTCAAAGAATTCTTCCTCAACCCTTCAGTTTCTATTATTGATTTTTTTCATCTTATTCTTCTAAAGTTATTGAGTTTCATGCATCTTTTCACCTATTTAGAACCTCAAGGAGGACCTTTAAAAGAAATATACCTGGAAGAATATAAATAAGTAATGTTTCAAAGTGACACTGAAGAATAATTTCACATAGTGTCATAGGGCTAGGAGCTGCTAAAAGAAGAAACTTTGACAACAAATGAGATGGACCATGACTTCCTCAGGACGGCCTTGAGAAGTTGTTAGGAACCAAGCACCCAGTAAATTACAACCTCAAACATGGCAAAGGACAGGTCTGTGCTGTAGGGAAGAGCTATAGGCATGTGGCACCAGCAGGACCAGACTTACACCCTTTTCCTTGAGTAGTTGCTCTCCTCTCTTAGCAATGTTTCTCTCCAGTAAAAAGCAAAGGAAGAGAAAAATAACATTTTAGACATTTTCCTGGTACAAATTATTCAGTGCTATCACCTTGGCTTTCTTCAATATATAGCTGATAATAGTTAAATTACAATCAAAACTTCAATATATTAATAACATTGAAAATGCTCATTTTTATAACAGTTATTAAATGACTAAATGTCCATAGTTTGTGATTATGATCTCTTGATAATCCTTAATACTATGACTTTAAACAAAATCCATTTTAATATAATTCACTGTTTTATAAGTAATACACTTGGGCCAGACTTGACCGGGTGACTCCTCTCTTCTGTGTCACACCAACTGTCCGGGAGTGGTACAAATACTCTGTGATTTATGATGGAGCCGTATAATTATAAACCCATCATAAGCTGCAGTAGTGGACATGCAAGTTGCACTTAATACAGCTAATCTGCCAAACATTTAGCTTAGCCTCACCTACTAGTCATGCTTGGAACTCTTACATGAGCTTATTTTGGGGTAAAATCAACACAAACTCTTCTCTATAATGAAGAGTTGGAAATTTTCTGTGATTTGTTGAACACTGTACTGAAAGCCAAAAAAAAAAAAAATAGGTTGAGTATGCTTTCATAACATTCTATAGTTTAAAAAAGTTATGATTAAATTTTCATAAATGAGGGGGCCTTCTGCATTGTGACTGGTAGCTAGGCTGAAGATGACTTTGGTCATCTGTCAGGACCTTCTATCAGGAAAGACTGAAGGCTAAGATCAGATGGGCCCCATGCGTCTTCAGTTGTAGGGCTGTCTGTACAATCTTTCCAACAGGTTACTGGACAATTTAAAAGGTGACTCAGCGCTCTAAGATGCTAAAATGGAAATTGCAAGATTTCTTTGAACATAAGTAAAGATCTCATTTGTTAGCTGAAGAAATTTGAGCTAGAGTGAGAAAAGCCAGAATATATGTCTAAAAAAGATTTTAAAAGATATCCAATGAATATCACACATATTTAGAATTAATCATTCTCATAATGACATATTCATCAAAATGCTTATGACACAAAAGCTATGACTTCTCTAATGGCATCATACTGCCTATTTGTTTAGCATAAACTATGACTTATTTCTAGACATTTATTCTAGGGATCTAGAGTAAGAAGGCCATCATAAGGAAGGCTGTTTTCAGGATCTAAAATCACTAAAACAGAAAACATTGTATTTGAACTTCATGAGGAAGGCCTAAGTGTGAGTGTAGATTAAGAAACTAAATATTATCTCAAATTATACAGTTTGCCTTTTATAATGTATCATATAATGTAAATTAACATAGATAAATTTTAGGAATATAAGTGTCAAACTTTCTTGCAAATTCAAAAATGTATTGATAAAGTTTAACTGTAAAAATGGATAACAGTCTAATAGAACTGATTCCTTGAAAGTAGTTATTGTGTTCTCATGACAATTTTAGCTTAATTTCAGTTTCTGGAAATCAATCAATTTTGATGTAAATATTTTTAAGAAATTATATTTGAAAACATCCAATTACAATGACTGATACAAATATTACTAGCTCCTGTAGAATTAATTATACCCTCTATTACTTTTAAAGAGGCATGGATAGGGTTTATTACATAGAAATGTAAAAGACTTACTAAATGTGTAGTGTGGACTATCAAGAGAGACAGGCATCTAGAGTATGGTGCTGTGACAGAAGTTAGGACACACATAGGCAGTTAGTGCTGTGCCCCCAGTAAAGAATTAGGCAGGTGAAAAAGAATGCTGCAAGCAAACAACCCTCCCTTGCATGTGGGTTTGTTTTCAAGAATTTAGGAACCCTGAACACCTGGACTGTGGAACTCTGCCTTGGCCACCCCAAGCACTAATGGCTAAGTTTTAGCCTACAGGGACACTTATGCTAAGTACCTACCAGACACTAAGAAAAGAAGGCCTCTGTGTACTCATCAGAGCCTCTGCACCAAAACTGTCTGCCAGCACCTTTGACTCCACTCCCAGGTAGTGAGAGCTTTTCCTTTGCCCATCTTTGTTTTCTCAAAAAAACTTCGTCTTACTTTTCTTAATGCTGAGCCAAAATACCTGACACCCAAAGTTAAAGGAGGAGATATCTGTTTTAGCACCCAGTTTGGAGAGATTTCAGCCCATAACTGACTGGGTCCACAGCCAGTTAGTGCGGCGGAGGAGAAACCATCCATGGCATGACAAGCAGAAGGCAGCAAACAGCAAGCCGTGCAGCAGCCGGCTTCTTTCCCCTTCTATCTCATCCACACTACAAACCTTCGGGTTGATGCTACTCACACCAGCACGGTCCTTCCCATTTCCCATACCCAGATCTACGCTAGTTTTCTTAGGCCCCTAATCCTGGAATCACATAGCCCAATCCAGCATCAAAAGCCTGTGATTCAGCTATCTCCCCAAAGCCCACCTGTGGGTACATGAGGCTTGCAAGGGACATTATGTAGAAGCCACACTACTTCCACATTTGTAAGTTGCTTTCCTGTCTGTCCAAAATTTGATTCAACTTCATGAGACACCAACCCGGGGTTTTGATACATCTTTGGGGGCTTGCCTGGGCTCTTAATGGAAGTATGTGAACTCTACATTTACCTACACCTTTTTATTTTTGGTTCCCAGCTGTCTGCCCCAGACAATATCAAGATCCTGTCAGCTACTTAAGAGTGACAGTTTTAAGACTTGGAGGACAGGTTTCGCTGATATGAACTAGACCAGTCCTGGAGACAATGTTAGACTAGTTTTGCTTCAGTTTTCCTTTCCAATTTATTTTATCCACTGGTGAGCGGGCGGCCTCTGCCCTTGGCACCCTCGACTCTATTCTGCTGATAATTCTTAAGTGGGCTTCTCTATGAATTCACTATCGATGTTGATAGAGACGGATCATACTTTCTATCGTGAATTCTGGCCATTCTCCACTAATCCCCACTTTCTTGCTTCTCTTTTAAGGGAGTAAGTGTAAAAGAACTACTGCTGCAACAGCTCCTTAGGCTCAGGCCTTCGCCCTGCTCTTGGGGTGCTTGTCCCAAAGGTCGTGCCCCTTTAGCTAAAATTAAACCTTTTCTGAGCCTTGAGAAATTTTAAGTCACCTGGTGGAGGCCTGGAAACACCTCCTCCACTGCCCTTGACTTGTGTGCCTGGAGCCTTGGAGGTAATTATTATTTTCTATGTTCTCTCCTGGTGGAGTTGGGAGATACTTTGAGTTTATTCCAATGGGGACATTGCCTGAATACATATGTAGAAAGACCTAGGAGAGATAGAGGACCCCAACACAGAACTTTCTTTAACTCTGCATTGGATGATGAACAACTTTCTCTTTTATTTCTTATACACTGGGACCTCAATTAATGAACTTAATTCATTCAGCTAATCTGGAAAAGATGACCACATTCATGTTTTGCAGGAAAGATGGCTGTGGTCATGTTCACTGTCACCTGATGCACAATTCACACACAAAATTTTGCCCCATGCTTCTGTTTGTGAGCCAAATTGTTTGCAAAAAAAAGCTTCCATTAACTGATGCACCATTTAATTTAATTTTTAATGGGAAGTGTTTACAATACATAAAGATTACACTTTTCATGGGGAATTGACAAACGTACATAGCACAATTTAACTTTTTATCCTCTTCTCTTCCCCCCTCCAGTTTGCAAAAGGTCTTTCTTGGTTCCTATTATTTATTTTTTATTTTTCTCTTTGTTTATGCTTTGCATTTCTCATATTAGCTTGTATGTTTAATTACGTAACATTATTATCTCAAGTTGCATCTATTTTTCTACAAATGACTCACATTCATCCTTCTCTGTGGCGGAGTACTACTACACCTTGTATAAATGCCACATTTTCTTTATCCATTGATCTGTTCATGGACATAATGTGCTTCTAAGATTTAGTTATTATGAGTTGTGCTCGTATGGAATGTGCTTGTATGGTATTATAATGTATCATTGTAATATGATGAGTTTTTTTTAACTCTTTGAGAAAGATACATAGAAGATGAATAGGCTAGTTAAATGGAATTTCTACTTACAGTTTTTGATAAATCTCCATACTGATCTCCATTGTGATTATATAGTTTACATTTAAACCAACAATGTAGATGGGTAACATCTCTTGAAGCCTCATTAGTTATTAATTTCTGATGATATTCTTTCTGGAGTAAGGTATGATCTCAGTATTCTTTTAATTTGCATTTCTCTAATGGACACAAATGTTAGCCATTTTAAAAAATTTTTATTGTCCATTTCTACTTGTTCTTCTGGGAAGCATCTATTCATTTCAATTTTGTCATTTTTTGTCTGAGTTTATTTTTTTGAGAGTCTAATATTTTTCAGTTCTTTATATAGTCTAAATATTAGCACTCTATCTGAGCAATAGCTGGCAAAGAACTTCCCCACTTGGTTGGTTGTCTCTTTACTCTTTTGGCTGCCAATCTAACCCCCCCAATGAGACCTTTGACCATGCTGTGAACAAGACACATGCCACTTTGGAGGGACATGAGTATGACCCTCTAGAGAAACCATACTTGATTCTTTTTCTGATGGGAGGTCCTTTTTAAATGAAGAAACATGAAGATGGGGATACACAGTGGTGACCTCACCAATCACAATCAAGAGACAACCCCCTTTGCACCACAGTACTAGTGCTCAACTTACAGAACTCACTATAAATTAGCAAGGGACAAAGATTCAACTTTTATACATACTCTAAACATGCCTTCTTGGTGCTATATGTCTATGTAACCATCTGAAAAGAGAAACATTTCCCGTCAGCCAGTGGGTCCGTCATTAGACACTGTGCAGGCTACCCACCCAAGGGCAAGCACAGCACTCACACCCGCATGAAATCCCAAGCCTGATTACCCCACCTCATAAAGAGCATAGGTTCTGTTGTAGAGATAACAGCTCCTCCCTCCTGGTGATCCCAGATGGAAGGTAAAAAACTACTCATCCCTGCATTTCGCCAGTGGAAAATCAATAAAACTCTTCACCGGGTGTGCCACTTTGGAAAAGAAAAACACTTATCAAATGCCTGAGATTATTTTTGCAAAAGGGGTTCCTTCTGACAGTTCAGTGGGTTGTACAAACATTTGAGATATGACAAAGAGGCAACCTTTCAAATAAAAGGATCTCATCCCCTGGTAGCCAGTAAAGGGAGGGATATCCAGGAAGGGACTGGGATATAGATTTCACCCAGATTCTCCAAACTAAGGGGATCCAACATTTCTTAGGACAGGTGGACACCTTCACTAATTGAACGGAAGTTTTCCTGTGCAGAATAGGAAAGGATTCAGAGATAATAATGGCTGTCACCTCAAAAATTACTCCTAGGTTCAGACTCCCTAGAAGACTTCAAAGTGAGAGGGGCCCCTCCTAATTCTCTTTATCCAGGGAGTAGCACAATCTCTGGGAATCCAATAGAAGTTATTATGTGTATGGAAGCCTCAATCCTCAGGAAAAGCAGGGGAAATAATATCCTTAAAAGGCCGTCTCAGAAATCTCACCCATGAAATCCACATCCGCTGGACAACTTTGTTTCCTCTAGACCTGATACAAATAGGAATTTTTCTTACTTCAAATTGAAGTTAATGAGTAATTGTGTAATAGTCAACTTGTTTTATTTTGTTATGTCTGAATTTCTTAAATTGTGGATTTGATAAAAGTATACATTACAAGAATATATTACAGGAACTCTGCTTGGTCAATAAGTAAAATGTGCAAGCAAATTTAAAATATTTTTGGTCCGGTGAGCGCATCCGAACACGCTTGGGTGGAAAAACCGGGATGCCACGGCAGCTGCCCGCCGATGAGGTCACTTGCGACCCTTGGGCACTTTGGGGACGCTGGGCTTGGCTGCCTTCTTCACCTTCTTGCCCGAGGCAGCAGCCGCCTTCACGGCCTTGGCCCCTTTGCCCTTGGCGGCGCCCACCTTGCGCGCGCGCTTGCTGGGCTTCCTGTCCGCACGCCGCACCTCGCTTGCACCAGCGGCCGGGCCGCCTTCTGGGCCTTGTGCGGGGCGGGCGGCGGCGCAGGGGTGGCCGCCGTGGCCCCGCACCGCTCCCCGCCGCCCTCCAGTTTCTTGCGGTTTAGCTTGAACGAGCCGTTGGCGCCTGTGCCCTTCACCTGCAGCAGCGTGTCGTTCTGCACCAGCGCATTGATCGAGTACTTGAGAAATAATGTCCCACAAGCTACCCTGAGGAACATGCGAGGGTGACATAGGGACAGCCTGACTTCGTTTATGATTCCAGTGTCTCCCCTGCTGTTCCCAACATGGAAGTGTGTAGAACCTGTGTTTGGACTGTGCCTATGTGCCAGGTCCCCTGTTCTGCACGTGAGGACACCTTTGGATCCATGTGACCCATTGAGTCCAGTGACAACTTTAAAGATACCATCAGATTACCTGAAGATGTCTGAAGATTGGGCTGGGGGACCCAGCCACCAGCCCCCTCCATGAGGAGAAAGAGGACCCAGTGGCCCAGGGTTCATGTACAGCCAGTTAGTGGGGCCCCAGTCCTTGAGACCACACTAGCTTGGTGGCACAGAACCTAGGGGCACTGCCTTTGGCATTTTGGAGCTGAATGGTCTCATCTCTCTGGTCTCATTATGCACATGGGGACATCAAGGCCTGAGGGAGGCAGGAGGGGACCAGAACTTGGGCTGGGGTCTTGCTACCCTTCAGGGACACCAATCCCTGAACTCCTGGTGGCCCTATCACCTGCCACCCCAACAAGGGAATAAGAGGTGGGAAAGATGCTGAGTTGTTGTCAATGAGAAATGGCAAAATGTAGGGGCTGTTGATATAGCTCAGTGGAACAGGCACCTGCGTAAGGTCAAGGGTACGATCCCCAGTACTGTAAAAACAAGTAAAAAATAAAAAATAAACTCTGAAAAATAAAATATTTTTTACAGAAATATGGATTTATCTGTAAGATTTGTATTAGTACTCATCACTGTGCAATTCCTACGTGCCCTTGGGCTTAAACTGGACATAAAAACCCATCATATGCATAACATAGATTATATCATTTCCTACTTGATAATAATCTCTGGAGCTCAGATAACCACTATAGTGTTAGAAAATGATATAGTATTTTTTTACATTTAAAGGCAAGTGGGGAAGAAAAGGCAAATGTGTAAGACATAGAAGAATGAAATCTTTAATGTTGAGCATTTCCTAGAAACGAGGTTTCAGCTCATGTATGAGACATCAAAATTTTATGTGAAATATTATTTGTTTTCTTGGACAGATATAATTTTAAAATGATAAAAAAATTAGGTAAATCCATTTTATCTCTAAAGAAAGCATTTCAAAACTGACACATGTTTTAACAAAGCAGTGGTCCTTCTGATGTTTGGTATATTTGTTTTATATAATTTTGTTTTGCAAGATAATGTGAAATGAGATCCATCCTTTATAAAAATGTATTTTTAGCCAACTCATGTGATAAGTAAAAAAGAAAGATTATACTTGACAGAAAATGTTGTTTTGCTGTCTATGTATTTTAGAAAAGGATAGTATTAAAAACACTATGATTTGTTACTAAGTAAAATTACCATAATTTTCTTGTATAAATTACGGAAAAGTCTTCATAATACAGTGTCTCCAAGAACACAGAAGTCTACTTCACTTTTCACTAATAGTTACAAGTTAATAGTCAATGCCTTCTCACTTTGGCAGCATATACTATAATAATAATAGTCCATGATAACAAGACAACTCTCCCTTCTCTGGCTATTTAGAGAGTACGATGATTTGCAGCAACACTGTACAAAGGATTTTCATTGTGTTAAAATGCAGATGAATGGCTGTGGGTTCTAACAGTAGTGTGACGATCTTAAAAGGTTGGGCCCTTGAGAGATGATTAGGCCATAAGGATTCTATCCCCATGAAGGAGACATAGGACCTTATAAAACATGCCTTTAACGCTCTTGTCCTTCTGCCTGCTGCTATGGGACACATAGAACTATGAAAACAACTTTAGCTTTTGCACCTCCAAGGTGCACCTTGGAAGCAGAAATCAGCTCTCACCAAAAAACTGAACCTGTCCATGTTTGATCTCAGACCTTCTAGCCTCCAGAATGAGAGAAGGGAGAAAAACCCTTCTGATTATTTAAATGAAGTAGTATCTGAGGTGTTTTATTTTAGTAGTACTAATGGACTAAGATATCCCTCATATTCAAAGAAGTTAAGCAGTAAATAAAATATGTCATACAGGCAGGTCTAATTGTCTGAGTATAGATTTGTTTCAGAATTATTATAATGTCTTTCTGATACACAGAGTTGCTAGATGCTTGTAACAGCTGTAGTGATTACAATTATTGTACATGTTCTTCCCTAGTGATAAAATTATAGGCACACTGGCATGAGTATATGGACACAGCTTCATTTTTCAATGAGTTTATATATAGGTTAATAACTAATAGGCAAATGAAACTCCAAATCCTAACCATTGCTCCTCATTAAGAAAGCCAAAAATATCAGCAGTTTTATCTTCCAAGACAACATAATATTATAGTGGGAAAATTCGTTAGCCAAACAAATAATAATTGGTATAAATATTTGTCCGATGGGGGAAATGTGATTCTGTTTTAAGTATTTACCCCTCTAACTCTAATTACTGTTGAATAATAGTGGCCCCAGCTTTTAGTTTCAGAAACATCAAGCTCCTTTGCATTGTTCTATTGTGTGGAGATTAAAAAGTATATATTTAAAATTGATGACTTTTGTACAGGACTATAGGATAGTTTCAAACAGAAAGCCACAATTAGTCAAATGATAAATCTCATTTACTTATAAAGTAATTAAAATAGTACTGGTTTTTCAAATGAAGTAAACTGACAATAACATAAAACAGGGCAGTGATATTTACCTAGTATACTCAATGTGTAGACTGCATTATTTAGTCATTATTTTTTTCCATTACTTCTCTTTTCTAGCCATGGTTTAGTGTGAAGAAAAAGCAATCTACTTTGATGCTGGATTTTGCCTTGGCTGGGAGAATTTTTTACTTGTTACGTACAGACAGACCTTTTCAGAGACATTGCCTGTATCCATTCACTGCTTTTGTTTTCCTGTTGTCTGCTAGAAGAAATCTTACATATTTTCCTTTATCTTGATTTTCCATCTTACAACCAACAATTGCAACCAGCAAAGTGCAGCTGAGACAAGCCCACACAAGTTCAGCAAACTTTTCTGCAGCAAAACTTTAGCCATCAAAGCAAAAACAAATGCAAGGTATTGTAAGGCCCAGCATTTAGGGGCTGAATGCTCTGCAAGATTATGACAAAACAAGGTTAATAGAAAAATTAGTACTAGATGTGGGACACTGCTACAACAAAACCTCGAGTAGTCACGTTGGAGATACACTGGTTCAGCAACTAGGCTGTAATACGGGTTGAAAAGTTTCAACCCATATTTAATATGGAACAATATTTGATAAAACTATAGCATGAAGAAACTTAGAATGGAAATGTTCCTTGTAAAGGTGCAGGTGCTCCATAACCTGAAGTAATAAAGCAGAAATTTTATTACCACCCATGCAAATCTGCATTGTCAGGTCCATTTACTCTCTGATCAGGAGAGGTCATGTTTGGTGAAAAGGAAAAAGCTGGACTCAAAGTTAGCTTCAAGAAGAGGGAGGGGCCCATCGCTCTCTCGCGGAGTCCGGCTGTGATGGATCTTTTCTAGTGAGCCACAGAGGGGGAGGGAGGACCATGAAACAATAGACAGCTTCAGGCTTCTTCGTCTCTTCGTCCTTCTCCCCGTGGAAAGGAAACCGGACGCTGACCTTGTGGGGCTGGCATCCTCCTGTTCTGTCCATTCTTCTAGACTGAGGAAAGTGTCTGTCTATTCCCTGGGCCTACAAATGTTGGGAGAAGCCATTGGTCTGTGAAGGATGAAAGAATTTAGCTTTTAAAGCTTCAGTGTTTCATTCAGTTACAGTCCTAAAAGGCATTGCATGCCTGCTCACTTCTCTTGCATTTTTCCTTCTTTCATGATAACTTCACGTCCCAGACATGAAATGCCTCTTTGGTCTGCATCTCAGAATGAGGAGACATGTGGAACAGACTTAATTTTAACCCTCAGCCTGGGGCCAGTCCCAGCTAAATTTAGACGAGATAACCTCAGCAAATTACAACAGAAAGGGGTGTACGGAAGTAACCAAATGTCTAGGAACAACTATCAAGTGTTAGGATCTGCAACCCACTTTGTTTCAGAGTTATTTGGTAAATAATAAATAAAATCTGATTAATTATACCAAGATATTTTCACTAATTTACTTTTATAGCATTAACAGAATTCTCACTTTTATTTTATTTTGTTCATGGTTAAAAGCACATTATTGATTAGCAGACTGGTGCCGCAGGCAGGACCTGCAGCCCAGCAGTGGGGAAAGTATAAAGCAGTGGTCAGAATACAAGATGGTGTTTCCTGAGGGCCACACAGAGCCAGGGGTTGGTGAATGAGGGGAACAAGCACTGCGCTCTCGCACACAGATGCAGGGAACAGAACCAGGAAGATGGGGCTGCCACTTCATGTCAAAGGGCACAGGCTGAACTCCAGCAGCAGAATAGTCCTGGGGTCCCAAAGTAGCTGCACTGTCCATGTCCCAGAGTGGAATGAGGGAAGAACTATCCAGTCACAGTAGATTGCTGGCAGTTGGGAAGCAGAGCAGGGGGATATCTGCTAAGAAGTAGGAGTGGGGCCACCTGTCCTCCACTCCAGCAGCCACCAAGAGCCAGTCTTAGCCCTAATTACAAAGGCCTGGAAGTGTCCCCCCTGGTCTGCAACCAGCAGGCAAGCAGCCTTGGCCATCAGTGGGCCAGGGCACTCCCTGTAACCAGTGACCAGTGTACAAGAGGAGTCAATGCCATGGAGCAGAGGAAACTGCAAAGCCTGGAAGGAGCCAACTGCACACAGGTCTGGAAGCAGGCCCTGGCTCTCCCTGCCTGAGGGCACCACTGGGAGAGGCTGTAGAGACAAGCACGGTAAGAAGTGGGCATCCAGAACCCTGTCAGTTCAGGACTAGTCCGGCCCCCACTTCCAGAGGCTAAGATCACACCCAGCACACATCCTGCTGCAGACTTGGCGGGACGCTACTACAGAACTGTGGGCATCAGAGAAATTTTATTCTTTTGCTTTTTCTTTGTTTGACTATTTTCCTTTTTCCTTCTGGTTGGGGTTTGTGGTTTTGTTTGCTTTGCTTTTTTATTTTCAGTATTTAGGTTTCTTCTCTTTCTTTTTTTTTCTCCTATTTATCTTCTTTCTCTCCTTTGTTATCTCTCTTGATTTTATGATATTTTCATGTGAAAGAACATTGCTTCTTTACTTTCTGGTTCACTTCAACATTCTTCTGTTTTCTCTCTCATTCTTTCTCTCCTGTGTTCTCCAGCTTCCCCAAACTTGGGTGATCATCTTTTGGACTACAATCCATGAACCCCAACAGAATGAATCAATGAAGCAAAGGAAACAATTAAACTGGGGAAGGGCAGGGAGCCAAAGACAGAAAAATAATAAGGATAAGTGAATACACATCAGTTATAACCATCAATGTTAATGGTCTTAATTCACCAATCAAAAGAAACTGACTGGCAGAATACATCAAGGAGCAAAATCCAATAATATGGTACATACAAGAAACATATTTAATTCAAAAGGAAATTTATAGACTAAAGGTCAACGAATAGAAAAAAATATCCCATGTGACATGATCCCAGAAGAAAGCAGGAGTCACTGTTCTATTTGCAGACAGTGTGAACTTCAAGCCAAGATCAATCAAAAGAGACAAAGAAGGTCACTATATACTTGTGAAGGACAAACTCCAACAAGAAGAGATAACAATCATAAACCTATACACAGCAAGTACTAATGCACCCAACTACATAACATAAACAATAATGGACATGAAAAATCAAATAAGCAGAAACACAACTGTAACAGAGGACGTTAATACCCCAATGTCACAAATAGACAAAAAATCAACAAAGAAATATCAGAACTAAACCAAACCTGCAAACAAACGGACTTAGTAGATGTCCACAGAGTGTTCCACCCCACAACATCAGAATACATATTCTTCTCAGCTACATATGGCATATTCTCCAAAATAGACACATACTAGCCCACAGGACATGTTTAAGTAAATGCAGAGGAACTGAAATTATCTTATGCATATTATCTGACCATAGTGCAATACAATCAGAAAGCAAAGGCAAAAGAAACCACAAAAACTACATAAGTACATGGAAATTAAATAACACCTTCCTGAACCACCAATGGGTCATAGAGGAAATTCGAAAACAGTTAAACAGTATCTACAATTAAATGATAATGCCAATACAACATACCGGAACATGTGGGACACAAAGAAAACAATCCTAAGAGAGAAATTTATAATGGTGAATTCTCATGTTAGGAAAACAGAAAGATTTCAAATAAACAATTTAATGTTGAACCTCAAACTTCTAGAGAAAGAAGCAAAAAATCAAACTCAAATCTTGTGCAATGAAGGAAATTATAGGATAAGAGCAGAAATCAATGCAACTGAGACTAAGAAACAATACAAAGAATCAATGAATTAAAGAGTTGAAAGATTAAAGAGAATTGATAACGCTTAGCCAAACTTATCAAAAAGAGGAAAGAAAAGACTTGAATTCATGCAACTAGGAATGAAAAGGGTGAAATTACAGAGACCCTGCAGAAATTCATAAGATTATCAATATCTGCTTTGAGAAACTGTGCTCTAGTAAGAGGGAAAATGCAGAAGGGACTGATTTGAAGACAACAGTGTACAATATAACAACCACTGGTGAATTCCTACCATCTTGTCTAGTGAAGCTCTATATCATTTCTTTTCTTTTTTTTAAATTTTATTTTAAAGACAAAAGAATGGAGACATATGAACCAGAATAAGCCATAAACAATACCGAAAATACAAAATTATACAGAATATAGTAGGGAATTAGCATTGGATGTTGTATTACATAATGTTTTCTTCACATTAGTTAAGACAAAAACATTAAAGGAAATACCAAAGTATAGAGAAGATAGTAGGGAATTAGCACTGGATGCTGTATAATATAAAGTTATCTTCACTTCTGTTAATACAAAAACGATTGAGGAAATACAAAATTATAGAGAACATAGAAGGGAATTAGCTCTGGATGCTGTCCTACATAATGTTGCCTCACCTTTGTTACTCAGTTACACAGATGATGGCCCATTTGATCATTCAGTTTTTCTCCTCCCTCATCTCCATTGCCCTACCACTCAATCAGTCATCTTCCCTGTGATAATAACTGTATTCCTGGGTTTATCTATACCCCCAGACTCTCGCCTTGGGAAGAGATATAGCTGCCTCAGACTATACTATAACAAACTGCCATGGTTGGAGGTTGAAAAGCACATATGGTCACAGCGGACCACCTGGCTCCACCCTGTCGCAGTGCTATGGGTGGGCGCGGGTCCAGTCCATGAGGTGCCCTCAATGGGGCCCTCAGCAGAGCAGCCACAGGGCCCACAGCAGAGCAGCCGTGGGGCCCACAGCAGAGCAGCCACAGGGCCCTCAGCGGAGCAGCTGTGGGCCCCACTGCAGAGCAGCCTCAGGGCCCACAGCAGAGCAGCCATGGGGCCCACTGAGGAGCAACCATGAGGCCCACAGCAGAGTAGCCACAGGGCCCTCAGTGGAGCACCTGTGGGGCCCACAGAGGAGCAGCCACAAGGCCCACTGAGGAGCAGCCATGGGGCACGCGCCCCCGTCAGGGTGCCCTCAGTGACCTGTTTGGCTCTGTCCCATTGCCTTGATGCCAGAGGCCCTTTCTTCTCCTCCTCCCTCCTCCTGATCTCCAGCATTACCATTCCCCACCCCTTGCAGCTGGGCATTGGACGAACTTACAATGCTTGGTATAAGGGCTTGAAATCTCCCTGACCCATTCTCACTGTGTTAGTTCAGGGTATGAACTGAGTCTAAAGATTAGTTCTAGAATAGAGTTGGAGGATTTTTCTCGGGTCTGCTGTATAGAGTATGTTGCTGTTTTTCAGACTCCCAGTCTGCTGCTTTTCATCTAATCCGTCGCTATAGGTTCATGCAAGGTTCATATGTGCTAGCTGTAAGGAGACCCTCTTGGTGCTCACATTAATCGTTCGGGGTGAGTCCTGAAGTCCATGGATTTGTTCCATTGTTGCCAGGAACAGGCAGTGCTTGCTCAAGCCACTGAGTCTCAAGGTTCTCCCAGAGAGAGTTGAGGGTGGGCACTGAGTCCTGGCAACCCAGGTCATTCTTCCTGCTTGATGTTGGAGTGAGAAGGGCACAGAGCCATGCAATCCACCTCCATCTGTATCTCTCTCCGGTTGTGATGTTGGAGCCCCTGTCTGCTCCTCGGCTGGATCCCTGGGAACCACCACAGCTTGCCACCAAGGTTCCCCACTGCTCTCCACCAGTAGCTGCTCACCCAGCAGAGAGGCAGGGGGCCACCACCTTGAGGAAGGCACAGAGCCAGATGTGGTGGGCTGTGTACTAGTTGCATTGATTCTCTCCAGGAGCTGATTAGGAAGGTTGCCACAGGGTGGGAACTCTGCCTCAGTAGCTGTCTTAACTTCTCATCCTCACATTGGGTTTGACAACTGCTCCCGACCACCACTGCCTCTTTTTCTCGCTGCACCCTCCCCTCTCCAGCCCTGGACCAGACCCCGGAACTCCGCTCTCCCCTGGACAAGTAGGGAGGCTTCCATGAGCGTGGGTCTCTGAAGCTGAAGCTGTGAATCATTTCTAATGGGTTTTTATTATTTTTTTATTCCCTTTAATGGTTTAATCAATCTTGCATTCTTACCTCTGGTAACCTGAGTAACTTCATTGAACACAACAATATGCAATATAACAAGCACTGTTAATTCCTATCATTCTGCTTTGAAACTCTGTATCATTTTTATTGTTTTTCTTTGTTTTTTCTCTATGTTGTTATTTTGCTAATTTTGGATCTCTTTTTTAAAAATAGGGCTGCAGATATAGCTCAGTGGAATAGTGCCTGCCTGGCAAGTGCAATGTCGAGTTTGATCCCCATACTGGGGGGGAAAAAAAAAAAAAAAAATATATATATATATATATATATATATATATATAAAATTTTAAAAAATATAAACTAAAAAATAGGAATTGGTTTCTTCCAGGAAGATGGTGATCAGGTAAGCAGCAGAGAAAGATCCTCCCAGAGCATGGCCACCCAGACACTGGAAAATAGCAACATGAGAAAGACAGGAAGGATCTGAAATGAGGCTTGAAGCCCTCAGAAAGAGCAAACAAGACCTCTCCTGGAGGAAAGGCTCAGAGGGCCGCCGTGGTGCAGTTGGAGGAAGAGGAGGCAGAGAAGGAGGGAGTCACCGCTCCAAACACACCCTTGGCCCGCTCCCTCATTTCGGTACTTGTAGCTTCAGCTTTGGAGACCCATGCTTGTGGAAGCCTACCAACTTGGCCAAGGGAGAGCGGAGTTCCAAGAGCTGGTCCAGGACCAGAGCAGAGAAAGCACAGCTGGGAAAAGAGGCAATAGCAATCAAGGGGTGTTGTCAAACCCAGTGCAAGGATGAGTAGTTAGAGCAGCCACTAAAACAGAATTCCCACTCTGCGGCAACCTTTCTAATCAATTCCCTGAGGTGAGGTGGAGTCAAAGCAACCAGTACACAGCCCACCACACCCAGCTCTATGCCTGCCCTGAGGCTGTGGCCTCCTACCTCTCTACTGCGTGAGCAACTACCAACAGAGAGCAGTAGAGAGCAGCGGTAGCAACCCCAGGGCCACAGCAATTCCCAGGGATCCAGCCAAAGAACAAACGGAAACTGGAGCACAACAGTAAGAGAGAGCTGCAGATGGAGGTGAACCACACAGCCTCATGCCCTTCTCACTCCAACACCAAGCAGGAAGCACGAGCTGAGTTACTGGCTTCAGTAAGCAAATTCAGTAGTGTAGCCATATTGTCAACACTCAAAAATCAATACAATTTCTGTACACAAATAAGAAACTCACTGAGAGAGAAATTGGGGAGACCACACCTTTCACAATAGCATCCAAAAAATGAAAAACTTAGAAATCAATCTAACAAAGGAAGTAAAAGACCTACACCTGAAAACTACAGTACTCTGAAAAGGAGGTTGATGAGGACTTCAGAAAATGGCATGATGTACCTTGCTCATGAGTACGAAGAACCAATATAATGAAAAAGCCATACTACTAAGGTTGTCATACAGATTTAAGGCAATTCAAATCAAAATACTATTGGCTTATGTCACAGAACTAGAGAAAACATTCCTAAAATTCATTTGGAGTCAGAGGAGAGCTAGAATAAAGGCAAGGAAGAGGGCATCACAATCCCTGACTTGAAAGTATATTACAAAGCTATTGTGACAAAAACAGCATGGTAGTGGCAGAAAAATAGACCTGAGGATCAACAGAGCAGGTTAGAAGATGCAGAAACAACTCCCAACACACTCAGCCACCTTATCTTTGACCAAGGGGCTGAACATGTTCACTGGAAGAAAGATAGCCTCTTCAATAAATAGTGCTGGAAAAACTGCCTTTCTACATGCTGAAGACTAAAAGTAAATACATGTCTATCACCATGCATAAACTAAAATGAAAATGGATCAAAGATCTAACTAATGAACAGAAACACCTGCTGGAAGAGAGAGAAGGCAGAACTCTTGAAGACATCAGTGTAGGGAAAGATTTCATGAAAAAAACCCTGATCACATGGGAGATAATAAAAAGGATCAGCAACTGGAATCTCATCCTGTTAAAAAGTTTGGCATAGCAAAAGTGATCAAAAGTAGACTGAAGAGACAACCAACCATGTGGGAAAAAATTTAGCCGCCTGTTTCTCAGAAAAAGAACTAATACCTACAGCATATAAAACTTGAAAATAAATAAAATTCCCTAAATTCAAAGACTTAATCCAGAAATGGGCATCTGAGATGAATACACATTTCTCAGATGAAGAAACACAAATGGCATATGAATATATTAAAAAACGGTCATTCAAGAGATGCAAATTAAAACAATGCTGAGATTCCATCTCACCCCAGAAAGAATGCCTATCATCAAGAAATCAACCAATAACAAATGCTGGTGGTGCTGCAGGAAAAGGAACCCTTCTCCACTGCTGGGGGAAGTGTAGACTGGAGCAACAGAGAGAGCCCTTTCTGGTCCTTGTTTATGTTTGTGATCCCATGAAAAGTTACTGAAATTCTAGCGACTTAATTCCAGTCTACCGCTTCCAGTGCAACCCATGGTGGGAATAAAGACACTAAGGCACATTTGTAGTTATGGAGAGCCAAGGGGCCCTAAGTCCAGCCATCATGATGGCCATCTGGAAGAAAGACCCTGACCCAGGGCCAAATCCAGGGTTTATTCATTCATGAAGAAGGGAGTGGCTTGAGGATGAGTGACTGTGAAAACCCTGGGAAGTAGGTGAGTGCCATGAACTGGGCAAGGTAGGAAAATTGAAATCACCTTTGCAGATGCAGAGAAGGATATGCAGAAAGAGCAATGTGCCTAACACAGCTGAGATAGTATCTAATGTTCTGAGTTTGTGCTTAGCTCTGATGTGTAAGACTAAAACCCCAGGAAGTCACAGCCTCTGTCTCCAGGCTCGATCACAGCCAACAGCGTGGAACACTGGCTCACACATCCCACCTCATCCAGGCTCACTTAGGGGAACCACGTGGAGCTGGGTCTGGGGAAACACGCCTGCCCTCTCCAAAGATTACCCTCAGCTCCTCAGGTGGACCAGCATGCACTGGTTAAAGCCAATTGATGGGATAAGGAAAAGGTCCCAGCCAGCTCTGTACATATCAATACATGGAAATAGGGTCAGGCTCAGCCAAAATGGAGGTAATCGCTCCTCCTTCAAGGAGAGTCGCCCTAGTGTCCTCCACAGTGTACTCTGGAAATCAGTGTGTAGATTCCTCAGAAAACCAGGATTAGAGGTTCCCTTTGACCCAGTTGTTCCACTCCTGGTATCTTCCTGAAACAATTAAAAGCATTGTGCCACAGTGAGATATCCACACCCATGTTTATAGGAGCACAGTTTGTAATAGCTAAATCTTAGAAATAGCCCAAATGCCCATCAACTAATGAATGAAGAAAAAAGATGCGTGTTTTTTACACAATGTGTGTTTTATACTCAGCCTAAAGAAGGATAAACTTGAGCCATTTCTAGGTAAATGGATGTCCTTTGAGACCATGCTCTTAAGTGAAAGAAGTCAGGCACGTGTGTAAACAGCACATTGTCTCCCTGGTGTGAGAAACTAAAAGAATAAATAGGGACCAAAATATACCATAGATATTACCAAGTAGAAATTTTTTTAAAAGAAAGAGGAAGTAGGGAGGGGAAAGGCAAGAGGAAGGAAGGGAAGAGAAAAACGTAGTTGGTGAAGGATGCAGTGGAGACAGAGCCTGGCAAACGGGTGAGGAGGTGGGGCTGCAGCGAGGGGAGTGGACGGGGAAGAAGAGGGGCCAAGATCTACCGCGTACAGGTACAGGTTCCCTGTGAGGAGTATGGCCGCTATGCGTGTCTAAGTTGTACCAATAAACATAGTAAAAAAAGCACATTATTTACTGACAATATTTACTCTATAAAAAAATAATTTCAAGGAATTTCTTTTAAAGTAGCTTTATTTAAAAATAGGATAAACTGTGTCAGAAACAGCCATTATAGTTCTTAAATATTTCTTGATTAAATCTAAAATGTATATTAAATTAAAACATAATCTAAAGTGATCTTTGATCTGGATGAAGTATTCTTGAATGTTCTCATTATGTGTTTGAAATTTAAAATAGTGTCCTGCATAAGTGCACTCTAAATATTCAGTTTTGCCAGGCTTCTTCTAAAATTTAGGAACTTGACTTTAAGATAGTCATAAATAGAATACAAAATAATACTCAAGGAAAGCTGACGGGCATATTATGAAAGACTCTCAGAAATACTATGCTGTTGGATCATATGTGATAGATCTTCCCTAAATTAAATTAGATGCGCCAGCATATTGGATAATTTTCGTGAAATGCAAGTCATAATTCATTTAAAATACTATAAAAGGAAACATATGAGATAATAGTTTAGCTTTTTGTTTCTTGACAGTTTTATAGTTCTTAGTTAAAATGAAAGTTTCCCAAACTGTCACTTCTCAGCTGAAAAAATACAGTGCACTGCACATGTTTACGAGGACAGAGATGCGCTGTCCTGTTCTGTAAAAGAAACAGGGCCCTTCTTCCTGAGCACCTGCCCCACATCACTACACAAAAATGTAGAGAAGATCTGGGAAGTTTATCTTCAACTCAAAATTATATCAGTAGTTCTTCCCGTTGGTCTTATTGTTGATGATGCTGAGATGCGGTCTTTCTACATAACCCAGGGTGACGTCACACTTTTGATCCTTCTGCCTCAGCTTCCCAGGTAGCTAGTTATGAAGGGACCCCCACAGTCGTATGGTTAGAAACAATGCAACTGAGAAGTCACTCCCTTTCACCCACCTAATCTTAAACTGCTTCCTAGGGTGATTCCTCCTTTTGCTGTCCTAAAGGAAATTAGAATCACATAACAAAAACCCAATAAATCTCTGATGCTCTAGGCAAGAGCACATGTGTGTCCGATCACCTAGCCTGACATCTATTATGGTCAACCTACTCCACCCTTATTAAGGCTCACAAATAGGCATCACATATCATGCATCTAAGCAGATCAGAGTAATTTCTGGGACAAGCCTGTGTGTTGAGAGCCCCTGAGATAACACAGTGTCTTGTTAATCATTCCCATCAGTCACATCTAGAGATTCAGGGTGTGGTGGGTTAACAGCTCGTACTCAGCTTGTAACCCCCAGATGAACTGAGTCAACATGGTGCTGGGTGTGGGAGGCCCACCTGAGGACTGTTGCCAGCAGTACAAGAGGCAGAACTGCAGAAGAAGGAAAGACTGTCAGGAGCTGGTAGAAGCTCTTAGGAGACTGTTGGAAGCTGCTGAAAAGCTTTAAGAAGCTGCTGGTTTACTTGGAGGAGCTTGTCATGTGACTTTCCTCATGAACTTGGCTGTTCTCACCTTCTAAGGAGCTCGGGGCCTTGTCGTTACTGAGAACGGCTTTGGTTCACTTTGAGGGAGCCCTGGTCCTCACTTTTGAGCCTTGCTTCCTGGCTCTGGAGGGGAAGATGGTACACTGCTGTCTCCTGGAGAAGCTTGTTGCATCGGATTTCCTGATGGGAAATCGGCTGTCCTCATCATCAGAGTAAACCTGGACCTCACTGTTGCTGAGGATGGCTGTGGTACCTTTCAGAGGCGCTCTGGTTCTCATTTTGATCATTGCTTCCTGGCTCCCATGTAGATCCCTCAGCCTGCTAGCACAGATCCTTCATCCTGCTGGCAGAGACTTTCTGAATTCCACCACTGATTTTTGGGCCTTCCCAGAACAGGCCTGCATGAGATATCATGGGCTCTAGAACTCATGGGAGGCACAGTTCCAAGCTCTAGGTCTTCAGCTCAACTCATGTAGGACATTACCGTGGGATCCAGGCCCTCAGCCGGATTCTGTGGTCTTAATGTACAGACAGATTTCCTGCACTCTGTTTTTGTATATGATTCTTTGGGTGCCTATTATAAATAACCTTATAAAATATGTGTCCTGTAGTATATTGTCCCCCTTGCAAAACCCCTAACTACAACATGGGAAGCACCTGAGCTGCAGTCCATACCCTTTAAATTGCGAAAGCCTGACTTACCAATGGGCTGCTACGTTGCTGTGCCCTGTGTTCTCTGTGCAGGGCTTTTGCTATCCTGTTACCACTTTCCTTTCATGCCGTATTTCCTGTCAGCATGGACTTGCCCTGAGCACACCTGCCTGTTATTCTAAACAAATGTAGCTGCTCTCCACTTGCCATGGGGTGTGCTCTTGCGATTTATTGCTCACTGAACACAAGAGCCTGGATTATACCTGCTAACCTTATCATTAGCCTAAGACTTGCTACTGTTATAGAAAACTTTATTGTACAAATAGGACATGGCAGATATATTTTCATAATTATCTAGTCTCATTAACTGACAGAAGAAAATATTTATTTTGTCTTTAAATTAAGAGCAAGATGTTTTCAGTTTCCTTTTCTACTATAAACTTTAAAAATATTAACCCAGTGATCACATCTATAATCTGTATGGCTTACATCTGGATGTCTCCCCAAAGCCTTGAGCACTTCTGGGGGGACTGTAGGGAGGTGATTTGATTACGGAGGTCCATGGGCATGTTGCTCTTGGCAGGCAGGGTCCGGTCAGAAGAGGTGCAGTCTGGAAGGGTTTATCACACTCCCTGCTCATCCCTTTGGCCTCAGCTTCCAGGAGGCCAGGAACTGAACAGCTTTCCCTCTGACCTGCACCTCTGTCATGCTGCCCGGCCCTGGAGCCGGAGGACTATGGACTGAAACCTCTACAAACTGAGCCAAAATAAATGTCTCCTCACTTCACCTGTGGGTACCAGACACAGTATTTTGTCCCAGCAATGAGAAAGCGACTAAATACAATACCTAAATGTTCATTTATTTAACAATTGTTATGCTTCCAGTGAATGTTGTTACAGTTATATAAATCCTTTTAAAGTTCTATGTCATCTAAAATAGGTGTATGTGATGTGTCTTGGATACAATGTTAGGTTTGTAAAGGAAAAATGTTTCAGCTTTCATATAGTAGTTGAGATAATTTTAAGAATAATTTTTAAAAATTATCTGGTGTTTGATTTGCATATACGATAGTATTCTCATTAAAGTCACACACAGCTATTACCAAAAGATAATATTTTGGCAGGCAATGTTCAAAAAAATTTAGGCCAATGAATTACAAAATCACTCACAAAATCAGGCATCATCTATAAATTATCTCTTCAATATTTTCTAGCATTCAGATTTTAGGTTGGTAATTGCAAGCTTTAAAATGCTACTACAATTAGCTATCTGCTTCATTGTCTTTGAAAAACAAGAAACACCACATGCTAATTCACACTTTCCATCGTGGTTTAAGAGAGAGATTTACTTCAAAAGTGAATGTGCCAATTGCTAATACCTAATTTTAACTAAATTTAGGCTAGGAAAGTGTTGCTAATAAGGAGAAGAAAATGAAAAACAGATAAAATTTAAATTCTTTCCTATTCAAATGGTCAATAAAGTATTTTCTGACTTGGTGTAACCTGGTTTTCTGGCAGGCGCGTCTTCATATCAGGTCAGGTCAGTACCTCCTTCGCTTACACAATGTCTGGCTTAAATCCCAATCCAATACTTAACTGTGAAAGGCAACAGAAATAGGTGTCCTCATTTAAATGTTGATAATAGTTAATTCATTTAGCTATTGTGAGTAAAAGCATTTAACAGATAAGAGTATCTGATCCATAGAGGTTATTCTGTAAATTCCGCACACTTCCTTTTCACTAGAGAATTCCTATTTCATACCTATATAATTACCATCACTACCTCTAGAAATCAGGTTTATTAGCAAAAACAGTTTGTTCTTCATACTTGTTACTGCCTCTGGAAAGTCAAGAAAATAATATGACACTACCTATACAAAAAGACAAATTTATATTTGTGTATATTATTTAAAATTCTTAACATGAATATACACAGCTATATTCCTAGAGAAATACATGTGGCTATCTCTGTGTATACGCCTTTATCTTTGTGTTTATGGGTTAATATATTCATATTATGGTGGTTGAGGATAAACTACATCCAGGCTCTATTATACTATAAATGATGAATAGTAATAAAAATTTTCATTTTTATTAAACTTTGAGACTTTTTTATTCACCTTTGATATGTTTTCCAAATATAACTGAAGCACATCATATTTGCTATAGTTAAAACTCAAATTCTTAACAAAAACCTATTTATTGGGCTGCAGCAATTAAAATGAACATCCACTCTTATTAGGCCCTGAATACTTTCTCCGGTGGAAACGGCCCTGACCGCTCTTCACTACGACCCCTTGTGCTCCAAGCTGCGAAGTTCTGCCTGATTCATTGCTTGTGCTTTGCAGCGCCCCACCCCTGGGCCTCGTACCGCGCCTGAAGCACGCTTCTCACGAAAGACTAATGATCTCGAAAGCTAAAGATATGTTTAGCTCAGCCTTATGATTCCTTTACTAATAAAATTCCTTAACTTACTGAGGAGGTTCTGCTCCTCAGTATCACTGTTTTTCCTGCTGTGCGCAATCAAAATTCCTTTCCAATCATCCCTCAGATTTGCATTATTTTTCTGTACCTTTGCTGCTCCAACCCTCCAGCTCAACCTTCCGCTCTTGTACACCTCGGTCTTCTTCCGCCCTCCCTCACCTCCTCCTCCTACCCTACCCTTCCTTCTGCTTTTCGTCTTTCTGCCGCGTCTCCGTCTCTCTCCCTCCGCTCTTCCCTCCCCTTCTCTCTCCTACCGCGTTGCTCACCTCAGATATTTTACTAGAACTTTGATCCTTATGTTCTATTTTTTAATTAGAAGAAAAGGGTCTCCAATCTCTAAACACAATTCAGTTTAATTTCTAACATTACACTGGTTGGTTTGTTCCTATATTAACCTACCTGTACGTATAATATGTTTTCTAAATCCACTCCACAGAAGCCTCTGTGATAAGACTCTATATTCTAAATCCTGTTTTCTAGCCTCCTCCCTTAGACATACTAACCCACCAAACATGCTTTTGCTCCATTATTGTCAGGTTTAATTTAGTCAACTTTTTGCGTCCACAGATTAAGTTTTAAAATCTTCAATATTGTTCTCACTTCCTGCCACCTAACTGCAAATTCGGTGCTACATCCATTTGGCTTTTGCCCTGGCAACTCCCCACACAAATAACTCCTTATATTAGTAAGACTGTATATTCTTACAAAGTCTCTGAATATCATGTGTCAAATACAATATAGACATTTTCTAAAGTGTACGGCATTGCCTAATGAGGTCGGGCCGCACTGCTTGGTGGCTTCTCCCAGGGACCAGCTCAGCAATTTGACTTCTTTAGATTTTGTAGTGCTACCTTCACAAATGTAAGCCCTGCACTGACACCCAAACAAGAGAACATGCAGGAGCATTTGTAGTTAGCTCAGGACACAATAAAAATGATCTGTACTAACTACCAGAAGAGCTGACATGTATACTCACTATGAACCAGAAATACTGAACTAAAACTAGGCATATCGAAATATAGTACCAGCTCTGCCACAGTCATGTAATGTTAATATGAAGATTATAATTCATATATCGCACATGGAACAGAGCAAGGAATATTCAATATTCAAGAAATTTTGCCTATTTTCTTGTTATACTAACCATATACCTCTGAAACATTTTGGTGCTTGAGTAATGTTGAGAAATTATCCTTGTATTGGATCCAAATGATTTTATTTGAACTTTATAAAAATCAGTATAATTTTACAATGAATTTATATTTATATTTATATTTCTTTCTAAGCTCTTTGTGTTTTGATTAACCTTTTTAGATACAAAATCTCAATAGTCTTTATAGCACCCAACTATATATTTACCCTTACAATGTTACACTAAGTCTTTCCTCCCTAATTCTTTGTGAACAGTTTCAATAATATCCTTTCCTCTCGTTTTCACATCTTTACTCTCTTGCAATTAATTCTGTACCTTACATATAGATTGGTTTTCTTAAATATAACTCTGATGATATAACTATTGGTAAAAAATATGTTGGTTTCCTTCTACCTATTAATTTTGATTATACATTCAAATATGCAAGACCCTTCACAAAATAGCTACAATCTAGTATCCAAATTTTCTTTCCAAGATTTCTAGAGTCGATGTATTGATAAAGTATAGGTCCTCTAAAATCTAAGCATTTGCTCTTTCTTCCATTACTCCTATGATTTTCTCAACCCAGCATGCCTGGTTGTATTGTCATATACTCAATTCTGACCTATCTTTAAAGTTGCTTCCAGAAATTCCAGATTTGCAGGTGCTATTTTGTATCAGCTCCTGCTGGTGGAGATGTGCTAGAATTTGTGGGAGTGGGACTGATTCAAGATATATTAAGATGTCCCTTTTAAAACCTAATTTTCTCAGGAATCATTCACTTATGAAACATAGTTTCACAAATGCCATCAGGGCAGAAATGGTACCAAGAGGCATCTTGGAATGTATTATGAGATTATTGATCAAAATCTAAGTACATTGATATATATTATTTGCATTGTTTTTACATTGATCAAGAAAAGTATATCTTTGTATTAGCTAAGATAATTAACTAAACACACAAAAATCTCAGATGTTTAATAGAATGAAGTTTCCAAATGTTACATTCCATGAGGTCTGGTGACTCCCCCTGGTAGGTATTCTCCAAAAAGTACTTTGGAGTCAACAGATTCCTTTCATCTTATAGTTAAATGAGCTGAGGTGAACATACCCTAAGATACTCAAAGAGAGAAGTATATCCCAAGAAGGGGTGTATTCTGAGAGGGAAAAAACAATATTAAAGATTGTGTAAAACAATTTTAAGCTTCAAGGCTGAAGTTGGCTTTTTATCACTAGAGCTCATATTTCATTGCCTGTAACTGTTATTTGGCCTCTAATCAAAATCCAAGAAATGTCAGAAAATGTGACCCTGCTACTAGCCCAGAAAGAGTGAAATGATGCCAGAAGCATACCGCGTGGACTCTGCCAGAGGTCTGGAGAACACGTTCCTTGTCTTACTAATATTTTAGCACTTAGCCAAGATAGTTTTTGGAGTAAAGCTTTAGGTATTATCTGAACCCTACTCATACAGATGTTAAGGTTGGGGCTGTGGATCACTGCCCTCCACTCATGCTGAATGATTCCCTCCACTTGCCCGCACCTGAGCAGTACCCCAGGGCCAACCCACAGTGGCGAGTTAGAGATAAGAAAAACAAACCCCCTAGTTCTGCCCTGCAAAATTCCAAAGCTGCAAACCAGGACACATGTGTACCAGACCTGCCAGCATGACCTTCCACAGTCCACAGTCTTTCTTCATCTGGAGCACACTGAAGGTTCATATATAAGGACTGTATCTCACACGGACAACTAAAGCAGGATCAATTGTGGGAAAGAGCATGTTCAGTAGGTGCAGCTGACATGACTCAGAACCGCCAGTCGTCCTTCAGCCACGCGCTGGAAGACCCCAAAGGGAAGCACTAGAAAGGGCCCAACATTTTAACCCCCTATTCCTTATGCAAAAGATCACAACTTCAAAACTTGCAAGTTCAAATCTTGATGTAGCTTCACCAGTTAGGATAAATTTGTCATTGTTAGGGCACGTTGATAACAGAAGTAGCTGTACATAGGGGAATTTCTGTACCTTTCCCTCAATTTGGCTGTAAACCTAAAAGCGCTCTAAAAATAAATGCAATGTGGATACTTTTGAAGAAATGATTAATCTCTTACTTATGATATTTTTACCTTGATTTTTATGGGATTTATCTTAACTGCATTTTTGTTCCATACTTCCCATGCTACATTCCATATTTTGCCTTTTGTGACACATTTACCATAAAATAATTGATATCTTAAGTATTCTTTTCTATCTCATTGAAATGCCAGCACAGAGACCACTTGACGAACAGTTGCTTGTTGTTAAGCATAGTCCTTTCCTAGGGATTAGTTCTTGTTTATGTTAATATCTTCAGTTATGATGATGGTAGAACATGCTAGCTACGGGCCTGTCTGAGAGTATTGGAATTTCTCCTCTAACGCCAGGATTCTTTCGCAGAATGGCCAGTCCTGAACTTCTGGAAGCGTTGTTGTTGCCATGAGTGATGGGCTCCAGGCGGGCTCCGAGGTGGCTCTGCGAAGGGAACAAAAACCGAGAGTGGCACAGGCTGGGTTTTGTGGCATTACATGTTTCTTTCCCATGTGGATCTTTTTAATTTATATCCTGTACTCTGAGTGGCTACTTTGAAGATAACAATGCACAGTATAATAATTATTATTATTCTCTTGTTATGATTTTAAACTTTTGTTTTATTTTTCCTAAGGAAGAAAGTAGTATGCTCCGAGTAAACAGGCTACATCTGTGCGAGAAAAATGGCACGAGCAGGAGAAGGGCGAATGCAATTAAGGTAAATTGCTAAATGCAATTAAGGTTAAATCCCATAAAAATGAAGGTAAAAATATCATAAGTAAAAGATTAATCATTTCTTCAAAAGTATCCACATTGCATTTATTTTTAGAGCACTTTTAGGTTTACAGCCAATTGAGGGAAAGGTACAGAAATTCCTCTATGTACAGCTACTTCTGTTATCAATGTGCCCTAACAATGACAAATTTATCCTAACTGGTGAAGCTACATCAACACAGGTAAAGTTTCTAGTTCACAATAGTTTATTCTTTTTTTCCCCCCAGTGCTCAGGATTGAACCCAGGAGTGCTGCACACACTGAGACATCTCCAACTCTTTTCATTTTTACTTCTTACTTTTTAAATAGGGTCTTACTAAGTTGCCCAGGCAAGATTTGAACTGGTAATCTTCCTGCCTGAGGGTCTCTCATTGGTACAACTAGGTGCCTCACCATTACACTCAGTTAGAATTCATCTGGATGTTATACACTCTGTGAGTTTGGGAGATGCGTATGACACTTCGTAGTGTACACAGTTTTACACAGAGTGATTTTTCGTGCAGTAGAAGATGTTCCTTCTTACCCCACCCTGATGACCACTGATGTCCCCCGTCTCCACAGCTCTGCCTTGTCTAGAGTGTCATATAGTGGGAATCACATAATATATAGCCTTTCCAGGTTGCCTTTCTGCACTTAGTAATGTACAGTTAAGATCTTCTGTCTTGTTGTGGCTTGATAACTCATTCTCTAGATTTAATAAGAAATAATATTCCATTATCTGGGTACACTGTAGTTTATTCACTCACCTGCTAAAGAACATTTGGATTCCTTCAACCTTTTGCAATTATGAAGAAGGCTTAGCAGCTTTACCTATATATAGCTTTTATATGGATAGCCATTATTAATAATCTAGCTATTAAACATTAACTTATAGCTAAACATGCTGCATGTTTCTGTGTGGGCATAGGTTCCAACTTCTTCATGTAGTTACCAAAATGTGTGATTGATAGATCATTTGGTAGGAATATATTTAGTTTTGTTAGAAACTACCAAATTTTTTTTCAAAGACTGTATCATTTCACATTACTACGAACCTGAATGACAATTCACCTTGCTCCTTATCCTTGTCGGTGCTTGGTGTTGTGCTTTGGGATTTTGGCTACTTGCACAAGTGCGTAATGGTAGCTCATTGTTTAGATTTGTATTTTCTTAATAATAAGATGGGAAGTATCATTTCATGGGAAAATTCGTATTCTATATATCTCCTAACATAGGACCTGCTAAGGTATTTAGATCATTTTTTAATCTGGTTGTATTTGTTCAAATTTGAGTTTAAGGAGCTCCTTATATATTTTAGATAAAAATCCTTCACAAATCTTTTCTAACCATCTATGGTTTATTATCTCATCTTGACAAGGCCTCTGCAGGACATAGGTTTTTAATTTTAATGAAGATCCTCTTATCAATAATTTGTTTCATGGTTCATATCTTCATTTTCCATCGCATTTTTTAAAAAGGTGATTATGTCTACATAACTAAATCTTCCTGTAGAAATCCAGGAGAAAAAGAAGGCTTCTCAAAGAACAAAGAGATTCTTTCCCTCTTCATTAGTCTACATCCTTCCTTTTAGATGCATGATAAACTACATCAAAATTATTTTGAAATTACTTGTGATTCTATTCCCTCTGAATCAAATAAGAATAAAAAATACCTTTAGAGTAGAAATTGTATGCAATAAGGTATTAATAAGGGCATATATTCTATTCTTCAAACGGAGAGAGAAAAATTGGGGCGAGAATTTCTTAAATATAAACAGAGAGGGGAAAGGAAAGCACTCCGTTAAAGAAATGAGACTCAAGAAATTGATTTTTACTAATGACAACAAACTGGCATGTTCTCAGGAACACAAGTTCAAAAGGTAAATGAGTCCAGGAAATCACAATGCTACTTTTGGAAATAATTCCAGCTATATTTTCTAAATGTTTATAGAGAATACAAAAGAACAAAAATAGGCCATTTAAAGTCAGAGCTACAAAATAATGTGAAATTTATTTAAATTTGCAAACACCAATATAGGAAAAGAATAAGCAGGTCAAAAGTAGTTCAAAAATACTTATTCTAGAAGACTGCCAAATAGAAGACAGCTCTTTAAATATATATTTTATTTACCCAAACAGAAACAAAATACATCAGTGCTTCATCTGAAGGTAAATACAAGATACTAAGAGTGGTCATACAGGTGCTCCTTTCTATCCTATTTCTACACTGCACTTCCTAGAAGGTGGTCACCATGTGCAGCCCACACTGGGGCCTGTAGATTTATGTGTCCCTCATTTCAGTACACAGTATTTACATAAAGTACTTGGAATAGTTCCACAGAGGAGACTTGTCCCATTTATTCATGTGATATTTATTCAGTCATTTATCTATATCTGTTTGCATTAATAACTATTTCATTGTTTAGATTATAATTCAACTCATATGATTTATTTTTTTCAAATCATTTTGGTATGGGGGCACTTTTGAGCTCTTCAGAGTATTTAAGATGGATCATCTGTCTATTGGAATTTCACCAGTGAAGCATATTTTTCCTAGTACACCCTTACTTTCTGCCACTACAGATGCTAGTCCAAGCTAGCCTTGTGTATTCCTTGTTAGAGTCCTGGCATCAGCCATTTCTCCAAGGATACTTCATTCTTTCTGTTGAAGGAATCGTCTTAGAAATCAGGCTGGTACTTGTGCCACGGAGCCATATCCCCAGCCCTCATATTCAAAATCAAAATTTGGGAGTTAGGCACAATTGCCAGTGATGTGGGTCATTCCCTCTAGAATCTCTCATATGACAAGGCAAAGAAATAAAAGTATAAACTAATATATACTATTGTTATACATAATATACTAGATACTATATAATATATACTACATAGTACATATTATATACTAGTTTGTATACATGAAAATTAGTTTGTACACACATATATATGAATATATATACATATAAATTTAAATTTGTATTAAATTAAGCACAAATTCATCCTAAGGTCTTCAACATTTTTACAAGGCAGGTGATGGACCAGCTAAGCCATGGGGCCCACCACAAGGACTTCAAACCTTATTCATCACTGCTTGGAGAACCTTAGCCTCCTCCTTCTGCTGACTTGTATATCCCACTTTAAAAGCAGGAAAGCTAGTTTCCACTCTTCATCACCCACTGACCTAACTGCTCACTTGCAGTGTATGGGTACAGCAGTACAGCAGTACTGGATCTGTTCTCTCTGATGATAGATAACTAGAACAACAAGATTCCAGTGGGTGCATCATTTTCCTTCTGACTTCAGACTTCCAGGCTACACTCACTTGCAAAGTTAATTAAGTCAATGTTTTTACTTCTATACTTCAGTAACATTATTGCCTATCATAAATTTAGAAGGAACATTCTTAATTGTACTCATTCTTAGGGGAAAACTTCTAATTTCTTGCCATTAAATATGATGTTAGCAGAAAGCGAGACTGCCTGGCAGAGCTATGGGAGCAACCTTTCCTGCGGTATTCTAGGTGGGTAAGGACCATGCTGGTGCTCTGCCTGGTGAGACAACATTCCCCCACCACTGCAGATGGGCTCTGAGCCTGGCACCCGAGCAACTGTAGGGGGCTCCTGGCCCCAGTGATTCCCAGTCTGCTACCATCTTGGGATAAGTTTGATATCCAGGTAAACTAGAGTCGCTAGAGTCCTCTGTGAGCTGCCTGGGTAGTTTGCAGCTCAACACTTTTCATCTGATATGCAAAATGACAAGACAGAGGAGCAAAATACAGTGTCAGAACTCAACCACACCCAGAACAAGTCCAGGAAACAAGTATATATGAGACCTAGAAGGCCACATACCAGCAATTTCTGAAATGATCACATCTGAAGTAAAGAAACAAATCCATCAGGCCATAGAAGAGATTAAAGCAGAAATAATCTCTCAGGCAAAAAATGAAATGAAAATAATAATGGAAGAAATGCTCCACACATATAGAGAAGAAACAGATAAAAGAATAAAAGAACATAGGAAACAAATGGAATCATTACATGAGCAATTTAGGAATGAATTAAAATGCATGAAACAGACTAAAAGAGATTGCCAGGAAATAAAAACTTCATTGAAAGCTTGCAAAACCGCTTGAATGAAGCTGAAGACAGAATTTCAGATCTTGAAGACAGCAAGGCAGCTAGCGACCATGAAAGGAAGGATCTCTTACAGTCATCAAGGATCCAGGAAAAATCAATCCAACAGCTGCAACATGAGGCAAAAAGAAATATTATCCAAGTAATAGGAGTCTGTGAAACAGCAGGAAGCAACACAAATGATATAAAAGGAATATTTGCAGAAAAAATAACAGAAAATTTCCCAAGCACCATAAAAGATAATGAAGTGCAGTTAATCAAGGCATATAGAACCCCAATGAGCCATAGCCCAAATAAAACCACATCCAGATGTATAATAGTCGAGATCTCACATGTCCAATAAAAGAACACAATATTAAAAACTACTAGAGAAAAGAAACAGATCACCTATAAGGAAAGCACATCAGAATCACAGCAGACTTCTCAAAAGAAACCATGAAATCAAGAAGAGCTTGGAGCACTGTATTACAGATTCTGAGACAAAACAGCTTCCAACCTAGACTGATGTATCCTGCAAAACTATCCTTCAAATTCAATGGAGAAATAAAATATTTCCATGACAAAGAACAACTGAAGAACTTCATGAGTGCCAAGCCAACATTACAAAAAGTACTAAAAGATATTCTAGACAGAGAAGAAAAAGACCACAATCTTAAGAACAACAATAGAAAGGAACCCTTAAACAGAACAAGCAAGTAAACAAATAGCAAAAATAGGAAATCAACAAGTAAATAGCATGACAAGAATAAGGCAACATATAACAGTTATAAACATTAATGTACATAGCTTCAATTCACCAGTCAAAAGAAACAGGTTGGCAGAGTGGATTAAGAAACAAAATTCAATGATATGCTGTATGCAGGAAACACATTTTACCAAAAGGAAATCCACAGACTGAAAGTTCAAAGATGGAAAACAATCTTTGATGCAATAGGTTCCAAGAAAAAAGCAGGGGTAGCTATTATGTTTGCAAGCAATGTAAACTTCCATCTGAAAACAATCAAAAGTTATAAAGAAGGCCACTACATACTAGTTAGGGGAAAGCTGCAAGAGGAAGAGATAACAATCCTAAACATTTATGCATGAAATACTAGAGCACCAAACTATATAAATCAAATCTTAACAGACATGAAAAACCAAATAATTAATGAAACTTGTTATAGGGGACCTAAACACCCCTTTGGCACAAAGAGACACGTCAACTGGACAAAAACTCAGCAAAGAAATAACAGACCTGAACCAAAAGTGTGGACAAATGGACTTAGTAGATGTATACAGAGTGTTCCATCCCACAACATCAGAATACACATTTTTCTCAGCTGCACATGGGTCTTCCTCCAAAATAGACCATATTCCAACCCATAGAGCATACCTACCTAAATGCAAAAGAATTGAAATTATCCCATGCATATTATCTGACCACAGTGCAACGCAATTGGAAATTAATAACAAAGGGAACTCCAAAAACCTCATAAACACTTGGAAATTAGACAACAACTTCCTGAACAACCAATGGGTCACACAAGAAATTAAAGAAGAAATTTAAAAATACCTATAAACAAATGAAAATGCAGATACAACCTACCAGAATCTGTTGGATGCAATGAAAGCATTCCTAGAAGGGAAATTTATAGTGATGAACTCACATATAAAGAAAACAGAAAGAGAACAAATAAATAAATAGCCTAATGCTACACCTCAAACTTTTAGAAAAAGAATAAGCCAAAACCAAAAGCCCAAAGAAGGGAGGAGATTATAAAACTCAGGACAGAAATCAATGCAATTAAGACAAAGAAAACACTTCAAAAAATAAGTGAATCAAAGAGTTGGTTCTTTGAAAGAATAAATAAAATTGATAAACGCCTAGCCAACCTTATCAATAAAAGAAAGGAAAGAACTCAAATTCAGGCAATAAGGAATGAAAAGGATGAAATCACTACAGACCCCACAGAAATTCAAAAGATCATTAATACCTACTTTGAAAATCTTTGCTCCCATAGGACAGAAAACTCACAAGAAATGGACGGATTCCTAGAAATGTAGAAACTACCAAAGTTGAATCAAGAAGATATAAAAGTCCTGAGCAACCCAATATCAAATAATGAAATTGAAAACATGATTAAAAAATTAACAACAGGCAGAAGTCCAAGCCTTGATGGATTCACAGCAGAATTTTACAAGAAATTCAGGGAAGATTTAATACCAACACTCCTCAAACTCTTCAATGAAATTGAAAATGAAGCAATTCTCCCTAACTCATTTCTGGAGGCAAGTATTATACTGATACCAAAACCACAGAAGGACCCAACCAAGAAAGAGAACTACAGGCCAATCTCTCTAATGAACATAGATGCAAAGACACTCAATAAAATACTAGCAAATAGAATGCAGCAAATCATAAGGAAAATTATACACCATGACCAGGTTGGATTCATTCCAGGAATTCAGGGATGGTTCAATATTTGCGAATCAGTTAATGTAATACATCATATCAATAGAGCCAAAGACAAAAACCACATGATTATCTCAATAGATGCACAAAAAGCTTTTGCCAAGGTCCAACATGCATTCATGTTAAAAACCTTAGAAAAAATAGGAATAGATGGCCTTTACCTCAGTCTGATCAAAGCCATCTATGACAAACCAACCGCCAACATCAAACTAAATGGGCAAAAACTGAAAGTTTTCACTTTTTTTTTTTTTTAGCTTTTTTTTTAGCTTTCACTTTAAACTCAGGAACAAGACAAGAATGTCCACTGTCACCACTACTATTCAACATAGTTCTGGAAGCATTAGCCAGAGCAATTAGACAAGAAAGAGAAATAAAAGGAATAAGGATAGGAAAGGAAGAAGTAAAGCTATCACTATTTGCAGATGACATGATTCTTTACTTGGAAGACCCCAAAAACTCCACAAGAAGACTCCTGGAATTAATCGACAAATTCAGCAGAGTAGCTGGATACAAAGTCAACACCTCAAAATCAATAGCATTCCTATACACAAACAACAAACAGACTGAGAGAGAAATTAAGGAAACTGTACCTTTTACAATAGCATCCAAGAAATTGAAATATTTAGAAATCAATTTAACAAAGGGTGTAAAAGATTTATTCAGTGAAAACTACAGTACTCTGAAAAAAGAGATTGAGGAGGAATTCAATTAATGGAAAAACATTCCCTGCTCATGGTTAGGAAGAACCAACATTGTGAAAATGGCCATACTACCAAAACTGTTGTACAGATTCACTGCAATTCCCATTAAACTACCATTAACATACCTCACAGACCTAGAGAAAACATTCTTAAAATTCATCTTGAACCAGAAGAGACCCAGAATAGCAAAAGCAATCCTGAGGAAGAAGGACAAATCAGGTGGAATCACAATCCCTGACCTGAAATTATACTACAAAGCTACTGTAATAAAATTAACCTGGTACTTGCTAAAAAACAGACCTGAGGATCAATGGAACAGACTGGAAGATGCAGCCATCACCACAAACACACTCAGCCACCTAATCTTTGACAAAGGAGCCAAACAAACTCACTGGAAGAAAGATAGTCTCTTCAATAAATGGTGCTGGAAAAATTGGCTTGCCCCTTGCCAAAGACTGAAAATAGACCCAAGTCTATCACCATGCACCAAACTCAAGTCAAAATGGATCACAGATCTCAGTATTAAAACAAAAACTCTAAATCTATTGAAAGAGAAAGTAGGTAAAAATCTTGAAGACATAGGAGTAGGCAGAGAATTCTTGAAGAAAAATCAAACTGCAAGGGAAACACTTCAAAGAATCAGTAACTGGGACCTCATTTTACTGAAAAGTTTTTGCACATCTAAAGAAATCACTAGCAAAGTCAGAAGAAAACCCACAAATTGGGAAAAAATCCTAGCTGGCTGTCCCTAGGACAAAGGTCTTCTATCTAGAACATACAAAGAATTAAAAAACATGAACCTGTCCAAATTCAAAAACACAATCCAGAAATGGGCATCTGAGATGAATACACACTTCTCAGAGAAAGAAATACAAATGGCAAATAAATATATGAGAAAAATGTTCTACATCTTTTGTCATTTGAGAAATGCAAATAAAAACAGGATTGAGATTTCATCTTACCCCAGTAAGATTGGCCAGCATCAAGAAATCATCCAATAACAAATGTGTCAAGGCTGTGGAGAAATAGGAACTCTTCTGCACTGCTGGTGGGAATTCAGACTGGTGAAACCACTGTGGAGATCTTTTTGGAGATTACTCAGCAAACTAGGTCTACAGGTCTCATTCAACCCAGCTATCTCCCTTCTGGGTAGTTTCCCAAAAGATCTGAAAACATCATATCACTATGATATATATGCACCCATGTTCATAGCAGTGCAATTTGTAATAGCTAAATCGGGGAAGCAACCTAAATGCCCATCCACAGAGGACTGGATAAAGACTATGGCATTTTTGTATAATGGAATATTACTCAGCTCTAAAGAAAGAGAAAATTGAGGCTTTTATAGGCAAATGGTCACAATTAGACACCATGCTCATAAGAAACGTGTTGTATCACTAGTGTAAGAACCTGAAAGTGGGAATATAAATTAGGAGGTATGAAGGGAATCTTATCAAAAGTAAAAGGTACATGGGATGAGGGGCAGGAGAAAAGGAAGAAAGGGACAAGTATGTATGTATATATGTATACGCAGGATGGCTAACACAGTTCCAGTATTGACTCATGTCACTTTATGATAAGGAACAGTTAATGCTTGGTTGTTTGATCAAGATTGTATGTCTATATGTGTTTTCCTGAGCATACACTTTGAAGTTATCAATATATAATACAGCAAACATTGTTAATTCCCTGTCACCTTGTCTATAATTCAATTTTGACTGTACTATTCTCGTGCTACTTTGTGTCTTTGTTAATGTTTTCCTTTTTCTTTTTTTTTATTTTTTTACTTTAAAAATTAAAAAAATAAACTGCCCTATGGAAAGAAAAATAAATAAATAAATAAATAAATATGCTATTAATGGTTGAATTTTTAGAGCTGTTTCTAGTAAGATGAGGAAGGGCTGGGGATATAGCTCAGTGGAATAAGCATCTGCCTGGCAAACAGACACTTGCCAGGTCCTCAGTTTGATCCCTGATACTGAAAAAAAAAAAATGTAGTAAGATGAGGAAATTGGTCTCCATTCCCAAGCATGCTGAAGATTAGGAGTGGGTGTCAGATTTTACCAAATGTACTTGCTAACTGATATGATAATAGGATGGTTCGTATTACACTGATGATATGGTGAACTATATGAACAGAGGTTTGATTTTCATGCCTATCTTACATATCTCACATAAATATCACAGACTTGCAAAGAATAATACCTTTATACATTGTAGAACTGTATTTGCTAATGTTTGGAGAGGGCTCATTCACCTACATTCACGAAGGGTATTGATCTGATTTGCTTTTTATAAGGTCTTTACTTGTTTCTGTCATTAGCAGTTGAACTTGTTTAGTAAATATAGGTTTATCCGTACCCTTTGTTTCCCCGGGTCTGAGTTTCACTACTTTCTGATTCTCAGATAATTGTATTTCATCCCCACTTTCAAACTCATGGACATGGAACTGTCTATGAAGCAGCTATGTGTAAAATATCTATAAAGATTTATTACAATATAATACTTTTGACCATGGAGCCAGTAATTATGACCCTTTATTCATTTATGATATTAATAACTTTTATTTTTCTTCCTTTTCAGCTTCATTGATTTTTTTAAAGAACCAGCTTTTGGTTTTTTAAATTTTTTTATTGTTTTCTCATTTTTAATCTTTTTAAATTATTGATGCATTTTATTGTCTTTTCTTTGGCTTCATTTTAGCTTAACATTAATTTATTTTTCCTCTCAATTAAAATCCTACTTGCTGATTTTACATCTTTTCCTCATTTTTAATGAACACCTGCAGTTATATAAATTTCTCTGTAACATTGTTTTTGCTATATTTTATACAAGTTCATAAGCAGTATTTACGTCTCATTTCTCTAAAGATAATTTTAACTTCTCAATACTTTGTCATTAGTCATGTGTTATTTAGAGGTATATTGTTTAATCTCTAAATATGTCAGGCTTTCTAGCTGTCTTTCTATTATTAATTTCTAGATGGGAGTACAAGACAGGAGAAATTTTCTTGTTCAGTGATTCCTTGAATGTCTCTTTATCAATCCTGGTTTTCTATGAATGTGATTTGCTTAAAATTATGTTGGAATTTGGTGAACATTGTTTTCGTTGTTTTTTCCTAAAATTTTTTGAAATCAAGAGGAATCATCCCAGACCAGGCATTAATACATATATATATATATATACATATATTGTTTCAAAAAAAATACAGCTGCTTTGTCACATCAGGGAATTTCTGAGTTTCAAGACCTTGGTGCTACAGGGTTATCTGATTCAGACAGTAGTGAGTGTTTGTATATGACAGTGTATATGTATGACACTACATGACAAGACTGAGAAAAGCTCTCAAAGAGCTTTGTCAGACTAGCATACGAATTTGTTGACATGGCTCTAAAAACTAATCTAAAATGTGTTCTACTCAGGTGTGGTGGCACATATCTGTAATCCCAGCACTCAAGAGACTGGGCAAGAGGATTGTCATGAATTCGAGGCCAGCTTGGGCCACATAGTGAGTTCAAGGCTAAACCCATGCTACATAGTGACTTCAAGACCAGCCTGTACCACATAGTGAAACCCTGTCTCAGAAAAACCAAGAGATAAATGAATGAATGAATAAGATGTTCTGAACTAAATATACTTGAAAAATTATACTTTAAATAATAACAAAAGTATATGATTTGTATATGTGTATATAATACAAGACAAAATGTTGATAAGTGTAGGAGGCAGAACAACTATTTAGAAAGTAAATTTATTCAAAATCACTTTATCATAATATGTCAAATATAAATTCAATATTTTGTCACCTATTGTATATTTTGTATGAAATGTTTGTTATAATCATGTATATAATGAAAAGAAATGGAGATGTTCATGAGGCAATGAAAGCTCAATGACTCACCATCCTCTTAAGTACATGGTCTCAGCATCTGTTCACAGGACACGGTTACCAACTTTTTCTAAGCCAGAACTTTGACAGAAAATGATCAATGTGATAGAAGTATAAACAGTTGCCTTTATTTTTTAAAAGATCACTCACATTTACACACTCTTCTTGTACTGAAGCATGTATTGTTTTAAATGAATGTTGTTTACTCAATAATCTATACAAGTCATCTGATTCCCGCATGGGTTTTTCTCATACCAAAGTCTTACAGAGTGCCTTTGATGAAATATTAAAGCCCTATGTTATAAAACTTACCAATGAGACATTACTGTCTATTAAGGTAATAGAGGTGCAATGTACGGGCCATATTTTGATTTAAATGGTTTATAATATTTCACAGAAAAATATGAAGTCTGCATTTGTATGGTTTACTATAAAAATATTTTTATATAAGTGAAATGCATACAACCTTGTGAGATGTTTGAAAAAATCAAGTACTAAACATTTTACAAGCATTATGTTTCAAAATACATTCTTTGTAGATGTAAAGTTTTTAGAAAGAACTGCATTATAGATGATTCAAACTTTATTCTAACTTATTCTCAGTGATGTCAGCACAAAGCTGAAGGAATTCTTAATTTATACCTCAAACTGAAGGAGTATGACCAGAAATAGAGAAAGATGATGAGCAGTATTTAGAAGACAAGAAAAAAGGAGAACCACAACTGTAGAGATTCTTGTTTTTTATCTAATCCCCTCTATGAACTAGCTATATCATTTGTGTTGTCCTAGCAAGGCATGTTTCTTTATTTAATTTTATTTTAAAAAGAGTAGTAAAAGAAAAAAGTTATCAATAGCAGCATATCAACATCACAAACATAAACGAAACAAAGCACATTAAAAGTGACACAGGGTTTCAAAACAAAATGACAGGAATTAACAGGGGTTGTTCTATTACATACTGTTACCTACAACTATGTTGTTCAGATTCCCAGATGTAAGAAATAAAGATTATTCAAACCAGTAAAGAGAATAAAAGAATAAGTATTAGATAAAACAGTAGAGCTTTAGTAGACAAGATGGTAGGAATTCACCAGTGGTTGTTCCGTTGTATATTGTTGTCTTCAAATCAGTTGCTCAGATTACCAGATACAAGCATGCAAAGTTGGTCAAAATATTAAAAATTTTAAGCATTGCCTGTTCCTTTCAATACACTATCAGACATCAGCAGTACACTCATCCCAGCCATTCTTCTATAGATAGATAGATAGATAGATAGATAGATAGATAGATAGATAGATTTTGCCTTTCTTCTTTCTTTTTTCTTCTTTCCCTCATCCCAGTTGTTCCTTCCCTTGAGGAGTTTCTCTCCCTTTGCTATCATCTATTGTACATTTTGAGTTTTATTTATTCTTTCAGGTTCCTACACCAGGGAGATAATATGATGTTTACACGTGTGGGTCTGATTTATTTCATCCATGAGTAAGGTCTACTTGCATCCATTTACCTATAAAAGCCTCAAGTTTATGTTTTTTATAGCTGAGTAATATTCCACTGTATGAAAATACCACAACTTTTTTATCCATTCCTCAGTTGGTGGGCATTTGGGTTGTTTCCAAGATTTAGCTATAACAAATAATGCTGCTTTAAGCATGGGTGCACCTATATCACTGTGGTATGACATTTTTAATTCCGCTGGGAAAATATCAGGAGGGGAATAGCTGGATTGAATGGGACCTCTAGACCTAGTTTAGTGAGGAACTACACTGATTTCCACAATAGTTTCACCAAACTACACTCCCACCAACAGTGCACTAGGATTCCTTTTCCCCACAGCCTAGCCAGTGTTTGTTATTGGTTGATATCTTAATAATAGCCACTCTTTGTGGGGTGAAATGAAATCTCAGTGTTGTTTTAATCTGTATTTCTCAAATGACTAATGATGAACATTTTTCATGTATTTATTCACCATTTGTATTTCTTCATCTGAGAAGTGTGTATTCATCTCAAATGTCCATTTTTTGATTGGTCTTTGAATTTTGGAGGCCTGATTTTTTAAAAATTCTCTGTATGTCCTAGATAGAAGTCCTGTGTCTGCAGGGAAGTTGGCTAATATTTTTTCCCAACCCATGCATTTGCATGTTATTTATTGATCTAAAGACTTAGAGTGCAATTTCTTGGGAAAATTCTGGGCTAAATTCAATTCTCCAATCCTGGTGCCTTTGAAAAATACTGAACTTAAAATTCAAATGTTACTATTAATAAACAAAAAAATCACATAGGCACTTAAACTTTCAAAAGCTATCAGTAGAGTCTCAAAATAAGAGGGCCCCTCTGCTTTATAGTAAAATGAATATAATAATATGAATATACATTTCTAGATAATTAAGAAAAGTAAGTTGTTAATCAAAACTGAAGTTGACATTGAATTGAGCACTAACGTGATTACACATAGAATCAATTACATGATTCCTAATGACATTATGTTTAATTTAAGAACTAACTTTAGAAATATTTACATTTAGGAAATTTGTGAGATAAAGTAGATCTTTTTAATATGTACTATTCCCAGTTTCATACAATGTCAACATCTTACATTTGCACCATACATTTATTACAACTAATGAAACAGTGTTCACTGTTATAAACTGAAATTCATACTTCATTAAGATTGCCTTAGTTAGTGGGCAGGGGGATGCAAGCCTGTAATCCCAGGGCTCTGGCAGGCTGAAGTAGAAGGATCACAAATTTAAACTTAACCTGAGCAACTTAGAGACTTAGACTCTGTCTCAAAAATAAAATGAAAGTTAAAATTTAACAAAAGAGTTCTATCCTAGTATGAAGGAGTCAATCTTCCTATTACCCTGCCACCCCTCAAGAAAGATTGCTTTAGTTTTTACCCATCACCCTTTCCATCTTTGAGGCCTGTGCAGAACACTACATTCATTTAGCTGACCTATCTCCTGACACTTCTTGTGGGAGGGATAGCTATAGTCATTGATATAGACAGTTTTGAGGCATATTGTCAGTTATTTCAGCCTTACGTATGGTAAAAGAATTCTTTTTCTCTCTTTATCCTGTACCCTTCTGAATAGGTATCTACCTAATGTAACTGTAATTCTTCAAAAGAAAATTATTTGTATCTGTGTGAACACAGGGATATTTACTTTACATTGTAGGTTTTCCTCTAACACTACTTTATTTTGTGGGTTATATTGGCTATAGTGTCTCTCTGATGTACTCCTATAATTGCAATTTCTTGAGTACTATATAACATTCAGATAGTACAAGAGGTGCCAGGATTATGTGTATAGTTCCTTCCCAGGTCTTAGACTCAGCCATTTTTCCATGGCAATCTGTTTCTTTTGCATGTGCAATAGAATTTGACACTAGGACAGGGGTGATATGTGTCCTTGTGTCTGGGATGCCACTGCTTCTATGCCCTAGTACATTACAGAGAAGTACATATTTACTATACACAGTAAATTAGGTATTTTAAAATATCTGTATTACTATTATTTTGTTATAAAATTTTGTTTTAGCTTTTCATAAAATAAAATATAACTACCCTTTTAAAGTTAAATATGAGTTCAATTTGATATTTCTGGCTCAAATCACTTACCACATGGATTCTGGATACAATTCATTGAATACTTGGAACTTTTAATCCTAACATTGAAAAATCTCCCTTTCCATCCACCACCAATTTCTCAGTTCAAGTAAATGCAAGTAGCTATTTCTGAATTGTTAGCTCACATTCTCATGGGAAACAAATCTGTTAGCTAAAGTACAGTGTTGATGTATATTTCCTTTTAATCATACTTCTCCCAACTAATTCTCAAAAAGACAGGTCAGCACATTTCCCTCTTGACCTCACTCAGTAAGTGTATTTAATACAATAAAATAAAGTTGGATTCTTTTTCTGTCTGCATTTTATCATAGAATCTATGAACTACCTCAACATCTATTTTATAAGTTGTATACATTTAAGTTGCCTCTGTTCTAGAAATTCATGGCTGCAATAAACATATAGCATCATGTGTCTTCCCCTACATGGTTTCACAGCCCTAAAAACTTCCCTGTCTTCATGTAACAAACCCTACTGCAAATCCTGATTAGCACTAATCTTTGCCAGCACTTTATCTTTGAATTTTGAGCATGTACTAAGCTTAGTTCAGAATGTTCATGTTTCCTCTCACTGTCATGCTGAAATCCTTACCCCAGAGATGATGGAATTAAGAGAAAGAAGCTTGGGGAACTTGTTAGGTAAGGCGCCTCATAACCAGCGTCAGTGCCGTTATAAAAGAAATCCCGGGAATAACTCTTGCCCCTTCTGTCATGTGAAGAAGTGGAGAAAAAAAAACATGGACCAGGACGTGAATCCTCATCAGATTGACTGGAACTTCTATCTTAAACTTCCCAGTCTGCAGACTGTGAGAAATGATTTTTGAGTTACTTTTAATAAGCTACCTAATTCTGTTATTTGTTATAGCTGAGTAGATGGATAAGATGTCATATAAATATAGTCCTATAAAGTATGACTTTTTCTCTAAGCAGCATCCATGTAAGACTCTCTCGTGTTTCTGCATGTTTGTGTAGCCCATTTCTTTCTATCAGCAGGCAATACATCATTCATCATTGTAATGTGGCTCTACGGTTCCTTAATCCATTCTTCTACTTAAGGATACCTTGGTGTGTTCCCAGTTTGGTGAATATGAACAATGACCTCATTAATATCCACATGGAGGTTTTCAAGGTAGTATGTATTTTCAAATCAGTTGGACACATACATAAGCATTTAGTTTTTATATCACGTGGTAAGACATTGTTTACTTTTGTAAGAAACTCCCAAGCCACTCTCCACTGAGTTGTGGCATTTTGCATTTCTATCAACAATAAATGAGCATTCTCGGTGCTCAAAATTTTTCTCTTTGAGAGAATGTCTATGTAATTACCACCTAGGGAGCTTCTTCAGGCAAAAGAACTCTAGAGATTCCATTTCAGAAATACTTTGACATCACTGTTTTTAAGAGCTGCTTATGATGCTTCTTTTGTACAATCAGGTTGTAGAAACTAATGTTGCAGAAAACAGAAGTGACTGTGGCTGGAATTACTCTCTTAGCACATTCAGGTGGCAGTTGTGTGGCATAAACGGGGTGGTTTATAATTCACAGGAATTTATTCTTTAGCATTCTGGAGCCTGAGGAGCCCAAGAACAAGGTGCTGGCCAATTTGGAGTCTGGTGAGGGCCTGTATCCTTGCTCATGGAGGCAACTTCCACCTGTGTCCTCACATGGTGTGTGGAGGGGAGGAACTTTCTGGGATCCCTTTAAAGCAATGCCAATCACATTTTCTAATTCCATCACATTGGTAGTTAGATTTTAAAATATGACTTTTAGGAGGGCACATTTATACTCTACAAATTATGAATAGAGTATTTTAAATTTCTACTTATTGAATGGCTGACAGATAGCTTAACCAGCTTCCAAGCAGTTATCATGATCTTAAATATTCTATTTTTTATATTCCTATAAGAATTTGGCCCTACAAAGTTCTACCATCAAACTTCTGGTTTTCATCTGTCTCAAATTTAGCTTTGCGTACTGGAACACATTTGACCAGAAATAAGAAATCTATTAAAATATCTATGAAAAGATGTTATAAGGAATGATCACAACATATGGTGAATTTTTTAAAAAATGCATTAAAGATACATTGTCATTAATCCCCCTAAAAACACTCCCCCTTGCTTCAGATAAACTTCTCAATTCTTGCCGCTTTCTAAAGCATTTCTGGAAGTTCTCTTTCCTAAGTTTCTTCTTAGCTTCCTGATTGTCCTGAATTGATTCAAAATGTTTAATGTATTTTTTGCCAAATAAAAATATTGCACCGTGTCTTCATCTTTCTTATACATCAGGTTTACTACTGTGCCACTTCTGGGTCTTTCTCAAAGTCAAAATGGTCATAAAAGATAAATATTTTAAATTGACTCAGGACACAAGGCAGCCATGACAGCGCAGCTACTGGGGCTCTGAAGAGAACTCCAGAACTGCTTCAGAAAGAGGCAAGAAAACGGGTAAGCGTGTTCGGACAGCAGGAGTACTTTGAGGGAAATTAATGGTAACACTTTTTACTGTAATCATTTTTAAAATTTAGACATTCATTTGATCACACCTGGTACATACAAGCAATACTTTCAAATGATTCAAAAGAAGAGAAGTATTTTCCTTGGGATAAATAAGTGTCCCTTTAAATGAAGACACATTTAAAATTCTGCAGGAGAAAATGGTGAAAGATCAATTAAGAAAATATAATTAGGTGTTTAGAAAATTGGGTATGCAAAAGTTAGATATCATTTTTAATGTTCTATTAATGAAAAATTATTGAGAGATAAAAATAGATTTGACCTACTTTTACATAATGCAAAATTAAACATAAATAGAATTCTAAGAGTGTTTGATAAAATAAATTATTTTACAACTAGTAAGTTTTGGAACTGCAAAATTTGGGGGTAGGTTTTGATTAATACTACAGGCAATATGTGTATGTGAGTCTGCACGGGGATGTGTCTCTGCATGTGTGTTTAGATGTTGGTGTACATGTTTTCTCAACAAGATAAAAATGCATAGAAATTTATGGGTGTTAGGGAGAAAGAAAGAGAGTGCTATCTAGTAATGTAAATGAGGTGTCCTGATTTTTATTTTCTTCCAGGAGACTTCTTAACCAGAAAACTTCAGATCATGAAATTAGGATGCAACACAATGAAGAATCAAAATTAGGAAAATAACACAACAAGCCCTCCCTTTCTTCTCCAAATTTTAGTTCTGATCTTAATTTTAAATTTTCCAAACACTAAGCAAAATTTGAATTCATTCTTTATCAATCTTTGATTTACCTTCCTGCCAAATTAAATGTACTTTTACATGGGGGGAGGTAAGGAAGAGAAAATTAAATTGAAGTTATATGTACTAAATGATGTTTTGGGTATGTGGGGGTTTGCTGACTACCAATTTATTAACAGTATTAACAATGAGTGTAAGGCAAGATATGAATTCTACAGCACGCTTATGATTGTAAACTAACTGCAGGGAAAATACATTTCACTCGTCCCATAGGATGAATACAAGCTCATTTAAAGTCAGCTTAGCTAGCAAGTTGTCTTCATGGTATATAATAAGATTTCCGGTACCGTGGATAAGAATAAAGAGATATGAACTTAAATCATACTACATGACACTTCAAAAGGTTTTTTATCTCACCTAATTTAAGATTCATAACTAAAGCCAGGCTATGATTTTATTCTGACATTTCATCTGCTTAGCATAAGGAAGAGTCATCATGACCTCAGAATCTGAGCCAGCCACAGTCATTCAGCAATCTAATTTTATACTCAGTGGGCTGGAATACTTTTCATCATTCTGGAAATATTCTGGTTCATCTAGGAAACACTGGTTTCTTCTGTATTTTATCTTCTAAAATAGACAATGGGGTAGTAGTGATTATGTGGATGAAGATTAAGTGCATTTAATTATTTGAAAATGTAGATTTAAAAAATTTCCATAATGAGAATAACCCTCTTTAGGTATTTTTTCCAGCTGTTAGGTAACAACTGTTCTCTAGTGCAATATACGCTGAGATATTTGCTCTTGATGTTCCCCTGATTAAGTGAATCAGAAGTACTTAAGATGTAATTTATATTTCTTCAGTACCAGATTGATCTTTACCACACATTGAAGTAGGTAGCTATTTAAATTTTTCACTTTTATTTTCAAATACTTATGTACTTAATATTTCTCCTTCTATAACTTGTTATCATTGCAATTCCATTTCATATATATATAAAGCTGGTGAAGCCAGGATACTCCATAACTGTTTAGAATAATTGTTTATTGAAATTCTGTTCCTTCTGCAGGTAGATGACTAATACATTTTTTAAGAGAGTGATTACTCCTAAGGAAACCTAGATAAAAATCTGAGGCCCACTTAGGATCCACTAAATACCAGAATACGTTGAATGAAGTTTCAGGGAAGGAGGTGAAAATAATGAAGGCTGTGTCCTGTGAGTTGAGTTTTTGCATGTGAGAGTCTAACGCGATGTGCAGTGGGAGAAACACTTGATTAAATACAAATTCAGTGACAATTTCACAGATTGGAAATCGTATAGTTCCTTCATAAATGTTTTCTAACCTCTCCTCCACCTTATACCTGGGCAGAATTTACGACCGTAACAGACATCCAGGGTGGAGAAGGATGTGCACCCGCCAATGGGCTGATGATTCTTTCCCCGCAGCAGCCCAGAAACATCTGCAGACAACCCAGTGTCTGGGTAACAAAACTGAAAGTCACTATTCAAACTTTTTTCCCATTCTGTGCACATTCTGCAGTAGTTTTTCGAATTACTTTTTAAAATTTTGTACTTCTCAGAAGTGCTTTTTGAAGCATCTCTTAAAGATGAGGTCAAAGACAGTTATGACATTTATTAATGTTGTTTAAAAGGTCAAAACCATATAGCATGAGAATCATGAGATAAAAGGGCTTTCTGTATGTAAATGTATTAATGCCTTAGTGCTCAGAGTGCGTCTGGACCAAAGCGTGTTACACTACAGGCCACAGGCGTCAAAAAGCATAAATCTCAGTGACACAAATGAAACAAGATTTACGGTTCCCAGGTGCAATTTATGGGGAAATGGTTATTCCCACCAACACGGGAGATAGTCCACCAGTCCAGATGTCTGCTGAATTAGTCTATATTATATAATTTACTTGTATCTTGCCTAGTTCCAAAAGAGATTTGCACTTAAAACACACATGGAATCACTGAGTAAATGACCATATTAGAGGTAAGATCCAAAAGTATGCAAAAATATAACCATGAAGGTTTTAGTCCTTAACGTAATGTACGAAGCCCCCTGTCATTGTGAGCACTGACAAAAACAGCATGAGTTTGCAGATGTTGAACTCAGGGAGGGAAAACTCATCATACATGAACCTTCACGTCCTTCACACTGCTCCGCCTTCTTGGCCTTCATAGTTCATTCTGTGAGATAATAAGTGAATATCAATTTTAATTAAATGCCTTTATATTATGATAAATTGTTCAAAACCTGTTGCCTAGAGTAGTAGATTATCAGAGGCAAAGACATTGGAATGAAGCTACAATCCAGGAAACTAAGGTAGTTGTGGAAATAGAATTTGCAACACATACTGTTCGATTGCATGTACAGCATAGGAAAAGAAGAGAAGGCAGGAAGAATAGGACCACATCTTTGGTTGATCACACCATTTTCCAAGATCCAGAATCAGGAGAAAGAGCTGAGTTATATTTTAGATAAATGGAGTTTAAAGGTGCTTAGGGAAATAGAACAAATGCTGGGAGTAAAAGCAAACTGATCTTTTCACTATATGTCTTCTTCAAGACACAAAAGGGTAACACAGTGAGCAACATCCTCAAAATCATCTTTATAATAATTATAATAAATAATATACCCACTTTCGAATATATATACAAGTGTTGTCTAACACCAAGTCTTTCAGATCAACACCTTGAAAGGTAGATAATTTTCTTTCCCTCTAAAACTCTTGGGTTCTTGTAATGGAAACTCTCCCCAGTGAAATCCCTTGGGACAGCTGTTTCTGCCTCGCCCGTCACACCTGTAACTCGCTCTAACAGGAAAAGTGACACATCTGACTGGTGAGGAGACAAGACTCGCTGCTGTTGGTCTCCTCCAGCCGATCAGAGGGGGAGTGTTTTGCTGCAGTTTTCCCCGTTTTGTTTTGAGGTTAGCTTACAATGATTTATCGTTCCTCACTGAATGTAACTCCATAAAACAAACACATGTGAATACAAGCCAAGTCTGCTCTTCAGAAGTTGATTTGAATTATAGTCTACTTTATCCCCACTCTCAGAATACAGTGAGTATAAAACAGTGATTTCCTTTAGGCTGCTTCAAATATGTCCAAACTGCAAATCCAAAATCTTCTTGTGCAGTGGTCTCTCATCTGAATTGTAGAAAACATGGCAGAAGTCCTTGATTTCACTGCCAACACAAGCTTTTTACCTAACTTATATCTCTCAGAAATAAAAACTGATGTTTTCATGTTGATATGATATTTGTGGCTGTATTATAAATCTTAAAGCCTCTGCAGTAGTATACATGCAATTTTATTCCAAAATACCTCCACATAGATTCTCTTTGGGAGTAATTTTTGAGTATTTATTTATTTAGGTTCTCTTGAGACAAGGTTTCATTATTTAGCTGAGGCTGGCCTTGAACTCACTACATAGCCCAGACTGGCCTCAAACTGAAGTAATGCTGTTATCTGACCTAAAACTATTTGACTGAAATAGAAATTTAAGGGAAAAAGAAATATTCCTTAGTAATTTAAAAGAGAAAACTCAATGATGGTGAATAGTTGGTAACTGAATCAAAGGATGGAAAGCTGTAAAGAAAGGCTTGAGAAGTATAACATATCTTTCAATTATGTTTGAGGGAAAAATCAACACGTATATTTACCATTATGAAACATACAGACAGAAGAGAAACTTGGCAGGAAATAAATCGATTGGCAACTTGGCAGAAAGGAAGACAGATTGGACAGTGAGTCAGCCACGTCCATATTCAGTGATTCCAGTGCTACTACAGACATCCAGACTGCTTGTTTGGGGTTTTGATCTGCGTGTGTGTGTGTGTGTGTGTGTGTGTGTAAGGAAAAGAGAGAGAGAGATGAGAGATCTAATGTCTCTAATGGAGAATTACAGGGGCTGGAGGTACAGCTCAGTGGGCTAAGTGCTTGCCGCTGAGCACTAGGGCCCTGAGTTCGATCCCCGGTCCCGGAAAAAAAAAAAAAAAAAAAAAAAAAAAAAAAAAAAAAAAAAAAAAAAGAGAATTACAGTAAATTCCCCACTCTTTTAATTAAGTTGTGTATCTTTACTTTGAATAAGAGTTAAAATAGATATCTCTGCTAGGCATCACTCTTCATAGATTTCTGATCTAAATACTACTGAATTTGTTCATTCTTATTTATCTATAATGAGAGATACCATACTAAAGATATAACCTTTAAATTATTTAATTTTAATGTGTTACTTGTATTTAATAAAAAGGACATGATCATCATTCACCATCATTAGTTAACTTTTATAAATCATTTCTCCCCGAGTCTTTCTTTCCAAGGTTTCATAATTACCCACTGTCTCACCTACTGTGAAGCCAGCCCCACCTAAGGAATGGTGGCAAGCAAAATTTACGAAACCACAACGATAAAATCAGAGTAAAATGTAGGTTTAATTTGATGCTGAGAAACAACACATGAATATTTTTCAATGAAAAATAATCTTGTCTATATATTTATTGTATATTTCTTACGTTCTTTTACTACATAAAGGACTGATTTTCCTTTGTGTATGCTTTCATTTTAACACCTGTAAAATCATTGTGAGAATGGTCCATCAGTATCATTATAATCTTTGTTAAGTTCCAATCGTGCACACAGGATGATAGTTAATGACTATTCACCCTGTAGCACAGGAAAAGGCATCCTCCTTCCTCTTTCACCATGTCTATTCCCTCAAATATTCAAGCACTCTTTACTCGATCATACAGGAATCAAGACATACATATATGTGTATATATCTGCATCCTCCACTGACCTGCATCCCTTAAGTTCTACATAATTGTATTTTTATTCAGTTAGAAGCATTTTACAATTTTTACTGTGGTTTTTTAACTGATGAATTGTTTTGAAATACGTGCTTAATTTCTAAGCATTTGGGGATTTTTAAATTATTCTGTTGTTGCTTTCTGATTTAATTTGACTTTGACCAGAAAACATCTTTTGTATTATTTAAATATTTTAAATTCACTTAGAGTTGTTTAAATGCAGCATACAGTTCACTTTCGGCAGCGCTGCCCCTTTCCACTCGCAGGGCACATGTGCTGCCCACACGTTCCACATAGCATGTGGGCTGGTTGATCGTGTTGCTCAGACAGTATATATTCTTTATGGCTTTGTAGGAGCTTCACTGAACAGTTGATAACATTTCAAATCTCAGCTATAATTATAAAAATGTCTGCACAGGATAGCCAAGATAGTTGTACTACTGATTTCTATTGCCTTATTGAAAGGAACAGTTAATGTTTAATTGTTGGACCAATCTTCCATGCCTATATTTGTTTATCTGAGTAACCAACTTGAACATATCAATATATAATACAACAACCATTATTAATGTCCTATCACCTTGTCTGAAAATATGTATTGCTTGTATTGTTTGGGGGCTATTTTGTAAATGTCTGTGTGTCTTTTAATATGTTTTTGTTCTTTTATCTTTAAAATTTAAAATATCTGTTTTTCTTAGGTCTTTAAATTTTTGCATTTTGATGTAAAATTAATAGCTACATATAAATTTAGAATGATTATGCCTCAATTCTTACAAGGATTATTTCATTTCTATGAATGTCTTCTAGGGCTGCTAATATTTCAACTTTCCACATTAATGTCTGGAGATCATTATAGTTGCACCAACTTAATTTCGGTCACCACTTATGTATTTGCATATTAGCTTTTACTTCAATCTATATTTTTATCTATAGTTTCACTTTGTAAAAAGAAAACAAGTCTTTCATTCTTTATCTTTCATGACAATCCTTGTCTATCAGAAGATTCCTTTCTCTTATGTTTAACCTAATCACTAATCCAAGTACACTTAAGCCTATAACCACTGTATTATTTACTCTGTAGCTGTTTTGCATTATTACTCATTCTGTATTCTTTTCTAGCGTTCTCTAGAGCAATCCATTGTGCTGTACTATGTACTCATGCTTTTTCATATCTTTCATATCGTGCTGAAAGTGGCCAGTGTGTACTGTGAAGGTTACAAGGTCTGCTTGTGCTGCTTTTAGTTACCATAAATCCTCTTACTGTTTCTCAAACAGAAGTTTAACTCTACCCACCCAGTATCTGAACTTCATGCCTTTGTTTTTGTTTTATTATTTCACTTAAGTCCACACATTTTATGCATCTATATATGTATTTTGACTAGCCCACAGTTTCCCTTTCTGCTGCTCATCATCGCTGTATGAATTTTCTCGGTTCCTCACCGATGTGCTCGCTAATAACGCACTGGACGGGTGTTTCAAGTGGCTGGTCATCCCAAGAGGAACAGGAAGGTCCAACCCAGCAGTGAACTGTGAGTCTTGTCTCTCCAGATCTTCAACGGCCTTTCCCTTACAAAGGACAGAAAAGACTCAAAGCCCTCACAGTGACCCCAAGAAAATTAAGCAAGGAGAAATAGAAGAATATCACAAAATCTCAAATACCAAGAAGAAAGCTTAATTCAGACTCAACAAGCCTATGAGGAGAACTAACATATAACACTTATAGAAAATACATACAATTGCACAAAATATTTTACAAAACTAGTATGAGGAAAAAGTTAAATCAACCACTTCATACCAAAATCCCAAAGTTTCACTTTGGAGCGTCTATGCTAATTCCATGTCACAATTTCCTGCCACTGCTTTTCATTATCTTATTTCTGAAAATAAATTTGGCTTCATTTAGTTTGTCTCCTGCAGGTATAAATGAGTTTTGCTTTTTGGTAAATAAGAAATCAGAATTTAAAAATCAGATCCTTGACCTATGGGAGTCAAATTAAACATGCACAATATAATTATTAGAATGGAAGTGATGGCTCGTCAAAAAATACATGGCTGTATTTGAAATATTTTAAATGAATGTTTAAATGTTTTATAAAAATGGTAGTTATGCTAGCTCTTTTTATTTATTTATTTTTTTTTTGAAACAGATTCTCGCTATATACTTCAGGCTGACTTTGAACTCCTGTTGATCCTCTGGCTCTATCCATCCAAGTGCTGTGATTATTGGCTTTACTTTTTAAAATAGAGTGAAATAGCCTATTATGTTTCTGGATGATCTAACTATGCAGTTAACTATGCAGTTTTTCCAGAGTTTAGCACAAGATATCATTGATCATGAACAAGATACAACTCAGTCATGAAATGAATAAAAATTCTGTAATGTTTAGCAACATGGATGGAACTTGAGATCATAATATTTAGTGAAATAAGCCAGGAACAAAAAGATAAATTCTATGTGATCTCAGTTATATTGGATTCCAGAAGAGTTTAGTCCATAGAACTCATGAGCCGAATACTGGCTACCCGACCCAAGAGAAAGAAGGGAAAGAGAGGGAAGGGGTTGCCCAGTGGGTAGAAAGACACAGCCAGATGGGAGAAATGTGTGGTATTCTGTGATGGAAGATGAAGGTCGGTAGTGTATTATTTCAAACATCTAGAAGAAAGGACTTTGCCTGTTACAACCACAGACAAAATGATAAATGTTTGGGAGATAACAAACAAACCTAAGTATTCTGAGTAATCAATGCACAATGTGTAAATGTACTGAAACATCACACCCCACCCCATAAAAATGTAGTGATTGATCTGTCCACAAAAAGAAAATACAAGCAAATATTCTAACACCCTCTTGTAGAAAATAAAGGGAAAACGGTAATATCAGAAGGAAATATTATATTTAAAGAAATAAAAGAGAAGAATATTCCAAAACTGAAGAAAGATGAGTGCACACAAGCTGAAGCGGCCCCAAGGGGTAAGAAAGTAAGAATAATAACAACAGTGATAATGGTAATAACAAATATTCACAAATGTGTATTGTAAAAATTAAATGCAAAAAATCCTCTAAAATATTTCAAAGAAAGCATTGGTTTTGTAATAAACCAGAATAAAACTGATATCAGACTTCTAATCAATCATAGAATCCAGGAAAACCATGAACATTTTCAAACAAAAATTTCAGATACCCTACCTAAGCAAGTATACATCTGTAGTTTAAAAAAATTCAAACATAGTATTTTTCAGTGTATCACCTGTAAATATAAGTATAAATTCTTAAAAGAAAGAATTCCTAGAAGTACATATAGACTTCAGTGATAAAAAGTTTTAAACCAAGAGCAAATTAGGTTGCAGAAAGAAAATAGTAGCAAAAAAATTAGTTCATGTCAACATTAAGTGTAGACACACACAAACAGGAAGACTCCATTTATTACTCAGCTACAAAGAAAGACAAACTCGAGGCTTTTATAGGTAAATGGTCATAACTAGAGACCATACTCATAACTGAAATAAATCAGACCTACATGTGTAAGCCACATATTGTCTCATTAGTGTAAGAACCTGAAGGAGCAAATAAAAACTAGGAGGTATGATAGACATTGTGAAATGAAAGGAAAATGCTCAAAAGTAAGGGGTAACTGGGTTGTGGGAAAGGAAAAGGGAAAGAAGGGGAAATTATACATGTATGTATGTGCAGGATAGCTAACAGTTATACTACTGTCTTCTATTGCTTTACTGAAAGGAACAGTTAATGATTACTTGTTTGATCAATCTTGCATGTCTGTTTTCTTTAGAAACCACTTTGAAGATATCAATACATAATACAACAATCATTGTTTATTTCCTACCTTTTTGTCTGTAACTATGTATTGTTTGTATTGTTCTTACGCTATTTTGTAAATGGATGTCTGTTTGTTAATATGTTTTCTTCTTTTATTTTTAAAATTAAAAAAAGGAAGACTCAATCAGCTTGGTAACAGGTTACCTACCGAAATCAATGGAAGGGACGGATGCTAGTGGGGAGGAGACGCCACTGCCTGTCTTCTTGACCAAGCATGACAGAAGATGGTTAACAGAAGCTTCTTAGATAATTGTTTTTCTCAAACATCGAATATTCAGTAAAAACGGCTTGCAATCACCAAAAATCAGTATTTAAAGTGCTCAGGATAGAAAAAGTAATCACAAGAAATGAATTTTTTAAACAATTTGAAATTATATCTATTTGATATATGGCAACAATTGTTTTACATTGACAGTAGTAAATTGATGAGCTAAATTCTTTTTTTGTCTTTGTTTGGTTTGGTTTTTTGTTTTGTTATGTTTCTTGAGATGGAATCTTACTACATAATTGAGGCTGGTCTTGCACTCACTATGAAGCCCAGCCTGGCCTTGAACTTGCTGTGATCCTCCTGCCTCAGCCTCCCTAGTGCTGGGATTACAGGCATGTATCACCTTGCCTAGCAGGACTAAATTCTTGAAACAGCATCTTAAATTCACCCCAAGCTTTGAACATGTCAGGGTGGAAATTTTAAAGAGGCTAAAATAGTTCGAGATAAGTAGGATCCTTCCCCCTGTCAAAAACAAATGCAAAGAAAGACATCTCACCTAAATTTAAATGAAATATATCTCCGACTCAATTCTCCCTTGATCAGATCAAAGAAAGACTAGGGTCGGGGGAAAGTCTGAGGAAACGGAGACCAGGCCCTGGCGGTGCTGTTTAAGGCTCACATATCTTCTACCTAAAAACCTGACCACACACTGTATGCCGAGGAGGGACCATTGTTGGAGCCCATGTTCCCAGAAAGGACAGTTTTCTCTACAGACGCCCCACAGGCTGGGAGCCCTAAAGTGTCAGTGTACCGGCCCTGTGCTAACACTGCTCTTGTCCTGCCCAGTGCACTTTCCCAAGAGAGGCGTGCCACGTTCAACACAAGTTGCCACTAGTGTAAGAAAATACCATAGTTCGAGTGATGGCAACTTTTTTCTAGAGTGTTAAACAGAAGAGAAGACGAAGCAGGCAGGAGGGAAGAAGCATCCCCTCAAACAGAAGTGATAACTTGCTGGGTATTTTCAGAAACTTCTTTGACATTAAATTTTCATGCTGCTTATTTAATAGCGATGAAGAAGGAGAGTGCAGAGCTGAGGAAATGTGTTACAAACCAGACCGACACAATAGCTTATCTAATTTTTAAAAAGTTGGAAACCACGTGGAAGGACAGCCACAGTGAAAATCTACGCTATTATTTTAAACAACGAGGAAAAGGACAGAGGATTAGAATGGCAAGAGTGGGCTAGTAGGTGTGGAGACTGGTGACCCACCAAGAGACGTCCGCATGGAGACCGAATCGCCTGGACCTGAAAAATGAGTTTAGGGAAATAAGACAGAAAAATTTCCCCAAAATGAAAAATTACATGACCAGAATATTCCAATTACACTAAAATTAATTAAAATATAAAAATCAACATGGAGTTGTACACTGCATGTTTAAAAAGCCAAATATTTTAAAAAATATACTTCACTCATCCAGAGAGAAAACAGAAAGCAACTTGAAAAGAGAAAATTGGACTGGACTTCATCAAAAAACTAAAAGGCAAAAATGTAAAAACGTAAAACTACTGAGAAAATATTGTTACCAAGAAAATTATAATTAATTTTAATTCAAGTATAAAACAAAAGGAAGATATTTTCAAATAATAGGAAACTCAGATCAGACAACACCAAAAATCTGTTTTACAGAAGCTACTTATTGAAATTTAGCTAACTGAAATAAAATGTGTAATTTGGATACGGAGAAGGCTGTTAGTAGGGCTGATGGCATATGTGGAAATCATATCAACACAAAAGTAAGACTTTGAAAGAAAAATTCTTAAATGAGCAACTGAAATGTTAAAAGCTGTAATCAGGTAAAAATAGGTTCTAAAAATAAAAAACTACGTAGAAAGAAATTATAATGACCTTTATAGTGCTAATATTTTATCTTTAATACATGAGTTAATATTATAAATTATTATAAAATAAAAAATAGTTTCTACAAAATATAAGTAATAACACATTATTAAAAGTAGAACAAGTGACTTGAAGATTTTTGACACCTATTATAGTGAAACTTGAAAACTATCCATGGTTCCAGCACTTCTCTCCGGAAACTGATTCAGGTCCTCTTCACCTACCACTCCACAGAAATGCTCTTGCTAATGTCACTGAGTGACCTCGGGTTGCCATAGCCACTGGTCACCTCCCAGCCTGTGTCTTATTTGCCTTATCTGAAGCATTTGACATTTTAAATGTTCCCTTAACCTGGCAAGACATACTTTCCTTGTATAGGACATAAGATACTGTTTCCCGATTCTTATTTGACTCCTTGGCCCACGCCTTTAAATCTTTCAATTAATATCTCTCACATAAGCATACATAAATCTTGTAGTGCTCCCAGAGTTTTTCCCCAGGCTCCTTGATCAATGCATCAAATGAATAACACTAATAAATCAGACAGAGCAGGTAAAATGTTGCACGGCCTCTCTTACAGGAGCAACCAAAAGCATAAATAGCAGACTGTAAGACAGAGTACAGGAAACAAGGAGACAGATGTTTCTGTAGACAAGAGGGGAACTGGGATATAGAGACAGTAGTGCACGGGAAAGAAAATAAACAGGATTAAGATGAGCTACGCACACGAACTGTTATCACTTGTGTCTGGATGCCCCAGGCTTCGTTCCTCTCATGGTGGAACAGTAACGCTAACAGTCGCATTAGTGCCTGTCATCTGCTTTGACACCCTGACCACAGCTCATCTGTGGACTACAGGTAATGACGTTCAGTTCCCTGGAATAAAAGAACATTGGAGACAAAACTTTGAAGGACCATTGAAGGTCATCATAAAAGTCAAATACATGATAACATATGGATATTTGGTGGGTTTTTGAAAACACACTGAAAATTTTAAAGAGCATGAACTATAACTTTGAAATCTAACCAGGTGAGGAACTTCTTTTGCAATTTTGAAAATCTCTTTTTATTTGACTCTAATTCTTTTTTATTGTTCTTCTACTTTTTACTTTTTTTAAAAGAGGAGAAAAGTAAGCAATAAAAACAATGGTATAAAATTTTGAAGTAAGATTGTAGGAGAATAACAGTGTTCAATACATTGTGTATTATTATCTTTAAAGCAGTTGTTCATAATACAAGACATGGGCATGAAAAAATGCATCAAACAGTATAGGCATATTCCTGTCCTTTCAATGAGCTAATAGCAATTAGTAGTATATGTATCTTAACTATCTTGTATGTCTGTGTGTGTGTGTGTGTATGTGTGTGTATTTTTTCCTTTCCCCTTCCCTCTTTTCTCCTTTCCCTCATTCCAGTTTCTCCTTCCTTTTGAGCATTTTCTTCCCATTTCACAATATTTATTATACATTTTGAGTCTTATTTCCTCTTTCAGCTTCTCACACTAGGGAGACAATATGATGTTTATACATGTGAGACTGATTATTTCACTTGTAAGTATGGACTCAAATCACATCCATTTCCCTATAAATGTCTCAAGTTGACCCTTCTTTATAGCTGAGTAGTACTCCATTGTGTAAAAATACCACATCTTTTTTATCCATCCCTTAGCTGATAAGCATTTGGGTTGTTTCCAAGATTTTGCTATAACAAATTGTGCTGCTGTAAACATGGGTGCACATATATCACTGTGGAGTGATGAATTTATTTTACTGTGATAAAAATGTCAATTGTATCTGTAGTAGTTAATGCACTGTTTACCAAATTATGACATCACCTGGATTCATAGCCTTATGCACTCATGTTCATAAAGAACAAGAAGCTATGAATTAAATGAATGCATAACAAAAGAATCAAAACCTCCCTTAGAAAGAGAATAGAATTATCCTCCTATTTTATGAGACTCTTGCCACCTTTCTTGAAAATCATGAGAAATTTCACTTAGGCATTTTATTAATAAAGAGAAGCAAATTCTTTTATCATTTATTTTAAAATCCTCTGACTCAATGCTTGTAGAATGGCTCTAGCCCACTGAGCTGTGAAGAAAGTATATAAATTTAAAACCAAAAAAGCATAAACTCAAATCTCAAGATTTTAATCATTTATAATGAAAACATCCTGAGAGATATATTGGGATGGAGTCTAAGATGACAAACCAGAAGACAAAGTATATTAGTTTAGTATCTTCATTGGGGATTCTGAATTTAAGAGCTTTGTGACATACTGTGTGGCTTTATTAGCAGTTAGTATAAACTCAGTGAGGTGAGCGACCCAAACTAACAGACATGGACTTCCAAGAGTTTCTTGGTATGTCAGGCATGCTTTCTAAATATGCCCAAACCAATATATGTTGTTTCACAGGTCCTCGTTTTAAAATTCCTTTGAGGTTTCTCCACTTAGATGCATGGGTCTAAGGTGTCTCTCTCTGAAATTCAAACATGCCTGTGAGTATAGCAGAAATAACAGCTTGCAACCTAATTTTCATGCAGTGCTCACCCTTGGAAGCAAGCCACCAAAGTGTGAGCATGCCAAGCGGCCACATGGACTTGACAGGTATAGGGCTGGTCCAGGACAGTGTCAGCTGAGGTACCAGTTGATAATCGGCACCAAGCCCCAGACAAGTGAATAAACAAAATGTCAGGTGATATCAAGTCCCCCAGCTGACACTGGGTAGAGCACATGCCTTCACAACCTGTCTAGTCATGAATAAGGTGTTGCTGCTGTTGTGTATATGCTAGGTTTTAGTCTGGTTTCTTCTCTAGTAATGGATAATTACAACACTTGGCATAATGTGTCAGATGTTAGCCTATTGGAGCTCAGATCTGTTTCCTACCTGTTTGTTCCCTGCTTTGTTCTGAACTGCAGCAAGTCTAAGTCTTACAAACTGCATTTGCAAATCAGCAAGTTGACTTGCCACTTGGTTCAGTAAACAAGAGTAACGACATGCCATGTGGACCGTGGGTGGAAGGGAAAAGCAGAACACTTACCTGTGCATTCTCCACTTCAAACAGAGCACAGTACATGTCCGCGACTGTTGTCTAATTCCTGGCTTTAGCTTTCACCAGCCATGTCTGCAGTGGATTCAGCCTTCTCCGGTTGCCTCTATGCTGTAGCTCCACAGCCTCCTTGCTTTGTCCGCCCAACATGCTGGGTAATAGCAGCAATAGTAAGAAGTTCAGTAGTCCTCATCACTTATTATTTGGATTCTTCGGTTTTCTGTCACTCATTTAACACATTTCATGGATTAAATTATTTCTGTTTTAAATATTTTTGCATGAGCGGATACTACCTGGATACTGCTCAACAATATCAAAACTATAGAAAGCAAGGGCATTTGAAGTTAATCCACCATGTCTGAATTTCCTGCCCATCCTCTCACAAAGGGCAGGGAAAGCACCATTCATAAGCCAAATGTGGGCAGGACTATTGCACATATATGACCTTTAATCTTATGATTATTATTGAATTCCTGAGTGTGTTTGAAATAGATTCATTCAATAACTCTGAGTATTGGGAGGTACATTTGTATGAGGAGACAAGTAACAGTCTTGGCATTGCCACGACTGACAAAAATAGTAAATCTAAATGAAAATTTATCCTGGTGTGAAATATTAATGTGGTACTATCACATTGCCCTTTAATTTGAATGGCTATTAGCCCAAACTGTAGAGAGCTGCTGGTATAAATGTCTTTCATTCATGTTAGCAAATTACACGAGCTCTGGACTCTCTTTTCTGTGCTCCAATCTAGCAAATATTTATTTACATTCTATTAAGAAGGAGTTAGCTTTCACTAAGCAGAGACAACGGTAAAGAAAATATAAATATTACCTTTGCAGTCTTGAGATATTCAAAGATTTTTTAGGGCACAAAAATGCTAACTATATAAGAAGTAGTAGATAAATATAACCTCATCCAAATTTAATATTTCTACTTATCAAAAGAAACCATGAAGGAAATAAATGAGCAAGCCATTAGGAAAAAACATGCCCAAGGTATACATCTGACAAGTAGTTTTGATGCAGAATAAATTTTCAAGACTCCTAAAATTTAAGAAAAAATAGTGTTGGGTCATTTTCACAGGTAATAGTGTTGGATCACTTTAACAGGTAAAAATTTCTGTATTAATTTACAACTAAAAGCAGATAGAATTTAGATAATTGTAACATATGCCAGAAATGGCTTTACTCTTGTTTTAATCTTTGCAAAAGATTTGACAAACCGCATTGACAGTAGGTACTACTGTCGTGGCAAAGGACCTTATGTAATGTCCCCACGGAGGCAGATGCAAACAGGCAAGTTTACTGGGGGCGTTGACAAACCGCATTGACAGTAGGTACTACTGTCGTGGCAAGGGACCTTATGTAAGGTCCCCGCGGAGGCAGATGCAAACAGGCAAGTTTACTGGGGGCAGGTGGGGGGCGGCAGTGCATGATAGAGCGTGACCGGAAGGGCGGGACAGGGAAGTTACACGGTTTGGGTCTGGGCCTAGGGGTGGCCGAGATGCTTTAGTGCAGCTACAGAAACACTACAAAGTGTGGGCTCAGATTGGGACAAAGGAGCAAAGGGGTCTGACATTTTACGTAGGGGACAAACGGTCTTACGACAGCAAGGGGTGGCATGGGGTTAGGTAACTATGACAACATTTACAAGAAACAAACTTAAGGAAACAGAAACTTAAGCTTTAAAATGGCACCAGAACACAAAATGGCGTTGGTTTACATTTCTTTCCCCATATCGCTAAGACCTCTTTTGCCCAATAGAATGCAGCAGAATGAATGATACCAGACAACCTTGCGTGCTTTTTCCTTCTTAAGAATCCTGTCTGTTCACACACACAAGCTCTGGGATTGAGAGGCTATGTAGAAGAGAGATCATCCTACCCAGCTGGTAGCACATGCCTGGAGGAGCTCAGCAAACACCAAAAGCGGTACTCATCAGAGTGCAGTGGAATAAGAAGTTAATAAACAATCACTATTTCATACCATCTCTTTTAATAAAAGTATCTTGTTACCTGTTAAATGCCTGTTTACGTTGTCTGTTTCCCTTTCTTAAATATTTGGTAGAATTCACCCGGAAAGCCACTGGGGGCCGGGCTTTTCTTTCTGACTATAGCTACACTTTCTTTTTTCTCTCCCCATATTCCCAGTAGTTAAAGCAGAGTTTAGCAATTGCAGTACTCTTAACTCGGTGATGGTCCCTGTAGGAAATAAAAGACACACCCAATTTAGGGTGATTAAAAAAAATTTTGGTAGTGTTAATATACATAAAATTTGTACATATTGACAGGACACCATGTAATGTTTTCCTACATGTGCACATTAAGTAATGTTCAAATCTGAGTAAACACACCTATCTCCTCGAACGTTACTATGTCTCAAGGTTTAATGAAGGTAAAAATTGCTAGTGGGGTCAGGAGAGGGGCTTATAGCGACATTTTTGTATCAGCAGGCAGGAAGCACTGAGTCTGTACTGAGAGTCAAAGCATCCAGGAAGATAAACTGATCGCTTGAATCTGAAAGGAGAGAGATGTGTGCTTTGGGGACACATCCAGCCCAAGTAAATCAAATAAAAGCTGAGCCACAATTTTTTTTCCTTTATCTACTCCGAGATTAAGCCAAAGGGTAGAGTTCATTTATATGCTTAGGTAGGTTATTCTCCTGGGACAAGGCACAAGGTAAAGAACAATGTATAATTATCTGAGAAAACAAAAAGATGCTATACTTGGTAGCGCATTCAAGAATATATTAATGAGTGGATGGATGTTGCTATATAAAACTGTTATGAACACTCTAAAGGTTATTTGGAAGCATATACTGATATTTGATTCCATATCGCAGAATGTAAACTCAGGTATTATTAGTATAAATATCCTAGAAGATTGACAAGTCATGGGATAACTTTGATTGTATTTTGGTAGTAGGATAAATTCTAGCAAAAGATTGCAAGCTGGGAGCTTCTAAAATATTTCTTACAGCTCTGGACACTGAGAAGTTGAGGGCCCGAGGGTGTCACGTCTGGTGACCAGCACCTTCCGTCTGTCCTCGTGTGATGAGGAGTCGGGAACCTCTGGGGGTTCCTGTGTAAAGCTGCCCAGCTGTTCACGGGTTCTGCTTCTTTGTCTAATCACATGTGCTAATGCCAGCACCTTGCGGGTCAGGACTGAAACGCGAATGTCAAAGGGGCACAGACATTCTGACCTTGTCAGCAGTTCCAGAATAAAATTACAAGAAGTTATAATAGATGTTCTGCTGCTGTGTCTCAACTATTAAAATTCTATGTATACTTAGAAAAAGTAATTATTGAAATAACATGTCCCATGAAAACAAGATTTATAGCAAAATTAAGATTATGTATTTGTTTGATATGCATAACTCCTCTCCACTCACTTAGTTCACATTTAAGTGTTCCCTACTAAAGGGCATGTCTCGCATTTTAGAAAAAGATCACATCTTATATTTAGAAAGTTTAAAGTTCTACAGTTTCCTTACCAACTATTATAGTTTATTGTTTTCTTTAATTATGAAACAAAACAGCACAGCAGCAAATAACAACTTTTTCTTCCCAGTAACAGATGCCTCAGGATCATCCTATTGTTTCATGGCTCTGAGAGAGATAGGTTTCACATGGATTATTTGAACTATACCAAAGATTACTTTTTGCTGCTGAAATACCTCCTCAGCAATATGGAACTTTTCTTCCTTTCTCCAGAATAAACCTTAACTTCTACTGCAGTAGTGATTTCATTATGTATTACATACATGTTGGAATCTCACCATTCCTTTTGACATAACATACAAAGGCAATTGTTTTGTTTTGTTGTTTGGGTTTTTAAAAATAATTATCTTGGATTTTGTTACTGAAAGTACCTCATGGAAAGGTTACATATATGACATTCTTGGGATATGACTTTTTGAAAACAGTTGCATTTATTCTGCTTACATATGCCAAAATTGTAACTGCACAAAATACAAACAGCAAAATATAAAACTGACAATGCTCTTTCCACATGGAAAAGAGTAAGACTATGAGAATTTAAGCAACAGTACTTCAAAATGCATTTTCATACCCATTATTATTTTGTTATGTATTTTGGTAAATGGACTATCTTAGTCAAAAACTTCTTTTTTTTTCTGTATTTGCAAACTTTTCCCCAAAAATCAGTTTAATAAAATGCATTAAATATTTTAAAATATTCTGTGTATCATAGTTCACCCTCAACCCAACAGAGGATTCTAGAAATTGAAAGGGTACATCCATACCCTTTGCCTTTCTATACCCCTTTAAAAGTCACCCGTGGGCAATAAAGATACTCATATCTCAGCAGACTTTTGGAAAACAGAACTCAAGGAATAAAGTGAAGTTTACAGGAATTTTAAAAAGTCATAAACACAAAATAAAAGAATGTTTTACTACTAAATCAAACAAACTATTACTTAAAATGTCATATAGAGAAACAAAAGTACAAATTCATTAGATTACTCAGCTATCTGCTTTTGGAATTCCTAAAGATATGATGAAGAGACCAAAATTTTCTTGCTGAACTATACTACATTTCCAGGAAACAAACCAACACAATGAAACTCCAGTCATAAAATTCAGCTACATAGCATCAGGGAGTTAAGCTGGGTCTGGTTAAAATAGAGAGAGAAGGGACCTTGGGAGAGAGTCCTCATCAAAGGAGGTATGGTGGAGTCTGAATGGACTGACGCGGGCATGTTAGACAGGGCATGTTCAGAACAAAGCAAAGAAAGAAACAAACAAACTGGATTATACAGCAACTGACTGAAGTTAGAAGAAGAAATGTCAAGTTTAGCCCAGTAGGATGTTGCTCCAAGGAGACTCAGAGCTAAGGTGACATGCCATCAGCAAATGACTTGCACTTTCCCTAAAAGTCCTTCTCCAGTTCCACGAGTTCTTCCTTCCAGACAAGTGAAAAATGAATATGAACTGCATGATTGATGTTCGATCATCCCTGGAGGATGAGGTCGCAGACTCAGTAGCGGGGAGTTTTGGTGTAATCTGGCAGCTTCTTTTCAGGCCAGTGCTTAAAGAATCAGCCTTTACTGCATGGTAATTATTCTCCCACTCTGGAGACGTGAGGTTTACCAGCATATTATCTTTCTTACAGAAATCGTGGTATTTTCAGCCAGCTTATACAGAGACACAGTCAAATTAGTTTTATAATGTTGTGCTGCCTTCCTCAATTAATGAAAGAGTACTTTTTGGAGATATTGTCTTAGTCACAGTCTCCCCACTAGAACAAAACACCCAATACCCAAAATTGAAAGTAAATTGAAAATGAATTTCTGTTGTTTTTATGCTTCCATTTTTGAGGCATTTTGTAGAAAACCATCTTCCTAGCAGCCTTAAGAAATTAATACAGAGAAGTTGCAGTCCATGACTGGCCTATCAAATGCAGCACAGGTTGCCAGCGAAGGTACTCCTGTCAGGGTGGCCCCCGGGGAGAAGAGGGGAGGAGGATGGGACACAGGGAGAGAGACACTCTTCCAGGTCAGGCCCCGGTGAGCTGCTGCTCCCCACCAGACCCTGCCTCCTAAGAGCACACTCAGATGCTGAACACAATGAGCAGGTGAACCACTGGCGGGTGCGGGATCCCACTACCTTCCAAAGGCCCCTCTCTGAGTACGTGGAAACTTGGCAGACACACTGGACAGAAACCATAACGTGTCTATTAGTTAGAGCTGTCCTTCCTTTGTGCGGGTACTGGCAAGGGAAAGGGAAGTAACAATGATTACGATGGAGTGTATAAATGTGCCAGGTCCCAAAGATGAGTGAGGTCATTACGTATTGCCAGTATATATTCATAGGAAAGAAACAAGAGGGTACAGATACAGAGCAAGGGATGCACTCACCACTGGGGGGGAGTAAATAAAGCACCGCCTCACGCCACCCAAAGCGGCTGGTACTGTGTCTAGATTTTATGGAGCACAGTGGACAGCTAACTGACCCAAAATCAAAAAGGAAGGAAAAAAATTAGAACATAAGTCTATCTGACCCAAGAGATAAACAATTTCTACTAAAGGAAACAATATATTTAGTACCCCTTTTCAAATAAAAACCTACAATTAATTTACAATTACAATTAATTTTAAACCTTAAATAAAATTTTACTAGGTGGAATATTTTCCCACACAATTTTGTATGCATATAGTACCTCACAATGTGACCTTCTTTGGAGATAGAGAGGTATAATTAGTTAAGATCAGATCACATTACATTATGGTTGTCCCTACACAGTATGGCTGGTGTCCTTATAAGAGAGCGATGTGAAGACACGGGCATATACGTGGGGAAGGAATACATATGAAAAAGTGAAAAAAGTCACAGATTGGAGCTATGCAACTAAAAGCCAAGAATGCCAAGGGCTATGGTAACTACCAGAAGCTGGGAGGAGAGGCAGAAAGACTCTTCCTCAGAAAGAATTTGAAGAAAGTGTGTCTTACGTGACAGCGTGTTCCTGACTTCCAGCTGCCAGAACCATGAAAGAATAAATTTCTCTTGTTTTTATGCTTCCATTTTTGAGGCATTTTGTAGAAAACCATACAGAGAACAAAGGAGGTATTATCTATTCACAGCACTATTTCTGGAAATATTCTTTATTCATTTAGATAGCTTAAGATTTGATGTTTCCTCAAAAGCATGATTAAAGTCATAATCTTCAGTCTGACTTTCATATGGACTGGTGTTATGGTTTGCATCTGCATGTGCCCCCAAGTCCTCATGCAGTTATGGGGTGGCTTTTAGAGTTTATGACTGATCCCTGATCCAATGCTGGGATTATGGGGGTGAGAGCTATACCTGCCCTAGGGCAGATAGTTTGCTGGGACTTTGGGTGTGAGAACTATACCCTAGGGCGGATAGTTTGCATATGAAGGGAGAGAAAGAGGCTGCTTGCAGCCATTCCTCCCTTTTGCTGGTTGTTCTTGCTGTGCTCTGCTGCCATGAACGCTTGCCCTCTGCCATGTGCCACTCTGCCTCAGTACCAGCCAAGTATGGACTGAGACATCCGCAAACTGTAAGCTAAATAAACCTTTCCTTCCTCCATTTTGGGTGTTGGGTATTTTGTCTCAGCAACAAGAAAAATGTAACCAAGACAGCTGGCATTTTCATTTATTGTCTACTGCCTCATTTGATATCTTGTTGTCCTCTGTTCAGCCAACTACAAGTATTCGGCACATCCTATTGTCATTGCTCAAATATGTGTTGGATAAATGATTTTTTTAAAAATTGGTTGCCAGAATTCACAAATGAAACTATCAGATTGGATATATGGGAATAATGTCTAGCCTAGCAGAAAATCTTACCAAAAATTTTGACAAAATATTCAAATCAAAACGAGACCTTTGTCACTGTGTTTCCTTCTTCTGTATGCACAAAACCTAACTGTGATAAAATAGCTAAACAGCTAAATGCCACCATTTTTCCCACAACCACTGTCACTTGACAAGACACTTGCCAAAGTGGCAGACAAAGTAAAGCAGAATGCACAAGCTGAGGAGAAAATCTCAGAGAGGGCCCCATCTTGGTAAAAAGAGAAGTTAGTACCAGAACATTTACACATGAAATAGGGGTCATGTCCCTAGCAGCTCCTAAATCTTAGTTATATGAAAACTGGGAAACTGAAGTTATTCAAATACAAGTTGATAAAGTTTCTGCATATTAATATATGAACTTTTAACAATTTCAAGAGATAGAATGATTTGCAATTATGATAATATTTTTATCTCACACTGAAAACATATGACCTGATTTGCAAATGGCCAAGTGGGAAAGATTTAGCAGATTTCCAAAATAAAGAAAAAGCAGTTTAGGGCAGGAACAATAGAGAAGAGATTTCTTAAGTGGAGAAAGTTTGGTGATTAATTCTACAACTATCAAATACAGACATACTTTTCTGTCCTTTATATTTACGTTGAAGGCTTTGTTTAAATATTATTTCTTCCACAGCGTATCTTTTCTGTTTTGTAACACTGTTTTCCCACTAGACAAGAGGAAAAAGAACTCATACTGCAACAGTTTTTCTGCATTCCTATTCTGTAAAAAAGAAATCAAATCCTCTCCCCCATTTGTACATTGAATTTACGCAGTGTCCATCAGCTCTGCACCCATAGTTTGTCTCCCTTATCAAGCTTGAATAAAAGGACTATAACACAACGGATGTACGGTCCAAGAGCATAAATTGTCTTTTGGTAAGGACACTTGTTCCAAGAGCTCCTCCAAATCCTGGGAGCTGAATCCTAGAAGCTGCAAAGCACAGCTGAGATCAGGTCTTACAGGTGCCCAGAGCATCCTTGATGCTAACACTGCAGGACAAGAGCGATCTATCGTTGTGCGCAGTGCAGATCTCCCAGGGACAGCTCATTTCCTTTAGTTGTGTAACTTGGAACAAAACATTTTTCCTACAACTCAGTGATAAAAACTATTAAGTTGTCAGCAGCTGAAAATTAATATAAATGCTACTTATAAATTCACAGGACTTCATTGGAGTCACTCATGAGTTGCAATGGTTTGACAGTTTAAATACGAATCACTAAGTGGATAAGCTCTTTTATCTGCTTTGGCACAACACATACAGGAATTTCCACAATGGAGGAAAAATATTAGTAAGTCTTTTCCAGTAAAATAAATCCTTATGTAGAAAGCACATTCAATTAGCAGCCAAAATCTTAATGAACAGCAGCCTATCTAAATAGAACACAAAACCTGAGAAACACTCTGTCCGTACTTCTCATGCAACCTATGAAAACATAACCCTAAGGCAAATTGTCTAACCTCTCTGAGGTCCAAATGCCTGTCTGAAAAGCCTGGATAGGACAAGACGCCTTAGCAAACTAGACTAATAATTGTGTTATTATAAGAACTGAAAGGGATCCACAAGAAAGCAATGTTAAATAAATGAATTCTTAAAGTACAAACAGTATTATTTTACATTTTAAAATGATTCTCATTTTAAAAGATAAATTACATATTTTAAACTGTTGACTAATGTAAAAAATATACATCAAAAATAGTAATATTCTCTCTATAGTTCTGTACCCCCTGGTTTCACTGCATATAGTTAGTAACTTTCAATACACTTGGTATGTCTTCTGCCATTAACTCTTTGTCTCTAAGTAATACACTTGTATACTACACTTACATATTGTTTAGTTAACCTGTTATGAACTACTTTGCACTTTTGAACATAAAGCTCTAGCCTATATCCCAAATCACTTAATATACCCATTTTATTAATATTAAAATTATTAGGAGAGTATTTTTTTTTACTATATGAAGTACTAGGACTTGATTTCTATTCTCTAAAATTTTTTCTCTGGAATTATTCATTACTCATCTTAGTTATCTGTGTTTTTGTGGCTACTGTTTAATGCGCTCCAACAGATCTTTCAAAGCACAAGTATCCTAAAGGCCCTGGCATATCAGTTTCTTTTCCCTCTCGGACACTACCTTTCCTCAGCTATCTTTTCTAACAGTGACAGTAAAGCTGTGGACCCTGGAAATCCACTTTGGTGAGTCCCTTACTGTATTTCATGGATGCCTCTTTTCTGGTTTCTTTCTTAGCACATTGTCCAGTATCTTCCCAAGATAGAACTTACAAGACACAAACTGTATTTTGATTCCTTGAAAATTTGAAGTGTCACATAGCCTCCTCCCACTTGAGTGAATCTGGTCAAGTATAGGTCTCTTCCTCCACCTTCCATGAATGCTCTCCCTACTCAGCAGCCACAGAGAACAGCAGACTACAGGATAGTCCACTATAGTTCCGGTTCAACTGCGGAGCACTCCCAATGGCATGAACCCCAGAGCCTTCCAACATAAAACCTGCCCTTGCAATGGCACATACACAGAAAAGGTGATGTGACTCCACTGACTAGGAATTTTAGGTCCACCAGTATCCTTTGCCAGTGAGAGGCACAAGGAGTTGACAGCACTCAGAAGACCTGAAATACACAGGCAAGGAGTTACATGCACACCAATTATTCTTTTTGTTCCAAATATTGACCTCATCTAATTCTCCATCCAACTTCTCAGTCAGGGAAGCAGCACAGATCTTCTTCCCTCTCCCTCCAGATCAGCCTTGGAACATGGTGTCATTAAACCTGCCAAGTGGGCACGTTAGGCTATATTTTTCATGTGCTGATGGCTGTTTCCTATTACATTATATATACTTAGAAAATCCTTGCAAATAAACACAATATTCTTTCCTTAATATCTTGGAGAAAATATGTGATATTAAATGAAATCCATCTAAGGTTTTCTTTCTCAGTACTTGGGATGGAAAATTTTAATGCAAAACATTGTTTCCCACCAGATTGTTAATATACCTCTAAAATATGTCATTGAAATTATTTTATGCATTTTATCATCAATTTTACTCCTTATCAGTTTGTTTTCTAAATTGAAGATTAAATATCTTCAGAGATGTGAAGTCATTACTATACTGTCTTCTACTAGGAACTAGTATTCATGTTGGGAGGTCTCCGAGCATTCTAATTCCCAGGTAGGTTGTACGCTCATTTTAGCATGTAGATTTTACCAAAAAGTAGGCGAAAAGTAAACATATTTTTCTGAGTGTGTCCAGAATATTCAGAAGAAAAGTGTACAGCACACTAACTGGATGTAGAAATAACCATTTCAAGAAGACGTAAGGCTTCACTTACTCCCCTTTTGCAGAAGTTTCATATTTTACAAGGATATTAGAAAACAAAATTTATAAACTAAACACACAAAAATGGAAATGCTTACCAAAAAAAACTCCGAAGCAGCTACATGTGTGTATATTGTACTCTAAACTAAATAGAAATGTGTGATTATTTAGCATTAAACAATAGATTGTTAGTCTTTAAAACATAAAATGCCAATAATTCTCACTGCAATAATTATATTACTGAGGTCTGCTCCTTGGCCCTTTCTCCTGCTTCATAGTGAATAATTCTGCCCACTTTTCATTTTCCTTTCACGACCTCAGTGATATCTATGAAGCCTAAGACTATTTTTAAACAGTCAGGGAAAGTAGAATATTGTCAGACAGCCACTACATGTAAATATATATAAGTAATTAAGAGAAACTGCCCAATTTTCAAAAAGACATAGAAGTGCATGTCCTAAACTTTATATATATTGGGCTCCTGCCCAATTTTGACTCACCAGGAAAGTGTCAGCATTTAACATCATTCTCCACCATGTTTTCATTGAGCAGTCATGATAGGAAGAGAAATTATCAAGTTCCTGTGCTTTCTGATCTACTGATTTTTTTTCTATGACCTTCTGTCTTGACACTGTTGGACCTCAATTTCACAATCTATAAAACTACTCCTGTTAGATTTACTAGGGGACCCGTTACTCTATTCTCCGTTTTACTTCAGCAGGGAAAGAAGGATGATACAAACATTACGCATCTCTTTACTATGAGTTCAAAATAATATATGCTTTTCACACTATTTGTATTATCCTAAAACTGTTTTTTTCACTGATTGTGTTTTCATTATTTTATTATACATTTTACACAAACTTAAGACAATGTATTAGTGGTGACCCAAGTAAAGAAACATCTTTAAAGGAAATTTAATAGTTTAATATGTAGCTGAAAAGCCAAGAAATAGATATCATGGAAAACAGGATGATACAAAAAGTTCTTTGCAATAAATGTTTTAAAATTTTTTCTTACCTAGAAAAGAAAAATACCTCCTCTAATAACACTGAAAAAAGGTCTAAAATTCTTAGTACAAAGTATTACTCTTTAGATAGATTAAATGTGCTACAGTCTGAAGATATGAGCATTTTCAGTTTTCTGGCACATGTTGCTAGCTAGAAAAATAGAAGAGAGGCAAATGCTAATGAACACTGGGGCTTTTTCCTCAAAATCTGCAGCAGAAAAAACATTGCCCATAAATTCGATGCAAAAGAGACCCAGACCCCCTGCCGTTCTCTCACCTCAGCGTCATAGTCTCTGTCCCTTCAGATGGCTTCTGAAAGGGTCATAACAAAAGCCTAGAGTCTTCTTCAAAACTCATTTTTCATTTACTTTCTTAAGTCTTCAGTGCATGTTATTAATATAGGAATATCACAAAAGCATTTTTAAAAATAATTTGATTCTGAAATTCAGTACCGTTAGTCACGAGGTCAGTGTGATTATGTACTTCATATTTTACATCTTCCTAATGAGTCTGCTTTCAATATTAAAACTGGTAGTTTCCACTTTATTTAAAGTCCCAATATTTGTGTTCTTTTTCTATGGTAGGCAGAATTGTAGAATTAAGAAGACAAAAGGCACATACAAGGAATGACAGGAATATATGTTGAAGTTTATATTTTTTTAGGAATTACAATAAAAGACAATTTGCCATTAATTCCTTTTTTCAAATATACTTATTCCTTCGTTCTTGCCACTTTCTGTAGCACTTCCGGAAGTCCTTTTTCATGAGTGTCTTCATGAGAGATGGTCAAAATTTAGTGCAAGCTGCTACCATCCAACAGAAGGCAGGCTGGTAAAAACGTGATGATGCCCCCCCCATCTACCTCATTCACCAGACCGGGCACCGTTCTAACTGTTCCCTAAGTCACAGTGACCATGAGTTTTGAACCAGTTCAGGACCCCCAGGCAACCACAACAACACAACTAAAAGCACTAACGAACTGCTTCGGGAAGTAGCAAGAACAGTGGCAGAGGCTAGAAGTGTTTGGAGCAGAGGGGACTAATGACACCGCCTTTCACGGTAATAGATTCTTTTCTTAAAAAATGTGAACATTAACCTTATTTTTCAATTCCACCTTGCATGTTCCCGGTGTAACAACAGCTCCGCTGCTCAGGTCCTATCTCATCATAACATTGTTATAATACTATAATTATAAAATTAAATTTCATTTAAATATCACCCAAAAATCCTTTGAATCTTATGTATCAGGCACAGAATTCATTTACATTAATTGCTTAAAGAAGTATCAAAGGGAAGAGCCCTCTATCTCCCCATAGTACAGATACTTTAACTTTGAATGTTTTTTTTTTTTCTTTTTTTTTTTTTTTTTTTTTTTGCGGTACTGGGGATCGAACTCAGGACCCTGCGCTTGCTAGGCAAGCGCTTATTCCACTGAGCTATATCCCCAGCCCCAGATACTTTAACTTTGATATTTCTTCAAATTGCTGCACTTCCTGCATTTCCTCAGGAATAATTTGTAAATGTCATCTTCTTTGAATAGATATTAAAATTCTTATGTATAACTATTATACTGCTTTTTACTATTATTATGCCACTTTCCTTATATGAGAAAATAGCTGTGCACAAATGTAAGATGTTGTCATGAGTTATTGACCCCAAGTCACTGCCTTTGATTAAATGTTCAGGAGCATGTGTCGGTTCAGCTAGATGACTCAGAGATCAGGTTACTGATCTCACTTCATGAACAGTATTTTGATTTTGTTTGAAGAATGAGGCTAAAGTGAAAATTGTTCTTGATAATGTAATTGCTATTCAAATTGTATAACTTAGGGTTGAATTATCACTTTGCCTTATTTTACCAAGCAATTAAATTAAGATGTATATTTTAAATGTGTGGTTCTGTCCCCTCATCCATACATAAAATAATCCCTCAGCACTGCCTGTGTGACTGTATTATCATGCTGGTTCGGAGCTCAGGAAAGAGCCTTCACCGTGCACCGCTGCGGTCTGCACCGCGCTCCTCCCTCTGTACCCGCACTGCACCGCGCACACTTCTGAGAGAGAGGGCAGCACAGTGGCACTTCCTGGGCACCTATGTGCCAGCAATTTGGGTTGCCGCTTGCTGCTGATACCCTTGTGTACCATCCCCATAGTGTACGCCAACGATCAAAGGAGGGATGCCTAGCACGAATGCTCCCTGCTTCTGTATAAATGAGAGGAAGACAAGGAGATACTCCAGTACAGCGCAGTCATACTAGCAATCAGTGTGACCCGGCTAGTACTCAGCTTTCCGACACCAACACAGTGAGTCCACACTGTCTCCAGCTTTCCGTCCTCACGTCAGTTATACGAGATGGAAATCATGCTGGAATTTTGATAACCACTTAAAAGGTTTTAATAGTTTAAGATTTGATATTTCATTCCAAATTTTTCAACTTTTACATAAACATTAGAGTTTCAACAATATTTTAGGAGCAAAATTTTATTATCAGGAAAGAAGTTGATTATTTTTGCTTGCTAAAATTGGATAAAAATACTTAATCTGGGCTAATATTGAAATATAGTTATGAGGAAGCCACAGTAAAAAACAGTTTTTTCTTTCAAAATGTGTACATTTGTCCACACCTATGTCCAACTACAATGTCCTATTCCATGTGTGCTACAGCTGAAATCTACATTAGAGTAAAAGAGAAAAATTTTGCTTGAATCAGTAGACACTGTAATCAAAGATATAAAAACAATCTCAATCTTTATTCACATGCAGACAAAATACACAAAACAAGATAAAATAAAATATAAGAATGCCAGGACGACTTTGCCAAGAAATTTTCTAACTAAGTAACTATAGGTGCTTCTGAGAAAAAAACATAGTATTAAGAAAACAAAAAATAGGTAATAATAATTTACTATACAATTTTTTAAAAAGGAAGTAAGGAAAAATACATCCTCCATATTAAGTTTAATGTTCACTGTGCCCAGAGGTTTCAGACAGGTTTACACAGGTAGATCCTAACAGAGGCTGGAGCTACAAAGACAAAGAACATGCGCAAAAATAAACGGATAGACAAAAGAATCAACTTGCACACGAAAAGTATTTTAATAATATTAACAAACACCAATTATAATAATACCATATATATCTCAAATAATAAATTAAGCATTTAATAACTTTGACTAGGTGTTTAATAACATCAACTTTAATATTAATCATATAGATTTGGTCAGAAAACATGCAAAAGGCACAATATATAAAACAGATTTATAATAAATGGATAGGTACAGACATTTAATCAAATGAACACAGAAAACATAGGTGATACTACACAAATATGAAATTAAAGTGAAATATTTAAATAAGATTGAAGATAAGCATCTCTGAATACATGAATAATAATGACATTTAAAACCTTTCAGAATTTGATAGATGAAATATATAAGCATACATGTACACCCAAATATTATAGAAATAATTTGCTTTTTTAATTCATAAAAGCTTTTTAAAATAATTTATTTTCAAATGCCTATGACATATCCTAAATCTGATTTTTCTTTTTTGGTACAGAAGATTGAACTCAGGACCTTATGCTTGCCAGGAAGGTGCTTGTGCCACTGACCTATAATCTGACCCAGTTATATCCTAAATCTTAAGTCTGTTTTTTTTATTTTAAGGGACCAAAAAAGCAATAAAAAAATGATACAGAATTTCAAAACAAGATGGTAGGAAATTAACAATGGCCATTATATTGCAGATTGTCGTCTTCAAAATAGATGCTCAGATTACCAGGGACAGACATGCAAAATTGATCACACAATATAAGCTAAGGGTTCCTTTCAATGAACTAATAGGAATTAGTGGTACAGTTGTCTTAGCTATCTTGTGGATATATGCATATCTGTTTTCCTTCCTTCTTTCCTCTTTCCCCCATCCGTTGTTCTTTCCTACTGAGCAGTTTCTTTACCTTTCACAGTCTCTATTGTACCTTTGGATCTTACTCTTTCAGTTTCTTACACTGGGAGACAATATGATGTTTACACATAAAGTTTAATTTTTTTTAAGTTAGTATCTGAGCCTAATGTAGCAAACTGATAGAAAATATTATATTTTAATGAAATTTAGCATCTTAGAAATTTCTTCAATTAACTCCTTATAATCAGAAAATAAACCTAATGAAAACCATTTTGATAACTTTCAAACATGCAGATGTAGCAATTTTTAAATGAATGGAATAAAAATGGAGAAAATATAAAGCATTTCATGAAAACTTTATAGGATTCTTTATAATAAATTGAAGTGTATAAAATATATTTTATTTAAGAGACAATGAATAAAAAATAAAATAAGAGGAATTAGAAACATATTTAAACTACTACTATTTAATGTTACTATTGATTAAAGACATTAAAATTACAACTAAAATGGTATATTATTTTTCCTTTCTATTTCTCTAATTTTCTTCTGGAAGATAATGTTATGCATTCCTGTGATAAGGTGGGCATTTTCTGGAAGATGGTTCCATGATATACATAACGATATTGTTCAAACATAAATATCAGTAAGTCCAGTAATTCCTTTGAAATACATTTTTACAACAAAGTAGTTAAATGTGCACACAAAAATTTAAGTACAAAATTTTCACTGCTACCTTCTTTATAGTAGCTAGAGAATTGGATGTAGGTAAAGGTCCAACAAACATGCAATGGATCAATTATTTATGACACATTTATATAATAAAGCATTAAGCAGATAGTAGTTTGGACTCATATTTAATGATGTAGAAAATACTTATGTGAAGTTAAAAACAGAATGCATAATTGTATGACATATGCTATTTATTGTTTTTAATTGACAAATGAAATGTGTTTATATTTATGGCATATGATGTGACGTCTTACTATGTGTATACTCTATAGGATGGCTAAATCAATTCATGAACATGCACAGTGCCTCCCATCCTTACCGCGTTTCTGGTAAGAACATTTAAAATCCACTCTCTTGGCAATTTTCAAGTATACAACAATTTTATATTAACTATAGGCACCAAACTGTGCAATAGTTCTCTTGAACTTGTTCCTGTTAGCTAGCTGAAATGGATCCTTTGACCAATAGTATTTAAAAATTTTAAACTAGTGATATATATTAATGTAATAAGAAGTAACATTCACTTTATTTATAAGATTGGACAAAAACTGACACACAGACCTGAAAGTTAGTATGAGAATAACTTAGCAAGGTAATTGCTGGAAACTAGCTTCAACAAATAACAAATATGAAATAATTGTTGTAGTACATACAGACAGATACCCTGTGGCATTTACTAAGACATGGTTGAACTCAAACAATTATCCCAATCCTTACTTTCCCTGTGTCTTTCTCCTGCTCTTGTAGTATAGTTGCACAATGGTAGGATACTGGCCGAGTAAGAAGATGCCTAAACCTTTTTATCTTTCCAAATTTGAATCAAGTAACAAAGCTCCCTTCAAAGCAAAGAAGCAGACTCCAGAAGAACCACTGATAGATATTGTTCTGTGGTAACCCCACTGCTACCACATAAACCTCCCCGTGTAAAGTGCAGGTTTACATGGGAGGAGCCGCACACAAGGGGGAAGGAGTCAGTTCACAGACAGTGTCCGTGGTAGAGAACTGTGCTGTCAGATGCCACTGTGGTCCCGTCATTGCCATCACACAGGCAGCTCTCAACATACTGGATGTTGTCAGATGACCAGCGTTAGTGAAAAGTCTGTTTTTCTCTCCTCAGCCCCCGTACAGTGGGCACACAAGGAGCTGACGAGCGCAGGCATCCAGTAACCCACACAGCAATGTGCTCGCACCCCAGGTCAGGTCGGCATGAGAGCAGGTGAGGAAAGCAGGGAGCAGCAAGTGCAGATGAAGGAGGGTGTGGTGAAGCTTTACACTGAGTGTGGGATATAACTTTAAAATAAAATAGCCCAGACTGAAGTTTATGGAAATCGAAAGAAATTTCTACCTATGAGTTTTCCAAAAGTGTACTTCAGAAATAATACAAAAATTAAAACACAAGAGCAAGGTAAAAGGTGACAGGAAAGAGCGACAATCACCTATTTCTACAGTCCAGTGGTGATAGATTGTTTAATGAATTGGAGAAAGTATGTATTGGCTTGACAAGAAAATGAATAATCAAAAATAGAGTAGCATTATCACTTGAATAATACTATATAAAAATTTTGAATACAGTCTTGGAAAGGACTGTGCTAACTAATTTCATTCAAATAGGTCAATTACTCAATAACCTAGGAGCAGTGGTGGAATCCTTTATAGCTAACATTTTATGACAGCCCTAAATTGTAGGCTTAACAAATTTCTATTTCAATTAAACTGGTTAATGTCTAATGCCTTGCTTTAGAGTTTTAGAGACTAAATTATCTACTCAATCTATGGCATGAAAATTAAGGGTTTCATCCAATTATCTAAATAAGTATAAAGACACTTCTTAGGGATAGTTTTGATCTAGTTCACAGGTCCCCTTGAAACTGTTCTTCATGTTGAAGGGTGGAGACAATTCCTGGAAGCATATTCAGGCTCCAGTTTTGTGACTTCATTTACTTTGTTTCTGTAAAAGCAGAGGGATCATTTATCAGTCAATCACTAGGACATGCACTCACTGAGATACTAATGAATTACATAGTTCAGTAATCCCAGGCGGTAGTAAGGGATTAAACCCCAGCTCTGAGCCTTCTCAGCTATGGGAACTTGGACAAGTTGCGTGACTGCTTAAATTTTCTGTTTTTTCATATAAAAGGGGCTAATAGATATTTTCTTATCTTATAAAAAAGAAAACCAAATAGTTACAAAACTTGCTTATTCTATCAATATTAACCAAGACATTGATTTTGAGAAACTGTTACAAGTAGCTCCTGACAAAAACAATGAAAACAATATTTGAGATTTTTTAAAGTGATAAGCATAAGCTGCATCACCTTTTCCTAACTTACATTCCTTTTCTCACCTTCACACCTGAATCATATTATTTTAGTGCCCTCATATGTTTCTGGATTATTTTTCAATGCTTATACAGAGAATGGTAAGGAATAGATAATTCAGAAGACTGAGTAAGCATACCCACTGTATGAGCATCTCTGTGATACTTTTATAATTGAATCTCAATAAAATTCTTCCTTCTTTCCCAGCAGAAAGAATATATACTTCTTTTCTTTTCTTTTTCTTTTAAGTAAAAGAACAAAAACATTAACAAAGAGACGCAATAACAGTACAATCAAAACTGAATTACAGACAAGGTGACAGGGAATTAACAATGGTTCTTGTATTACATACTTATAACTTCAAAGTATATGCTCAGGGAAACAAATACAGATGTACAAGATTAATCAAACAACCAATCATTAACTGTTCCTTACAATAAAGCGACACAAGTAAGTATATAACCATGTTAGCCATCCTGGATATACATATATACCTACATAATTATCACTTCCTTCCTGTTCTCCTTCCCCTCATCCCATTTGCTCTTTACTTTTGGGCAGTTTCCTTTCATACCTCCTAATTTAAGAATATATACTTCTTTTCAACATGAAATAAGATCATTTTTTTTAGTTTTATATATGGAAAACAGGGTACCTTATATATAATGTTCACATGGGTATATCTGGTCAGTAGAACAGAGAAATAGAGCTTGAACTGCAGCTCACAATTGCCTCACAGCAGGCAGAACATGTCACTTTTGCTCAGAGTTCATTGGTGCAAAGAACACACACACACACACACACACACACACACTAATCAAAGAGGATGGGAAACATAGTTTAACTGTGATCACAAAAATGTGCAAGTTTGATGAGCATCCGTCAAATGTATGATACAAATTTCATATGAATGCGTGGATTTTACAGATTCACTTGTTAGAGATAGTTGTTTATTTTTTCTATTATTACCATGATATTAAAATTGCTATTACATTTCCAGTGTGAAATTCACCTTGCTTCCTAAAAGGAAGTTAAGTCTTATCCAAGACGGGGAGTCAACTAAACTCCTAACTAGTTTTAAGTGGAAGATAGTTGTGAAATCCAATATAAGAGGATGAGGTTAAATGCATGAGCCAAAGTTACTGAAACTTCTGGGTCAGTTGTAAAACAGACAGAACAGGAAGCATATAAATGGAAGTGAAATTTTGTGTTCGTATTGTATATTGCTGTACTTTTTTCTTTTTGTATAGTAGTTTCATTAACTATTATTCTATTTTTTTATTTTAAAGCGAAAAGAACAAAAAAAAAACAATAAAAACAGTACAGAATTTCAAAACAAGGTGACAGGAAATTAACAATGGCTGTTGTATTACATACTGTTATCTTCAAAGTAGTTGCTCAGATAGCCAGATATAGGCATGTAAGATTGATCAAACAAATAACATTAACTGTTCCTTTCAATAAGCCAATAAAATTAGTAGTACAATTAGCTTAGCTATCTCTACTGAGACTTTTCATGACCTTGACAACAGTTAATTTAGACAGTAGTTAAAGCCCTCCCAGCCTCTGTTCACATTTCATGTGAATGATATTTGGGTCTAGTTATGTTTGAAATATACTTTTCACTTCTGACTGCAATTACAAGTTGGTCTGTCAATTGTCTCTTTTTCCTGAAAGAATTAAATGCATCACAGTATGGTGATATATGAATTCCCATGTTCATAGCAGCACAGTTTTTAATAGCTAAACCTTAGAAACAGCCCAAATGCCCATCAACTGATGAATAGATAAAGAACATGTGATTTTCTATATGCAATGGTTTTACTCAGCTGTAAATAAGGACAAACTTGAGACATTTCTAGGTAGATGGATGCATCTAGAGATCATACTCTTAAGTGAAATTAGTCAGACACATATGTATAAATACCACATTGTTTCTCTGGTGTGAGAAACTGAAAGTGTAAATAAGGACCAAAAGTTATAATAGATGTTGTGAAACAGGATGACAATGTTCAAATGGGAAGGGTCTCAAGGGAAAGAGGGAAAAGGAAGAAATTAAAAAAGAAAAAGAAAACGGAAACAAAGCTTTTGTAAGTAAGAAGGGGAGGAGGCATAGAAGAGAGGGGCAAGGAATGGGGAAGAATAAGAATCAAGATGTATCATATACAGGTACAAATTCCCTATGATGATAAAAAAAATTTTTAAAAAGTTGGTCTGACTTCTGTAACTAACAGCCAAATTGCCAAAATTTTCTTTCCATGATTCTATATTCAATTCTGTATTCAACTATAGGGGATAATGTAGCTTCTATTTACTGTCACAAATTTCTATGAAACTCAAACTGGACATAACCACGTTTCCAGCTCCCTTTCTACCTTCACACTTCGGACAGAAAAGCACCATCAGTTATTTCTATTGCTGAAGCCTGGAATTCTGAAAAATACTTTGTGTATTTCACTTGCAAGGCCCTTTCTATTCCCAAACTCATTTATATGCAGAATTACCAATGATATTCTGAAGAAAACAGGATGCCATTCTCTAAATGAAACACTTGGAAGGAGGATTATTTCTATTTCAAGCCTCCAGTTTATTTTAATTTATTTGCTGATAGAGCCAAGATCTGGGAGGAGCAGTCCTACATTCTCATGCTGATTCTAAGCGCAAAATTCAGCCTCATGATCTTTGTATTAAGAGACGCATTACACCCTTAAAACAGAGTATCCTCCTCACATGTGCCAGCATCCTTGTGGCTTCCAGTCTAAACGGTCAACATTACCACAGACAAGCTTCATTAATTTTGAGAAGAGTGGTTCTCACATAAGTCAATGAGAATTTTTTTAAGTGAATACTGAGCTTAAAATTCATTGTCAAGAGTATCACCATCCAAAATAGGGTGAAAATTCATGCTTCAACTTACGTTGTCTGTCATTCATTCCTAGTTTGAAATCACACTGCAGCGTATGTTATCAAGAGGACGCTGTGTTTCCGGGGAGCCCGTTTCCCCTCGGTGCTCCTTTGCTATCTCCAGGAGCCACCCCTGGGACAAGCCTCAGAATGAGACTAAGTTTGCTGCTTTCCTTTGATTGCACAGGCACCTAGCATGTGGTCAAATCAGAGACTTGGCATTCTTTCCGTGCTCACGCTCCTTCTTCCCACTCTTCTAAGTCACAGAGAAAGATAAATAAGCACTAGCACATTTGGAGTAAGCTATATGATGCCAAACAATAGAAGAGCTGATATTTCATTCGAATATAGGCTGTCAGGAACCAGTATGTCCTGGGAGGCAAGCATAATTATTTAAAAGGGGGAGGAATGCCGAAACCGTCGATCTATGTAGTAACTAGGCAGCAAAAACAATGACGTTTTGGGTGCCGGCATTGTACTACATCTTGTTTCATTTTCCAGAGACAGTTCAAAATGATTGCTACACACCAAGGGTCTGTCTATATCCCAGATGCATCCCGCTGTGACGTCTTGAACCTGGCCACAGATAACTGAACAAGGTTGATATTTAACCCAAAATGGGCCAATTTCATTATGTCTTACATATAAAATCAGATAGATCAGCAAGTGAACAGCTGGAAACTACCACCTTTACAATGGACAAGTGTAATTGCTTAAACCACAGAGCTCCTTACGCTGCTGCCCACTCTAAAGCCTTTTGGGGGTTTTGGTGGTGGTGGTTTTCTTCGTCTGCTTATTTCTTTGAGAGGGGGCCTTGCTAGGCATCCCGGCCGGCCTTCAACTCCCTGTGTGGTCCATTCTTGGCCTCGCACCCCAGATGATCCTCCTGCTGCAGGCTCCTAAATGCCGTGATTACAGGTGGACACCACACACCGGCCTTGATGTTTTCTTCTGTTTATTCTCTCACATATTCTATCACCTAAGTTAGCTCAAACCTTTGTTTATCATCTCTTCTGCAACCAATAATATCAAAGAAGGCAGTCATTTAAAAAATTGTTGAAGTCCTGTTCTGTAATTCAGAACCACATTTATTTAACTCTATCTTTTTAATTTTCATTAGCACATTTGCAGTACATAGTGATATTTCCCATAGTAAGTTGGAATATGCACGTTAAACATCTCAATTCTTCTGCAGTCCCTTCCCCTGCTCGCCTTCCCCTCTCCCTTCAGATGTTGGCTCCCTTCCCTTCAAAAAAGAAAAAACATCAAATTCCTGATGTATTTGGTCATAAGTCCTAAATCCATTAGGTGTGAGGATCTCCATAACTTATTGCTAGCATATTTTCATAACGAATACAAATGAACCAAACAAAGGTAAAATTTGGAGTCTGTAAAAGCTAGCAGTTCAATGTTTCTCAGATAGTCATTCCATTTTTTTCTCAATTTCTTTTCACTTTTCAGAAATGCACTTTCATATTTGATAAACCTTTAGTATTTTGTATGGTAATTTCTCTGCTAAATTACTTGAAAATAACCTAATTACTTGTATAATATTATCACAAATATGGTCACCATTGTATACAAAATATTATTTAAGTCCATATACTAAAGTAGGATTTTACTAAAGTGTTTGACTTATGAAGTAAAATGCCCTTTATACTATATTCACAGAAGTTTGCGTGCATGTGTTTTATTAAGCTGATTGGAATATTTGAGTGCACATAACGACCACACTCATCACAAGGATTCAGCCTGAACAAGATTCTGCTTCATTCTTCTTTCCCACTCCGCTCCCTCGCTTTAGCCCCTCCCCTTCTGTCTAGTTACCTTCCTACTGGGACATCTCCTTACTATTTCACAATATGTATTATACATTTTGGCCCTTATTTACACTTTGACTTTCTCACACCAGAGAAACAATGCATTCTTACACGCATGTGTCTGATTTATTTCACTTAAGAGTATGGTCTCAAGGTGTATGCACTTACCTAGAAATGTCTCAAGCTTATACTTCTTTATGGAAGAGCAGTACTCCACTTTATTAAAAAAAAAAACAACCCACATCTTTATCCTTTCATCACTTGATGGGCACTGGAGCTGTTTCCAAGATGTAGCTATTACAAACTGTACTGCTATAAGCATGGGTGTGCATATATTGCTGTGGTGTGATGCCTTTAATTCATTTGGGGAGAACTAAAAGCTATTTCCCAAAAAGGGAATAGCTGGATCAAATGGAACCTTTAGTCCTAATTTTTTGAAAAATCTTCACACTAATTTCCACAATGGTTGGACCAGTCTACACTCCCACCACCAGTGGAGAAGGGTTCCTTTTTCTCCACAGCTCCACCAGCATTTTTTTTTAAATTTATTTTAAAAATAAAAGAAGGAAAACATATTAACAGGCAGACATCCATTTATAACATAGCATACAAACAATACAAGCAATATAGAGTTACAGACAAAGTGGCAGGAAATTAACAATGGTTGTTGTATTACGTATTGATATCTTCAAAATGGTTTCTCAGAAAAACAAGTAGAGACATGCAAGATTAACAAACAGTTAATCAATCATTAACTGTTCCTTTCAGTAAAGCAACGGAAGTCAATAATACATCTATGTTAGCTATCCTGTATATACCTACATACATAATTTCCCTTTCTTTCTTTTCTCTTTTCCCTCACCCTGGTTGCCATCAGCATTTGTTAATGGTTGATTTTCTGATAATAGCTATTCTATCTGGGGTGAGAGGGAATCAGAGAATTGTCTTCATTTGCAGTTTTCAAATGATCAGTGATGTTAAACTTTTCAAATATTTATTTGCATTTCTAGTCCTTACTCTGAGAAGTATTTCATTTCAGATGTCCATCTTTGGATTAGGTCTTTAAATTTGAGAGCTCTGATTTTTTTTTTTTTTAGTTCTTTATATATTCTAGATACAGTAGTCCTTTGTTTGAGGAACAGTTAGTAAAATATTTTTCCCACTCTATAGGTTATCTCTTTGCTCTACTGATGGGTTCTCTTGCTGTGCAAAAGCTCTTTAATAAGATCCCAATTGTTGATTCTTTGTGACCATCCTGTGAGAATGGGGTTCTGTTCATAAAATCTTTGCCTATACCAATGTCTTCAATAGTTTCACCTATTCTGTCTTGTGGCAAATTAAGTGTTTGTTCTAATATTTAGATCTTTGAACCATTTTGACTCTAGTTTAGTGCACAGTGAAAGACAAGGGTCTAGTTTTCATCTTCAGCATGTGGTGAGCCAGTTTTTCCAGCACTATTTGTTGAAGAGGCTATCTTTCTTCCAGTGAAGATATTTGGCACCTTTATCAAAGATAAAGTGACTGTGTTTGAGTTGGTTCTACATCTTCAAATCTGTTCAGCTGATCCTCAGGTCTGGGTTTTTTCATTTTTTGTTTTGCCAGCACCACACTGTTATTATCACAGTAGCTCTGGTATAATTTTAAGTCAGAAATTATGATGCCTCCTACCTTTTCTTTGTTGTCTACAATTGCCTTTGCTGATATAGGTCTCTTCTTGTTCCAAATGAATTTTAGGACTGTTTTCCCTAATTCTGTGGGATGTGCCATTGGAATTTTGATTGGGATTGCATTAGGTCTGGATAATAATTTTGGAACGATGGCCATTTTGACCATATTAGTTCTTCCTACCCAAGAGCAAGGAATATCTTTCCATTTTCTGATATCCTCTTCAATCTCATTAACAGAAGTTGGAGGTGGACAAAATGAGTAGTTTTATATAAAGGAAGAATTTACTGATGAGGATTAAACTTCTGAAGTTCTATTGTGTTTCACACCATATTATTTTATTAACCTAAAGGACAAGAAGATGCTTTGTACAGTTTTTAACAACTATCATTATTCAATTACATAGACTATTTAAAAAATAAAATTCTTGTAGTAAGTTGCTGAACTTTGTCACTTCAGAAAGTCTTCTAATTATTTTTATGTTTTTTTCTTAATGGTTGCACAATATTCTTTATGTTCTTTTATTTCAGGTAACCATCAATTCATAGTGCATTACGATAACCTCTCAACTGGTGTGTTTCTTTGGTATGTTTCCCTTGTCAGTCCAAATCCAATCTAATGTATTCCTAGCCCAGAAATTATTCCTCATACACTTTTTTATCAGCTTACTAAAATTAACTTTAAAAACACTGTAATTTCATTTTCAGAAAACCATTTAACACACTGAAAAGTCATTCCAGGGTCTCCAAATTGATAATACTTGGCTCAAACACAAAGTACTTTTATAAAGCCAGGCATCCTTAATACATTTTTCTCTAATCCTCATAATAAGCTTAATGATACTTAGTTATTCCAGTTTTACAGCTGAAAAAACTGAGGCCAAAAGAATTGAACTAATTTTCCAAAGTAATATAGCTAATAAGAAGAGGCATCTGTCTTTGAACCCAAGTCTCTCTAGATTCCATAAACTACTTAATGAAAAACAAGTTTAGTAAAATAGCATGTGATATATTTGTCTTGGAAATAAAATTTTCTATTACCATTCCAAAGAACAGAAAAGTTGCATGGAACCAAATGCATCTTAATTTTATTAATCTAGCATTTTCCAAGTATATTGACTGCACTCCCCTTTTTCTGTTATACTACCTTTGTCACTAGCAGACTGCTGTAACGGTATTATTGTCAGCTTAATGCACACCTGTGTGCCTCTTTAATGGTTTTCCTGAGATGCTGTTTCTACTCCATGTGGCCATAGTTGTGCTTTCAGTTATACAGCCACCTTTTCTATGTACAGTGCTACTTCTGTCATGCAGAGAAATCACAGGCCCAGCACTTTGAAACTAGCAAATGAGCCAGGCAAAGCCAAGTAGAATGTCTTCTGTGCAATGGAAAGACCACCGACACAGAGGCACCTTTATGTCACATTTATATAGAACGTTCAGTGAAACAAAACCAAATAATGAGACAGTGACTGAAACTTTCCTATGTCCAACTGCGCCTAAAGTCAGCTTTGTCTTAGAATTTCAAACAACACAAGGCCAAAGAATTTCCTTTTGGAGCAATGTAGTTTGAATTTAAATTCTACTGTTGTCTTCAAAAATAATCCTGACACATAAGAATACTTAAAATTTGTATTGCATGCAATGTACTTTGTCACAAACAGCACAGATTTATACTTTGTAAAGCATTTAATTACCTTCATAATAGTGTAAGTCTCAACAGGCAACTTTTCCAGGTGTCTTTTGAATGTCAATCTGCTGACGTGTGGCACACACACAGCTGCACACCAAACAGCTGCGACCCAGGTTTCCCTTGTCATTGTTTATCATCATGTATTCACCCATAATGTGTTTGAATCACACTAGTACTTACCTTGTTAATTCAAGCCAGTCCTTAGTCTCATTCGCTAGAAGCTCTGCACCCAGAGAAGGACTTCTGCTAGTGACTTATTAAGGTTCTGTTTATCTAAACTTATACAGGAATAATGAAAATAAGACGGGAAGAGGCCTACAAAGATGTGCATGCAGATAAATTCTAGATTCAATTCATGCCTGGGGAGTTCTGAGCCAGGAGTGTCCACAGAGTCGTCCGTCCTCTCAGTACCACAGTGGCTCCTGTCCCCTGAGAGCAATTCTAAGGAGACCATGAAACTGTAATGGTGAGCTGGTGATTTCTAGTCAGCTGTAATGTCTCAGTGCTCCCCCAGTGAATTTGAAGTAGCTCTGAGAAACTGTGTGGTATACTTAAGTCTTACATCAAATTAATTTAGATAACTAAGTTAGATCAAAAAATACAGTGACAGCTGAATTTTTTAAGAAAATTGTTACAGTAAAAAACCCACTGCCATTAATTGCCTCAAAATACATCCTCTTGCTTTGAACACACATATCCCATCCCACCACTTTGCCTCTTTCTGAAGCAGTTGTGGAAGTGCTCTTTCATGTCTGTACTTGACCTGTCATAGCCGTCTCACTCTTCAGTAATTTATTCAGAACATTTACCTTCCTGGTCCTTTTGACTTTGGGGAAGATCCACAAGTCCCACAGTGGCAGATCTGGTGAGAACCCTGCAATGTTTTATGAACGTACCTTCCCATTGCATTGTACTGGTCAGCAGCATTCACTGTCTTTTGGTCATGCCTCCTAAAGTCACGATGGCATAAGTGTGTTTAAAGTGAAGAGGAGTATTTTAAGGGGGGTTAATGGCACTATGTCTTTAGCTGTGATAATTTTATTTAAACACACAGTAATTTTTGATCAGTTCTTGTAAATTCCAGGTCTTGAATGTAATTTCTGTGTTAACTTGGACAAGTTATTTCACATCGATTTGGCCTAGAAATAATAAGACATTTTTTCTTTGCCATATTTGTAGGTGATGTATTTAAAACTTTTGTCAGGTAATTAACATATCTGTGGAGGACACCTGGGTGACTCTCCTTGAAGGAGGAGCAATTGCCTCCATTTTGGCTGAGCCTGACCCTATTTGCATGTACTGATATGTACAGAGCTGGCTGGGATGTTTTCCTTATCCCATCAATTGCCTTTAAGCAATGCATATCTGTTCAGATGAGGTGCTGATGGTAGTCTTTCAAAACAGCAGATGTGTTTCCCCAGACCTCCCTGCCTCGTGTTCCCACGAGTCAGCCAGGATGAGGTGGGATATGTGAGCCAACACTCCACACTGTTAGCTGGGATCAAGCCTGGGGCTTCAAATATTATACATCAGAGCCAAAGTATGACCCCAAAACATTAGATACTATCTCAACTGTATTAAGCAGATTACTCTTTTTGCATATCTTTCTCTCTGCATGTTTCAGAGATGATTTTGGGCCTACTTAGCCCAGCTCATGGCAATCACCTACTTCCCATGGTTCTCACAGTCACTCATCCTCAAGTCACTCCCTTCTTTATGAATGAATAAAACTTGGGTTCAGCCTTAGGTCAGACCTTTGCTCCTGATAGTCATCATATGGTTGGACTTAGGATCCCCTGACTTCCCATAACTACAAACATGCATTAGTGTCTTTATTCTCGCCATGGGTTACACTGGAAGTGGTAGAGTTAACCCACTAGGATTCTAATAACTTTTCTTTTTTTTTTTTTTTTTTTGGCGGTACTGGGGATCGAACTCAGGACCCTGCACTTGCTAGGCAGGTGCTTATTCCACTGAGCTATATCCCCAGCCCCTCTAATAACTTTTCATGGGATTACAAATATAAGCTTCCTGGGCCATGACTAGGACTCGGGGGAGCTCTCTATAGAATTCAATAGCTAATAAGTTTGAATCATATGTGTGTGTACTTGTTGGATACAAAAATAATTTAAATATAAATTTTAAATGCTTTTCTCTTTAAACAAAAAAGCCAACAGGGATTACATATTTAGCACATGTGAATTGCTTTATAGTGCTCACTCTTCAATGGTGTCCGAAGCACTAAACTACAAAGTATCTTGGTTACTTTTCTTTCATTGCTGTGACAAAATACCCAACACCCAAAATGAAGGAAGGAAAGGTTTGTTTTGCTTACAGCTTGTGGAGGTTTCAGTCCATACTTGGCTGGTTCTGAGGCAGAGTGGCACATGGCAGAGAGCAAACTGTTCAGGGCAGCAGAGCACAGCAAAAACAACCAGCAAAAGGGAGGAATGGCTGCAAGCAGCCTCTTTTCTTCCCTTACATTATAAACTGCTACCCCACCCAGGGGGCGTGTAGCTCTCAGACAGTCTCCATGCCCTCCTCTTCCATAGCCTCAGGATGTGTACAAAGTAAGCACCCTGGCTTCCTGCTGAATCACTCAGCCAAACCTCTAGACTCCCCAAGTTGACACAATGTATGAACCATAACAAAAGGTATCTGCCCTGAAGTTTCAGTTCCCTTCTTTCTAGGCTACTCCCTGGAGCCTCTACAAGGCCATCTTCCATTTCCCTTCTATATTAATTTGTTGAGGTTGCCATAACAAAGTATTACAGTTTGGGTGTTGAAATAATAGTAATTTATTTTCTGACAACCCTAGTGGCTGGAAGCATGAAATCAAGGTGTTGGTAGTTTTGATTTCTTCTGCAACCTGTCTTCTGGGCTTTTAGATTATGATCTTCTCCGTCTTCCCATAGTGTCTCCCCTGTGCATCTGTGTCATAATCTTACAAGGACACTAGTAATGTTTAATTAAGACCCACCCTTGTGACCTCATTTTAACTTAATCATCTCTTTGAAGACACTTATCTCCAAATGTGGTCATATTCTCAGATACCTGGAATTAGCACTTCAATATATAAAGTGGGGTGGGAAGAAGTGGCACAACTGAGCATGTTCTCAGAATCTCCTGGATTTGGATTCTCCTGCCAACATGTTACTGGGTAACTTCTCCTAAAGTCGCTCCCCAATCACACATTACCTCTCCTTCAGGGGCTGCATTCCAAGTTCTTCTCGAGGGTCTTAACAAAAAATTGAATGAATCAAGCAAAAAGCAGCAATACAGTTTATTTGAAAAAGTGAGAGTGAGGGAGAAATTGACTCTGCAGCGGGAGCTTGAGCCAAGTAAAAGGGAAAAAAGCAAGATAAAGAATACCCTGGAGGAAATGGAGGACTATCAGGAGGAAAGCCACAATGGATGGAAGCTCTTTGTGTCTGTGTCCCTTTACACTGTCCAAATCTTGGGAAAAGCCACGCAAACATCTACATACAGGTGCTGAAAGGTGGTGCTAGTATCACACACGCAGGCTGGTGTAAGGTCTAAGCCATCCCATTGCAAACTTGTTCAACTTTTCATGAGAAGTCCATATGCAGGGCTTTAGGAGCTGCTCTTGTAATCAACAGGTCACCCCAGCCAGCTTTGCCATGGCCTAATCCTGTGTCAAGCACACAATGCCTTATCTTTTCTGGAGCTGACCATCAATTTTAGTTCTTTCCAGGAAAGATACTGCTGGCCTTTCTGGTTTGACCATGTTTGGTTGCTACCCTTAATTGTGATGTATGTAAAAATGGTCCCAGAGTACTACAGGCAAAAGAAAACACCATCGAGCATGAATGGGTAAGTAAGGGAGCAAATATAGTCATAAATTTAAATTTTTCCTGTCAGATTTTATGATAAAAATAATTTTAAACTAGTTCTTATAAAAATATCTCATTGAAACTCAACACTAATGGTAGTACCATGTTAAAATCGACAATGGTCCTCCAACAGGACAGGTGCAGAAAACGTGAAAGAAAATATTTTTAAACCTGTAGAATATTAGTTATAAAAAATATGACTTTCACTTTTTCTTCAGGCAAGGTTTTGTTTTACTTTAATTCTAAATCTGGAGAGGAAAACAGACTGAACTCCTACAAAGATAGTGTTTACTTTGTAAGATATAGGTCTCTTACAAACAGATAAGATTACTGGAAAGAACATTACTACATGAAGATTATTCTGTTTACATATGTAACACATCTTAGTTCTAGAGAGCTTAGTGTTACCTTCTGCTATAATCCTTGCCTAAAAGCAGCCTTGGGGCTGAGCAGAAATAGGTCTTCTGAGCAGAAAGTATCTGCTTTTTGTAGCAAGAGAGTCAACTACTGGCTGCCTACCAGATTATAGAAATAACTTATCTGAAAAGTGTACTCAAACTCAGAAAAGTAAACACCTTTTTTAAAAAGGTTTTTTTTATATTTTGACCCAAAATCAAAATGCAAAAATGAGATGGTGAGTAGAGACTATAGGTTTACAAATTATGTAAAGCTAAAATAGAGGCAGAGAAACCTAAGTTACAAATATTTTTATTTAAATCATTTCTTTTGTGAAAGAAATATTCACCATATTTTCCTTTCATTTTATTTCATAAGAAATTTTCTGAGATCTGCATGATTATTGCTAAATAATTGAAAGCTTTTCATTCTTTTATTTCTTTCCAGTATGCAGTTTTTAAAGTGAGCTCAGTAGCTCAGACCCTTCCAAACCATCATTAACTTACCAGTCTTTATTTATTAACGTTCCTTTCTTACAGCTCATGCTCCCTTTTCTCCAAAGTATTTGTAAAATTCTATTCTCTTCAAACCCTTTGGCTACCATGAATTATTCCTGCCTCTTTCTTGTATTGAAACCTACAAATAATGCAGCATGTCTTTGTTAAGTTTCTTCTTCTTGTTTCTATTTTGAATATCAGCTTTTATTTAACAATTAGACAATCAGATTTTATATATTTATACTAGTTGTTTATATAGCATAATTTATCATAATAATATATGTACATATATTATTAAATATAATCAATGTTGTTTGAAAAATATGAACATGTGAGACTCCCCCAACTTATGATGGCTGTATCAGTGTGCACATAAATTTACAAATAGTGGCACTTCACTGTTGCTGGTGATGTTATATACTATGTACCAAAATATATGGGAAAGAAACAAAACAGACTGCATTAATGATATGTTAGTCTCACTTGAAATACGCATTTACTGGAATAATGATGTGTACTACCTTGATTCCCTTTTTAACTAAGGCATCCTTTCTTTGTCCCTTACAGGTATTAGTTGCTCATAGCTTGGCACAATTTTCCCTCAGAAAACAGTACACACTTGAAAAGTAGATCTTTGTCCAAGGTCACTGCTCCCTCCTGGAAGTCAGCATGCAGCTGATGAGTGCTTGATGTGAGCATATAAACACCCAGTGTCCTTGCCTCAAGGTGGAGCAATTCTGACTCATTGCCCCATCTCTGAAGCTCCCATAGGACCAATGGAAACCTTCAGTGCAATTACATCACAGTTCGATCACTTTCTCCAAACCTGCTTCTTTGACTCACCTACAGGTGTTGACCCTGAGGGTAGTTTCTACCAAATTTACAGCATGCAAATCTCTTCCTCATAATCTGTCCCAGGCTAACTACCACAAAACTGCTCGTACCTAGACTGATCCAAGGAAACAGATGCTAAGATGGAATTTTGGAAGGGGACTACCTGATGCCAACACACAAAATAATACATTTGTTACAGGTTATCACGGTGCAACTGAATTTTACACATAGCGAACTGAGATAAAATATGTGTGCATTGACGTGTAATATTTGGGGCTCCTAAAATGTTCTCTGGACACACAAATTATAAGACCAACAGTATCCTGTTAAATCTTGCCTGGTGCAATTTATGTACCAGAGGATGATGATAAAAAGTAGAAGATGATTAGTCAGCAAATGAAAGTTAAGCAGAGAAGGCAGAAGTCTTCTTGGGTACACAGTAAGAGACTCATCTTCTACAGCTAGAGAGCAGAAAAACCTAAAGAAGTGCATAACTGAATTTTTTTTTTTTTTTTTGTCTTTTTGAGACAAGGTCTCTCTATGCAGTTCAGGCTAGCTTTGAGCTCACTTTGTAACCCAGACTGGCCTCAAACTCAATGATCCTCCTGCCCCAGCCTCCCGAGTGCTGGGATTACAGGCATGTGCCACCATGCCCAGAGTGCATAATTTAATTGTAAAACACACAAGAATTTTCAAAAAGTGGGTAAAGAAAGTTTATGCATAGTACTAGGACTTAGTTAGACAAGTGGCGACAGCCCCGGAAGATTTAGTCTTATGCCAAGCACTGGTTGGGAGAAAGTGGGATGTGAGGCTTGGCATGGAAACACCTGTTTGGTTGCACTCAAAACCATCAAACTCCAGAACTCTCCAGTTCTCTTATCCTTATTATTAGAAGAGAGAGCCCTATTCATATTTACAGCAGAAAGTCAGAACTTTCTGACTTTCAAGGCAATATATGTACCATTAGGACCAATCCACAGCCCTCCTCATGACTAATCGCTAAAGTACACTAACTGGTAGCCATATTGTAACAGCCGAGGGGAATCCTGGTCATGCAAAGATAGGAGGGACTATATTTCCAAGCAGCTACAAGGCCCCTAGGCATGGTGAACTACATTGTACACCTAAGTCTAAATGAACTAGATCAAAGATGCCATAGCACAGGTTAGATAAAGAAAGAGTTGCAGGACAATTCTGCCATAGAATTCTGTGGTACAGGATATAACACTATTGCAAGGGTCTCAGGAAACAATACTAAAACATGGGAAAAGAAAGTAATGGCTCACATTAAGTGTAGAAAAGGAAACATTGAAGAGTGGATATATTACATAAGGTTGAAGTATTCACTAGTTACCTATGCTTAGCAGGAGGAACTGAAGGGCATCCCAAAATAGTACTTCAAAAGGCATTAGTTAGTGGACACTAGCATCACTGTAAAACTTAATAGCTGTTGTCGCCTATAACATAACAAGGTTAATGGAAATAGATACTCTTATATTTGTGATAGCTGTGAGGATTGCACACTCTCTCTTCCTCCATAAGAAAGGCCATGAAGAATCATTTAATTCTGTAAAGCAAAGTGGATTATAATTATTCTAATGAGATACGAGGTTATAGTAGAAGCCAAGAAGGTCTAATTGCAAAGAAATATTGATATGGTTAAAGAACATAGTATTTATAGGGTCAAGAAAGTTGGACAGCCAAGAAGGTTACTGTCTAATTTGTGTGCTCAAAAAGACAGAAAACTGAAGCCCACTGTCTCAATAAATACCATGAACCTTTACTAACTCTCTAATGTTGAAACACCTAGAAATACGAGTGAAAAGTTCAACCTTGATTTCTTGGACTTAGCTATTTTCTTTTCAGTATGAATCATTACCTTCCTATATTTGCACATGCATCAAAAGAGTATAAAATAGGAAGAACCGCTGAAGTATCCACCTCTGGGGAATGGGAGGTCAGTTCCGTAATCTAGTACCTCCCTGCCTTTCTACAATGATCACATGTGCTTCAGCATTGACAAACTGGATCCAACTTTAATATTCTTCAGTACGGGATTGGTCATGTAAAATATGGTATATGCAACTGATGAATGTGTGTGCCAACATTTCAAATATTATTTCTATTGACTGAATTTCCCAGCTTACGTTAATATGTAGTGGACTCTAGGCTGAGGCACAGGACACATCTCTATGTGGCCTTCCAACTGGTCTTAGTTTTCAATGTTTGTATTAGAGAGCATTTGGTCCCTAGGACTAAATACTTGACAGACACAGTTTCAAGGAGGAAGGACTTGATCCATAGTTTCAGAGGCTTAGTTTGAGGTTAGCTGGCTCCAAGGCCAGAGGGCATGGCCAAGGAAAGCTGCTTGGTTTATGGCAGATGGGAAGCAGAAGGAAAGGGAAGGGGCCAGGGAAGCGATGGGCCTGGCATGGGATATACCTTTCAAAGATTCGTTTGTGGTGACCTCTTCCCCCTGGTGAGCCCCACCTGCTAGCAGCCCTTTCAGCTTTGAACTCACCATCAGGGTAGAACACAGAGAGGCCAGTGCCCTCTTTATTCCATCACCCTCGAGGCCTCACCTCTGAACGTGTGACACTTTGGAGGGACATTTTATACCTAAGCCATGACATGGTTGAAAAATACAACCAAGCACTGATTTTTATAATGTTTCCGTGTCATCACTTTCAAATAGAAAAAATATGGGCAAAATAAAACTGATGTAAGCATGGGACCCTTACCTTCCCCTTTGTAGCCAAATAGTAGCTTAAGTACATATCATCATAAAGACAGACATAGACTTTCCCCATTAATATCAAGCAGATTTCCAAGCAGGTTTCACTGAAAAAGACATAGTAAAACTAAAGTGTTCATCTGTTTTGTTGATATGAAGCTACTCCATCCAATTTTAGAACAATTGCATAAATAAATAAAATGAACATGGTACATGCTGATAATATGCGTCTTCTCTTTATCTGATGATAGCTACATGAACAATCCAGCCATTTCCTCTTCCATCTTGCATTTATATGCAGGTAATTATTGTAGTTCTTTGCTCATTTCTATAGTTTACAAAATATTGATATGTTAATAAATACCATTTGTTACCCAAATAACTTGGCTATATTTCAAATAGCTTTAAAATTGCTACCATATTAAAATAAACCACAAAATGAGAAGGCAAAGAAACCTCTGTCTAGTGTCTCATATATTTAATCATAATATATATCTGTTATCTGGAGTTAGCAACAAGGTGGAGATCAAAAGGGGGAAGAAAATCCCAATTAATAAGAAGGTTGCAGGAACGAGTTCCACGGAATGAGTAGCTTCAGGAGGAGCAGTAATTCCTCAGTGAAGACAGATCCTGGCAGGGGCAGAGCCCCTCTGCTTCTCCTTGCCTCCAACTTCCTGCTATGTTTCCCTGTTTCCAAATCCCACCTGGGAACTAGGAGGCAGGGATGTTCATTGTTGTAATCTATGAATTTCACAGGGCCAAGCGCGTGGGAGTATGGAGCGTATATCTGGGACAAAAGCGTACATCCCACACAATCAAGGAACTTTTTCCTTCAGTTTGAATATTAAAGTATGATCACAAAAAGGGTGATAGGAGTTCATGTTTGGACTGAGCTTTAACTGGTTTACATGTATTTTTAGAGCATCCAGATAAACTATTATAGTAGATGTGTCCATCTCTCATAGTGTGTTAGATAATCCAGAGGGGCTTTCAGTTTCCTGGGGACTCACCAATACAAAGCCTCCTAGGTTTCCAATAACACCGTGTTTTATATCTGTTTAACCAGGGAAGAAAAGTCTGTACTTTTAAGTTTTAAATCTAATTGCTGTCAAATTACACGTTCCTATCTAATAAGTCAGTTATATAAAGTTTGCTATGAAAAATAATAGTTCCCACCTCCACATGAATCAACTATCCCTTTTCAAATCAATCACTTTCAGCATTTTGTGGATTTACTTTTTTACCCTCACATTTCCACAGAATGTTCTTGTCTTCTGACTTCTCTGCTGCTCAGTCTCGGTATTTACTTATTTCCTGGAGGTACTGAAACAAAAGTCTGCAGACTGGGTAGCTCAGACACCCGGTATTATTTCCTCATGGTTCTGAGTCCACATAAAGAAGCCCAAGGCAAAGATGTCAGCAGCTGTGTTCTCACTCTGAAAGTGTCCTCCTTGCCTAGGGTTGGCTGCTTCTCACGGTGTCCTCACGTGGTTACCACCACTCTGCACGCTGCATGCTAACTTCACCTTGTGAAGACAGTAACCACACTGGATTAGGACCCAAATGTATGGCCTCCTTTTACCTTAATTACCTCAGCAAGGGCTCTGTTGGGGACCACTACAAAGTGGCTGTAGTTGGTGTGAATATTAGCCTATTGGCTTTCCATGTTTACTTGTGAGTTCTCTGAAGCTTAGGCACCTTGTCTGCCACCCCAACTAACTACAAGGAGACTGCAGCTACAAGCATCTCACTCCTGCTGTGAAGGCCTTCCTGGAGATAACACAGTTCTACTAAACTAACATACTATTACTTGGAGGAGTCTATCTTGGTTACTTTTCTCTGCTAGCTGAGAGAAAATACCCAACACCCAAAATGAAGGAAGGAAAGGTTTATTTAGCTTACAGTTTGTGGAGGTTTCATTCCATACTTGGCTGGTTTTGAGGCGGAGTGGCACATGGCAGAGGGCAAACTGCTCAGGGCAGCAGAGCACAGCAAAAACAACCAGCAAAAGGGAGGAATGGCTGCAAGCAGCCTCTCTCCTTCCCTTACACTGTAAACAGGCTACCCCCACTCGGGGCATGTAGCACTCACACAGTCTCCATGTACTCCTCTTCCATAGGTGCAGGATGTATACAAAGTAAGCACCCTGGCTTCCTGCTGAATCACTCAGCCAAACCTCTAGACTCTCCAAGTTGACACAATATATCAACCATAACGGCGCCTTTGAAGGGATTCCCAAGCCCTGCCCAGATTCCCTCATTTTCTTCAGTATTCCCCCTCCCTTGTTTGTAAACTTAATAAATATGGGCCACCCAGAAAAGTCTTTGGCTAATTCAGAAACTATCGAAGCTGGAAGAGAATTAGCCTCTCCTGGAGCCTTGAAACCATTTTCATTGTTTCATTTTTTTAAGCCTTTGTCCCTCCACTCACTTGGGAGATTGCAGGCCTGATCAGCCTGCAATAACTTAGTGTTATTTGACCCGGTTTTCCATGTTTTGGTGTCCGAGGTGGCTGGAACACATGACAATTTTTTTTTTTTTATCCAACGAGTAAGTCTACCTAGAGTGGAAAGTTTGGGAGATGGAGAAGGCCTTCACAGGATGAATACTTTGCCAGGGACGCCTGGGAAGAGAGGGAAGAAAGCCATTCCACAGGAATAAGGGTAAGTCTTCCCCCTGTGAAAAGCCATTTTATCTAGGAGTAAAGATGGGCCAAAAATTATCAGTCGAGGAGCGAGGGTACACACAGCTGCTCCAAGGTTTACTTAAGTGCTCGGGCTCATGTGAAAAAAAGATGCTGACATATATGCTAAAAAAGATAACCAAATATAATCCATGGCTTCCTCAGTCAGGTGCTATAGATATTGATGACTGGGAAAGAGTTGGAAAAAGTCTCTAAAAATCACACAGTAAAGGAGAACTTGTTTCCCCTGAGACACTCGCAGCTTGGAATTTGGTCCTTTCAGTTTTAAGTCTGTTACAGAGCTCAGTAGTCTCTGATTCGGATGACACTGAGGAAGCAAAAGAACTTCCGCTAGAGGCTTCTACAGCCCAATTGGAGTTCCTACATGCATCACTTCAACAGAACAAGGAGCAAGAGAAGGAGCCTTTCCATGCAGTATCTCACAGGGCTCTATCCAGAACTCACAGATTTTAAAGAGACATGCATCCCAGCCCCAAAGGGGGAAGTCACTAGCACCCCCGCTAGTTTCCCGACTGGAACTCATTACAATGAATTTAATGAGGAGGTTGTTTCTCATTTGCCTTTTGAAATTCAGACGCTAAAAAGTTTAAACAAAGTGGTGCAATAATAACACAGCCCTGAGGGCTCAGGTTATGGCTGATTGTAAGAATACAGGAGAGGGTAATCTAAAATGTTTCAAATGTGGAAAAATGGGACATATTAGAAAAAATTGTAGAGTTCATGCTGGATCTAGTGAGACAATCACTGAGCCTACAGCAAATCAAGAAAATAATACCTCTGGCGTGAAAAATTTGGGTTCCCTTCCCGGACCCTCTCCGAGATGCCAGAAGGGAAAACAGTGGGCTAAACATTGTCATTCTAAATTCAATAGGGACGGTACACTTTTGCCAAAAAAAACCGAGATGGCGGCCTCTCCTCAGGCCAGCCAAAGAATAGAAGAAACATAACTTGTGAGCTAGAATATCGGTCAGCTTTATCCACTGCAAAAACACCAGCAGATTCTACAACAACCTCAAAGGTGGCTCTCTGGAGGGATATAAATTCCCTCACCAGGGGAAAAATACATAGTACAGGATTAGATCTCCCTGCAGCTCGCAGAGTCACTCTTATTGGAGGGGAAAGACTCACCCCAGTTCTCTCAGGGGGGTACGGTGCTCCCCCTGAGGGAGTGGTTGATCTTGTACTGGGAAAAGCTGATTTAAATTTAAAAGGGATAACTATTGTGCCTAGTGTGATTGATGGTGATTGTCGAGATGACGTATAAGTTTTTGCATGTGTCATGGATCTCTGGGTCTTTGAATAAGGAGAGTATACAGGACGGTTGATTTTGTTACCTATAGCTAAACCTTCCTTTGTTAAATATAGACAGCTCATGAGAGAGCTAGATCCTCAGAATAAGACTACAAAGAAAGAAATTTATTTTACACAAGAAATAACTAAAAACAGGCCTGTGTGTTTTATAAATAGAAAATGTTTTGAAGGCCTAATTGATACTGGGGCAGTTGTGTCTTTACTTACATTAGAACAATGGCCTGCCACGTGGCCAACACTAAAGGCCCCTACTTCCTTAATAGGCCTGGGTTCCCCTTCACATGTATTACAAAGTGCTTCACCCTCGCCCTACAAAGGGCCAGACCAACAAAAGGGTTTCTTTTTACCATGTGTGGCACCTATTCCCATCAATTTGTGGGGAAGAGATTTGTTGCAAAAGTGGAAATTAATATGGACTAGTGATTCTGATTCTGATTTTAAATTTAAGCAAACCAATTCTAATACTAAAATTAAACAAATAGATTCAAATCCTAAAGTTGGACAAATGATGACTAATATGGGATATGAACAAGACAAAGGGCTGGGAAAAGCTTACAAGGAATAGAAGAGCCTATAAGAATTAAACTTAAAAATGACAGACATGGTGTGGGGTATCAATGGGTTTTTTTAACAGCAGCCATTGACACCTCTCCCTGCAAAACAGCTCTGCCTTTACATTGGCAAACTAAGGAGCCTGTTTGGGTAAATCAATGGCCACTTACTAGGGAGAAACTAATCAAAGTACATGAATTAGTTGAGGAACAAGCTAAGCTAGGACGTTTAGGAAACTCAGTTAGTCCTTGAAATACTCCTGTCTTTGTTATTCCAAAGAACTCAGGTAAATGGTGGTCATTGCAAGACTTAAAAGATATAAATGCTTGCTTACTTCCTATGGGGGTGCTACAACCAGGATTGCTAACCAACTGCAGTTCCCAAATACTGGCCTGGATCTTTATAATTCTTTAAATGTATCTTTGTTATTTAAAGTCTTACAAAAGGATTCCACAAGTGCTATTAAATAAAACAAAAACGGGGGCAAGAAGTCTACATAAGTGATAATATTAACCTGAGTTATAGTAAGTCTTACAGAGAGAGATCATAAGAGCACTTGGAAGGTCTGAGTATGTGACACAATATGTGTGAAGATGGCTATGCTGGAATCTACACAAAGGGACATGAAAGTTGCTGGTATTCTTAAGACAGAATAAAATACTAACAATATATTAATTATAGGTAAAAGATTTTCATTATTTCCAAATTCTTTTTAAAAGAAATCTCTGCTAATCGACCTATCAAGAAAAGGAAATAAAGTTCTGACTACTCTTTTATAATTACAAACTTAAAAAATTGTAAAAAATTATTATAATTCAATGTGGCCAAAAATATATTTGAGTGAAAGCTGAATTTATAAACAGATTATCTTGTGTATGTGTTTTCATTTTTTTTGTCTCTCTGTCCTATCTGTAAACAGCTGTTTTATCTGAGCTCAACAAATTTTTCTTTTCTTTTTTTTATTTTTGAAGCAATTGTCTAATCTAATTTGGCTTATAGATAAATATTGTCTAAATTAAGGATATGCTTCCACCAAGTTGCCAGCTGGTCAAAATTATGTTAAAATTGGTCTTATAAATGTCATGACATATTATAACTTGAGCGTCTCTCACTATTTGAAAAACTGATGTGTCAAATTATGATTGGATGTTCTTAGCAAATAAAAATGTGTTAAGGTAATTAAATAAAAGTCCCTTAGGGTGAAGAGAGATTGTTGAACAGAACTCCAGTTGGTAAATAAAAAAGCAGCTGTGTGGAATAATATTAACCAGTTTTTATTCATTAATAAGGAGCCTCAATGATCTCCACAGCCTTATGGGAGACGCCTCAATAAATATTGTTTGAAATATATTACTGTGATATGTTTACATTGGTCATTGTCAGAAGGTTAAATTTTCAAATGTAAGACAATAAGATTTTTCTGATTAAAAGGTGCTACTGGTACCAAACTAAATTAAGAAAACAAAATAATGAAAATTTGTTATTGCTAATTTCATGGTGTATTAAATGTATTCATACCTTCAAATTGTACAGTATTCTAAAATGTAAAAGTAGAATTATTTCTATAATGTTAGACATCTGCCTTTCTCTTGTGCTCTAGATATTTGTAATAAGAGATTCATGTCAGGTCAGCATGAGGTCATAATTCAAATGATAATTTTTTTTAATTTTAAAGACAAAAGAATGGAGACAAATAAACCAGCATAACACAAAAACAATATAGGAAATACAAAATTATAGAGAAGATAGTAGGGAATTAGCACTGGATGCTGTATTATATAATGTTATCTTTGCATTTGTTACTCAGCTATACAGATGATGGCTCATTCAATTAATCAATATTCTCCACCCTCATCTCCATTGTTCTACCACCCAACCAGTCATCTTCCTTCTGATAATAACTGTACTTTTTAGTTTATTTACTCCCTCAGGCTCTCACATTGGGAAGAGACATGGCTGCTTCAAATCATGCTGTAACAAACATGGGTGTACACAAATTGCTATGGCAGTGGTAGTAAAGCACCCATCCTCAGAGACGGTAGATAGGCAGAGAACCAAGTTCACTACGGGCAAGCCCCCATTGACAAGCCCTCAAAGCCATCAGGGGTCCAGTCACGTTGGCAGGGTTATCCAGCGAACTGCCAGGCTCAGCCTCGATATAGTGCATCCAGAGTCCCAGTCAAGACCTCAGGGTTGCCCTGGTGAACTGCCAGGCTCTGCCCCATTGAGGTGTGCCCAGGAGCCTGGTCTAGTCCAAGGGGTCGCCCCCATGGGCCGCTGGGCTGCGCTCTGTCGCCATGCTGCAGGAGGCCCAGTCCAGGTCTTCAGGGTTCTCATGTAGCTTGAAGGGAGTCCCCTCCCCGCTCAGGCTGCTCAGCTCCCTGTCAAGGCCCCCAGAGTCCCCTCATAGGCTACTAGTGTCTCCCTGTGGGCTGCCTATGACTCTTTGGAGGCTATCCCCACCCAGCAAGAGAACCAGGTCTGTGCCCTAGTTCCAGGTCTTTGCCTCCTCCCACCTCTCGATCTCCAGTGCTGCTGCTCCCCACCCCTTGCAACTAGACATTGGGCGTACTTACGATGCTGGGCACAAGTGGCATAAGGTCTTCCATGATAGGAACCAAGACCCCACATGGAACCAGACCGTGGTAGAACAATGGAGATGAGGGTGAAGAATATTGATTAATTGAATGAGCCGTTCTCTTCTGACACGAGAGAAGTCTTTATTGGCGGAGGGACAGAGTAGACCTAGCAGACCAAGGTAGCCACGAGCTGAGCAAAGCGTAGGCCTTTAAGCTCTTTTTTCTGGTGGGGGTGGGGTAGGGTGGGGGAAGATGTTCCTGGGCCAGAAGAGGCCAAGCCCTGAGCAGCAGGGAGGGCATCCAGGCCAGAATAGCCCAAGTGGCAGGGAGGGCATACTGGCCAGAATAGGTGAACAGCAGGAGTTGCCCAGGTCAGAACTACCCGAGTAGGTGAAATGCCACAGTGAATGAAGGCGGGTTTGGCTTTTGTGGCCCAGGGGAACTAAAGTGGAACAGGTAGGGGAAGGAGAGAAATATTGAGAGCTAAAGTTTTCCCACGATGGGGGCTGGCTGCCTTGTGACTTATCATTCCCCACCTGTGCTCACTGTGGTAGTCCAGGATGTGTACTAAGTTTATTTATTAGTTCTAGGAGAGAATTGGAGGATTTTCTCTGGTCTGCTATGTAGAATATGTTGTTGTCTCTCAGATTCCAGGACTGCTGCTTTTCATGTAATTTGTCGCTATGGGTTCATACAAAGTTCATATATGCAAGTAGTATGAAGTCCCTCTTGGTGCTCATATAGTACTTTAGGGTCAGTCCTGAAGCCCGTGGACTCAGCCTGTTGCTGTCAGGAACACATGTTGAGCACTCAGGCTGCCAAGACTCAAGGTGCTCAGAGAGGGAGTTCAGGGTGGGAGCTGAAGCCCGGTAACTCATCTTGTGCTTCCTGCTTGGTGTTGGAATGAGAATGGCATGGGGCTGTGTGGTCCACCTCCATCTGCAGCTCTCTCTTACTGTTGTGCTCCAGTTCCCGTTTGTTCTTTGGCTGGATCCCTGAGAATTGGTGTGGCCCTGGGGTTGCTGCCGCTGCTCTCTGCTGCTCTCTGCTGGTAGTTGCTCACACAGTGGCAAGTAAGGAGGCCACAACCTCTGGGAAGGCATAGAGCTGGATGTGGTAGGGTGTGTACTGGTTGCTTTGACTCCGTCTTGCCTCAGGGTGCTGATTAGAAAGGTTGCTGAAGAGTGGAGATTCTGTTTTAGTGGCTGTTGTAACTTCTCACCCTCACACTGTGCTCGACAACACCTCCCTACTGCTGCTGCCTCTTTTCTGGGCTGCACCTTCTCCTCTCCAGTTTTAGACCAGCTCTCGGAACTCTGCTCTCCTCTGGCTGAGTTGGGAGGCTCCCGTGAGCATGGGCCTCTGAAGCTGAAGCTGCAAGTGCTGGAATGAGGGAGCGGGCCGAGGGTGTGTATGGAGCAGTGACTCCCTCCTTCTCTGCCTCCTCTTCCTCTACTGTGCCATGGTGGCCCTCTGAGATTTTCCTCCAGGAGAGGTCTTTTGTTTGTTCTTTCTGAGGGCTTCAATTCTCATTTCAGATCCTTCCTGGGTCCAGAAGACCCATTTCTCTCCTTCTCGTCTTTCTCATGTTGTTATATTCCAGTGTCTGGGTGGCAATCCTCTGGGAGGATCTTTCTCTGCTGCTTACCCGGTTGCCATCTTCAAATGATAATTTTTTAACAAAAATGTACATGATGTATATGCTGCATATTTGCCACTATATATAGAGATGTTTAGATATTGAACAGCACAGACAAGGTTACAAATTTCTTAAATGACATCCTGTTTAACGACAAATTGGGTAAAAGCTCCTTATGTATTAGGCAGGGATGATGATTAAAAGGGCTATTCTATTGTGCTATAGAAATGTCATCATGGCTGTTATGTTACAATACTATGTATGATTTTTGACTTCCACTTTTCTTTGTAAAACTATATAACTGTTGTCTGTTAACATTCCACAGGGAGTCAACTACTAGAACATCCATGTCTGGTAAGAGGTAATAATTCTCTGGCTGTACTTTATATTTCAAGGTGCCTAATACTCAGATAAAATTTTGATAATTTTCACTGCTCCTATTACAATATAACGTCATTAATCTTCTCTTCTAGATGTTCAACAGCTGAGGTGGAGACCAAATTAGAAAGATAGCTGGGTTAAGAGGATAGCCAATATTTGGCCCTTGGCCTCTGAGGTCAGTAAAGACTCAGGACATAAGAGAACTTCTGCTGCAGCATCATAACTCAGTTGAGTCCCTGATCTTCTGATCAAGGAGATTATGGGACCACAGAGGAAAGTTATTGTACAGTGTATAGTGTGCCTAAGGAGAGTCACCAGAAGAGAAACATCTCCCAAGCTTTCATAGAAAGCATCTTGGTCAAGCAGTGGCCATGACTCTTCTTGATGGCTGACACTGACAGAAGTACTGAGAGGCACTGTACATGGTTCCAAGGTAAATCCTGAGGAGATTTAACTGACCCTGTAGCAAGAAATTAATTTTAATTCATACAGCTGTCACTTTAACTTGGTCTTAAACAACCAGCAGAAAGGTATAAGTACAACATATTAGATAAATAAATAAACAAGGTGGCCAGTACAGTTAGTAACGTGAGGACAAGGGTATGTTTGTGTATTAACAGGTCACAAAACATCACTGTGGATGCCATCCTGGAACATGGAGCTATAATAGAGAGAAGAGATCTTCAAATATGTGAAGTCTGCTGCGAACAGACCTATCATGGATTCTACAATGGACTGATTATATTAATATGTTTGTGTCTTTTACTTCTGTTCTGACAATGCTAATCATATTTCAACTGCTGCCTTTACAAAAACAAAAAGGAGTTGTTCGGGACCACTACAAAGTGGCTGTGAGTTGGATTTAATATTAACCTATTGGCTCTCCATGTTACTTGTGAGTTGTCTGAAGCTTAAGTACCTTGTCTGCCCCCCCAACTAACTGCAAAGAGACTGTGGCTGCAGGCATCTCAGCCTTGCTGTGAAGGCCTTCCTGGAAATAACATAGTTCTCCTAAACTAACATACTATTACTTGGAGGAGTCCTTGAAGGGATTCCCAAGTCTTGCCCAGATTCCCACATTTTCTTCAGTATTCCTCTCCCTTGTCTGTAAAACTAATAAATACAGGCCACCCAGAAGTCTTTGGCTAATTGAGAGACTATGGAAGCTGGAAGAGAATTAGTTTCTCCTGAAACCTTGAAACCATATTTGTTGTCTCATTTATTTAAGCCTTCGTCTGTCCACTCACTTGGGAGATTGCAGGCCTGATCAGCCTGCAATAACTGAAGGCTATCTAACCCAGTTTTTGATAGTCTCTCTTTCCAAATGTCTTCCCATTCTAAAGTACTGTGCATGTGGACATCAACATGTGACATTGTATAGGATGTAATCTAACCCATAATAGTGTTCTGTCTTGGCATCTTGCTGTGAGGTATGAGGAAAGCAGGGGCAACCACATTCTGGTATGTGTGTGTTTCCTCAGCTCTCCTGTTTAGTGCAGCTTAGCACCCCTCACCTAGGCCTTGGGCATGCTTTCACCAAAGCCCATCTGTTTTCTCTGTTCTGTTTTTTCTCTTGGACTCTGCGAAGGATGTCAACTGCCTGTATGTGAAACAGATTTAAAGGTATCCTTGATTTCACATGCTTTTTATTTTCAGAAATACTCAATGACAATTCCTAAGAGTTTTGTGGAAAATACATATATTTAAGCTATCCATCCTTATAAGTTTACATTCCACTGGTAGCAGAAATGAGGCAGGTTACAGTGTGGCCATGCATATGGGCATCACGGGTCAGTCACAAAGATCCAGGATGTGTGTGCCCCAGCTCTGCAACTGATACCAGTGAAAGAATTACATCTTCAATTCTACTGGCAGGTTTTGGATAGAATGACCCACCTCTGATAAGAGAATGGAGATGTCATAGTTACTTTTCTTATAGCTGAGACAGAACACCTGACATCCAAAGTTAAGTGAGGAAAGGTTTATTTAAGCTCACAGTTTGAGAAGTTTCACTCTGTAGTCAGGGCATCGTGGCTCCAAGGCAGGGTGGCATGGCAGACAGACATCGCAGAGGAGAAATAGTCCATGGAAGACAGGCAGGAGACAGAGAAGCAGCAAGCAGCAGCTGCAGCAGAAGCATCAGTAGCAAGTCTGCCTCTCCCTTTTATCCTACCCAGGCTACCAGCCTTTTGGGTGGTTCCATCCACACCCAGGGTGGACCTTCAGTATCCACCCCCTTAATCCTAGCATCACACCCCAATCCAGCCACATTGAAAGCTCCTCATCTATGAGGGTTTGGCAGGGGGCATCTAGATACAAGCTGCAATAGGGAGTACAAAACGTGGTGACCATTAAATCTTTGGCTGCTGTGAGAATATTCACAGAGCATATTTCTCTTTATGTCTTTAATACTACCTTCAGTATCTTTAATACATATGAAACCTCACTACCTCACCTTCTGTCCAATTTTTTGTTCAAGATAAAAAGAACCTGGAAAGGATGCTGGAAAGAGCATGTACCCTGGTGTCTTGGTAACTTTTCTCTCCTTGTTGAGACAAAATACCCAACATCCAAAATGAAGGAAGGAAAGGTTTATTTAGCTTACAGTTTGTGGAGGTTTCATTCCATACTTGGCTCGTTCTGAGATAGAGTCAGAGGCCTACAGTTAATAGCAGCAGAAGATAGCAAAGCAGCAGGAGCAAAAAGGGAGGAATGGTGGGCAACCAGCCTCTTTCTACCTCCCTTACATTGTAAACAGGCTACCCCCACCCAGGGGGCGGATAGCACTCTCATAATCTCCATGCCCCCTTCTTCCACAGGCTCAGGATGTATACAAAGTAAGCACCCTGGCTTCCTGCTGAGCCACTCAGCCAAATCTCTAGACTCTCCAAGTTGACAAAATGTATCAACCGTAACACCTGGTCCTCCCATAACAGAAATACTAAGTAATTTACCACTTGCTTTTTTTCTGTTACTAAGAGTGTATTCTAAAATTGTACTGTTGGATGTCCTTCCCTTTTCTCCTGACTTTCTGCAGTTTGTCTTAGTAAATATCTCCTTTGTGTAATGACTTTTCTGAAAAAATCAAGTGTTTCCATATAATCAGGGTTGCAGAATGTCTGTACATAAGCTCTTTTCTTTCCACTACCCCCTGCTTATATGTATCTTTATCAAATTTCTCAATCTTCTTTCAAGAAAGTGTATCACTTTCCTGATTACTAAGGCTAGGCAGTAGTCCTTTTATTGTTTCATTTCATCTAATCTGCCAATCATCTTACCATCTCTTCTTATAAATTTTTTTTTAAGATTTCTACCTTTCCTGCTTTCTTGCATCTTACTCTGGTTCATCAGAATGTCCTGAAATTCCCAGTTTAGTGATCATGAAGTCAATTCATTATGTTTATGTTACAGTATATTAATCTAAATAATAAAATTTGCATACTCAGTGATCTGCTGAATGTTATAAATATTTTTACTCAAATTGAGGTAAAACCTGGCCCTACTAATTTACTATGTATAACTATCACATTTTATTGATACCTCAAAAATGATGGAAAAACCTAATCAATGAGTAGCCAAGGTTCTATTATTGCATCATAAATTTAACTGAAGTAAACTTTCAAAAACACTGATCCCAAATCAACTTTTAAGTATATATCTCTATCAAGGTATAAAATATACTCACATCTATTTGACATTAATTAACTAACTCAATACATGTTTACTCAGTGACTTATGTTTCAATTATTTCTTGGATTCTGTTGTGTTAGGATACTGATACAAACTTAAGTATGAAAATTTGAATGTGACCTGCCTCATATTTCAAGTTCAGTAGGAGCAACAAGCTTTTACAAGTACAGTACATTAATATATGCTAAGTATTATCAAGAGATGGGGAGAAAGCAAATGGCAGACTGGAAGATTGTCATTGTGAACTCCATGCAGCTAGGCTCTGTGTTCTTCTGGGCCTGCAGAACACTTCTCAGTAAAACGAGGACTCAAAACTGGCATAGATAATGGAGGAGGGCATTTTAGGCAAGGACATCAAATAATAAGAAACAGCAATTTGTTCAAGTAACTGTATTTAATGACTTTTCTGCAATTCACCCTTTTATTTCCATCACCTGAAACAGATCACGGCTCATACTATATACTTAAGATTTTATGAAATAAAATCTACCATTTCATTAATTGAAATGAATGCATCATTTATGTCAATTTCTTAAACAAAAGAAAACAAAACAATAAACCAAACACTGCAAGGTAGTATTTCTGGACTTCTGGTATCATTTATCTTTGTTCTTGGAACTATTTGCAATAAGCTATAGTCCTTGCCTATAGAATGATCAATAGCCCCTTTGAAGAAGACCAAGAGTTGTGTAAATGGCACATGATAGAAAAATCTGCCCAATAGGTATGCAAAGTAGGAGGTTTTGTAATAAGAGTGTTTCTGTAGAAGCAGAAATCTGGAAACTCAGGTTTTATTCCCAGACTTCTTTCTAATTAACTGTGTGACCTTTTTAGAATCAATTATCATTTCTGCGTTCTATGTTCTTAGTTGAAAAAAAAAAGACTTACACTAGGTAAAGACTAAGTTTCCTTTCAGGTCCTAAGTTATATATGTGAATAAAATTACAAACAGACACGATTCCCCTGCTTCTCTCCATTCATACTTGTGTCTAGCAAGGTCTGGCCTTTATTTATAAGGTAAACACAGGAGCCAATTTAACTCTCTTCTGAAATCCCAAGGAATTGTACTGCTAGCACTCTTACACAGAGCAGGATTTAAAGCATAGGTTCTGATGCCAGATTGCCCGGTTTTGTGATACCACTTTAATACTTGTCAGCTATAGGATCTTATAATCTACCTGTCGATTTTTTTTTTTTTTTTTTTTTTTTTTTTGCGGCACTGGGGATCGAACTCAGGACCCTGCGCTTGCTAGGCAAGCGCTTATTCCACTGAGCTATATCCCCAGCCCCAACCTGTTGATTTGTTTCTCAACTGTTTAACAGGAACTCTCACAATGCCTATCTCATAGATGTATTGTACTGTTCAATGAAGTAATGCTGTCAAATGTTTACATTAGGAAACGTGGTGTTTCATGGATAATTAAATTGTTGTTACTTACTAGTGGTTAAGTGCCCAGTGGCACCCAGTTCCATGTCATGCAAGAATTGGTAAGATATGGGATAAAGACCTGAATTACTTTGTAGGTATCTGAAGGTCTAATGTGTTGCCTTCCCTCACTTAGTGTAATGGCTTGGGGGTTATTTTGCAAGGGAGAACAATATATTATAGGACACATATTTTATAAGATTTATAACAGTCACCCAAAGAATGACATAGAAAGGAGTGCAGGAAATCTGTCCACACACTAAGACCAAGGAATCTAGCCAAGGTACTGGATCTCACAGAAATGTCCTGCATGAGTCCAGCTGAAGACCTAGAGCTCATAACAATGCCTCCTATGAGTCCAATTGTAGGTCCAGAGCCCATAACAATACCACATGCAGGCCTGTTTCATGGAGCTGTGCTGGCAAGGCCCAAATGACAGTGGTGGAATCTAGAAACTCGGTGCCAGCAGGCTGAGGGATCTACACTGGTGCCAGGAAATGATGCGCAGGAATCAGAGCTCCCCTGAAAGGCACCACAGCCATCCTCAGCAACAGTGAAGTCCCAGGCTCCTACGATGATCAAGATGGCTGAGTTCCCATCAGGAAATCCAATGCAGCAAACTTCTTCAGGAGATTGAACACTGTATCATCTTTCCCTCTAGAGCCAGGAAACAATGCTCAGAGTGAGGACCAGAGCTCTCCCAAAGTGAACCACAGCTATTCTCAGTGCCAACGAGGTCCTGAGCTCCTCAGAGGATGAAGATAGCCAAGTTCATCAGGAAAGCCAGCTTGACGAGCTCCTCCAACAGAACCAACAGTGCCTTACAGCTTCTGTCAGCTTCCAACAGCCTTTCTCAGCTCCCAGCAACCTCTCTTCTCCTATTCTGCCTCTTATGCTGCTGGCAACAGTCTCCAGGTAGGCCTCCCACACCCAGCACCATGTTTACTCAGTTCAGCTGGGGGCTATATGTTGACCACCGGTTGTCAGTCTACTTAGTAACACACTTGCTGATTCTAAAGGGATGTCTGATGGTGGTGTGTCAAATCTCCCTCCTCTGAAAGGCTGAAAGGAGCACTGATTCCTTTCCTGTTCCTGAGAGCATCTGATAAAGAGCCCTCAACTGATCCCTCACCCCTATAAATGAGGAAAATCTGTGAAATAAGGTTAAATGAGCACAACTGACTACACAGTTTGCAGGGAAAAATAAAAATAGGCCTGGGTTCAAGAAACTGGAAAAGGTTCTGCAGTATAAAAGTGTTTTATTCTTTAGTATATCACCTCTAGTAATTCATATGCATCATTGTTCCATTAGATTTCACTTAACAAAGCAGTTCAAAGATGAAACTAAGAATTTCAAGTTGGTGACTGGGTAGTAAAATCTGCAGAAGTCATACTTCCATATAATTGACCCTGTGATCAAGCAAGGCAGATGGGGAGTGGGGGGCAGGATGAAGAGTGGGGTCAGTTATAACTTGTGAACTTTAAGTGACTTCTCTTAATATAGAGTTAAAAACAGAAAATGGAGTCTCTTTTGCTCTATCAATACGTAAGTAAAGTGGAATTAATTGTTTTTCTAAAATATTTTGTGGCATTTTTAGTACATGATTTAAGTGAAGTCAGTGCTATCATACCCTCTCAGATTTTGGCAACAAGTTTTCCAATACTAGCATTTGTATGTGGATGAGATACTCTATATAGTTCTACTATAGTTCAATTGAGACTCTCTCTTTGAATGTGAAAATATAGATTTGTTATGACTCTATAAATAATCTATTACTATACTATGTCCCATCTGAAATCTATTTTCATGAATGTGAATAGACTTCTGTAGAAAAATACCATCAGATATGTTTAAATTTCATTTACCTTCAAATTCTTGCCCCTCCTCTCATATGGTCCAGAAATTCCCTCTTTGCTGAGTTCATGAACCTTGAATTAATCATGAGGTAGTAAGTATGGCAGTATTGTCTGAAAGCACACAAGTCATTTAATTATTAGTTAATTTCCCATTGAAAAATCTTTTACTTTATTTCCATCAAGTTAAAGACATCACAGCATTTTTAATGATGAAATTTGCTCTTATTAGAAGTGTTTGCACATCATTGTGAAAGTTAAAGTTTTAATCATTCAGAAAATAATTTAGGAACTGTTTCAGAATATATTCAGTTTTCATCCCACAAAGTGAAAAGCATGTTATGATGTATCTGGCCACCTTCACCTTCTAATCTGTTAGCCAGATTACCTGAAGTGTCCACTTGAATGATACATACATGAAAATGTTTTTCTCAGATGTACAGTCTGCTGCATTTCTACATGCGTTCAATTAGTAACTTTTGGAAAATAGAAGATTAATTGCTATTGACTTGTTAAAGATTTTTAAAGTTTCTATTAACGAGCCAGTAGAGTGTCCACTTGTTCAAATTTTCACATTCTAGGATTGCAGATTTCAGTGTAGTATATTGTCTGTATACATTTTACTTTGTTTAAACAAGTAAAAAATCATATGTATCTGAATATATCCTTATTGACATACATATGAGCAGGCTTAACAGCTTCATGTAATCCTTCTAAAGATTGTGAGTCTTCCTAGACATAAAATTCCACCTGTGAGGATATTTTATAAAATAAAATTGATGAGAAAATAGGTCAATGCAGTTTAAACACTTTGAAGCTTGTGACTGAAGTCAAATTATATTTTGTTTCCTGAAATACATAGGTTTGACTATAAGTGGCAATTACTAACAATATTCTACACATGGATAAAAAATACTGCTACCAAGGTACTGAAGATAGGGAAGTGTATAATTAATGAATTTGGAAACATATGGAATTAGTACTTATAGTTCTTAATTCCAATACTTGGTGATTTGGGCAATTATTAGAAACCCATGTACAAGCCATGTTTCCTTTGGATTATCCTACTAAACTATTTTTTATAGTGTCATTTAGTTCCCTCAATCAATTTTGCAATCTTTCATTATCTATGCCAATCAACATGCCCTTAAAGTGATGGATAGAGTGAAGGTTCTTTTAAGATGATGTTTTATTACCTTCTTGTAACTTAGATTGTTTTAAATTATGTTTAGGCACTTGATAAATGTTTCTTTTGTTTTCCTGTTCTCAAGAGGTACTGTGGCATGAAGCAGTAAAAAGCACTGCAGTAAGGATCTGAAGATATGCAGAAACAAATTGAAAGCCATTCCATCCTCGCAGTTTTAAAACATGATGTATACATTCTATGGACTTAATGAGTTTTCTATGGGAGCAATTTGCAACATAGGGTATTGAGAAAAAAATGTAAAAAGATGGGCTATTTCTGAGGAAGATGATACCGGATAAAGACAGAAATGAGATTTAAATCAGAGGAAATAGTTATAACGTGCAAAGAAATGAGGTAAAAGTCCTTTGACATTTGCAGTGTTCCAGCATGGCTGTCTTGCGTGTTAGAGGTGCACAGGGTTATGGGGAGGAGGAGCACAGGTGCAGAAAACTGCAACCGAACCAGAGCAGAATGCTGTAGGTTTATGGCCCTAGAAATAATGAAGTATTCAGATATTCAACAACAACAAACGAAGTTGATCTATTTGTCAGTATCATTCCACACTGTGTGCCTCACCTGCAAGAAAGACAAACTGGTAGAAAGGTTAATTTTAGGGAAGCTGTAGCCCCTGGCCACGTGGAAGAGGAAGGTTTGTGTGGGAGAACTGGAATGAATATACTTGAGAATAGCTGTTACTTTGTGGCAAGTACTGTACCTCCACTTACAAACACGATTAGTAAACGGTCCACTACTTCCGCTCAGTAGACAGTAGAGCTCAAATTCTTATTTTACCATATTCAGTTGAACTGCCCTATACACCCAATGGCCACCTTATTACTTTGATAAGAAATGTCATTTTTCCTTCATCCAACTTTGAACGCATCTAAAAATAGCCTATTTTGTTAGGATCATTTAGATCATTTGTTTTTCTCTTTCATGCCGCCAGGATTGTATTCCATTTGCCTTTTTCTTTCCCTCCATATTGCACTGATGATACATTTGTTATCTTTATTACCCTTTGTTGTTGTTTTGAGTGAGGGTTTTTCTATGTAGTTCAAGCTGACCTCAGACCCATTATGTAAACTGAGCTGGTCTTGAACTCAGATGAGCCACCTGTCTTAGCCTCCCAAGTACTGGATTACAGGTACATGGTATCACACCCACTTACCATTACCATATTATAGGACCTTAAGGGTGTGGACCCTATCATTCTCAGCAATGTGTGACACAGATTCCTTTGGTGTTACACACTCATTAAATGAATCAAGAAAATAAAACTTATTCAAACAAGGCTATAATCTAGACATTATCTCCAAGTGGTAAGAAACTGCCAAATATCTATGGCATAATATAGAATTCCTAAGTGTATGATTTTTATGGGCATGTTCATTTTTATTCATGTCTCCATGTAAAAGGTAAACTTAACTTAAATCCTACTCATAAATGTGACACTTTACTGTCCTCAGAAGTATCAATGTACAATCTTTAAAATTACTTTATTGTAATTTTGACTGTGAGGGCCTTTACCATCCTATGTTTCAAGCTGATTTACTGAAGATATTCTTTCTACTAATAGTAAACCCTAGTCAAATAGAGTTTCATTATATTTAACAACAACATCAGTGATGAAAATAGCACACTGGGGTGGAGCTTCACACTTTATTGTACCTCAGTTTATTAATAAGAAAGTTCTGACATATTAACATCACTGCACTTTTATTATAAAGGCTATATTGGTATAAGGCATCTATTTTCTACCATTTTAAGTCTTTGGCATCTGTTTATTCATTATTTCATTAACATAACTAAATTATATGCCTCAGAAATATAGTAATATTTCCCTATACATTATAGTTTCAGTAAGTTGAACTTAAGAAAAGTGGCTGCAAATCTAGTCTCATAAGATGTTCTGAATTTCTATCACACTGCCATCAAAAAGAGGAGTCAAAATCCCTTCTCCTTGACCCTGGATGAACCTGCTGAGGAGATGAAGAGGAAGTGACACTATGTGCCTGCCAAGATTATTTATCAAAGCAACAAAGCTTCTATCTGGCTCTTGCTCTGGATGCCTGTTCTTGGAGCCAGCCATCATGCTGGGAGGAAGCACAGATCATGTGAAGCTAGGCAAGCAAGGGACTGAGGCCATGGGCCTCCCTGCCCTGCCTAAGCTCCCGCTGAACTACCGTCAGCCATGCTAGTTCCTCATCAAACCCTGACTACATTACAGACGAGCAAAGGAAAATGCCTCTTGGTTTTGCCCACATAGTTCTGAGGTCATCTATTAATAGGCAGTGGATGTCTGCAGATTCCTAAGAGGTATATCTGGTAGAGCAGAACATTTTTTGGGAAGGGACAATAACCACCAGGAGAGTCAAGCTTGCTGTTTCATTGCTGTATTCAGCACTTGGCATAGGTCTTGACCCAAAAGTATAGACTTGGTATACAAAATAGGTTTGCAATATATATTAGAAATTTATTTAAATATCACAAAATATATTTTCATCTATTTTTCAAATACCACACAATATTTATAATTTTGATTAAAAATGTTATTTCTTTAAAGCATCTATTTTTGTGATTTCTTCATTTATTATGTATGTACTCCAAGGTATATTGTGTCTTTCTTATTGTTTCTCCTGAATGAAAAAGTCCCCCTGTGAACATAAAAAAGATTCAAATTCAACCAGGTGTTTTTACTGACTCAAAACAAAGCCCATCATTTCAAGCAAAACACCGGGCAGAGGGAGAAAATACCATAAATGAAAAGTATTTTCATCCCTACTCTGCAAAAGGCTCTGCTTTATTCAGAGCTCATATCAAGTATGGCTGATAAGAAGATACACTAACAAAAAAGGCAGTAGCACATAAAATCAGTGTGAGCAAAATTATTAAGTAAAAAGCCAATAAGTATGTTAAAATTAGTTACTTTATATTTCCATAATATAAATTTAGCTATGATGAGTCTCGGAAACTACCCACAAAGATGGTCATACATGTGCTAAAAAAGGAATTATTTATTGATTAGTGCCATTTATAACCATTGAGCTTAATATATTTAAAGGGAATACCATGACTAGATATTTTTAAGCTTACTAAAATATAAAATTTACTAAAATATAAAAATGGACTATTTATCTTGGACAAATCTTATCTTGGACAAATAGGAAAAGTCATGAAATGATATAAACTCACATTTAGATAATATTTTATATTTTATTCACACAATGCTGGTATATTTTAAAAGTTGTCAAGATATCATAAACAGGGCTGGGGATATAGCTCAGTGGAATAAGCGCTTGCCTAGCAAGCGCAGGGTCCTGAGTTCGATCCCCAGTACCACCAAAAAAAAGAAAAAAAAAAAGATATCATAAACATTAAAAACTATCTTAATGTTAAATTTCAGCTAGTATTATTCTAGTTTGAAATTGTCTCTTATGGGAAGTTGTAGAAATTAAAAAGCAAAATAAAATAAAAACAACCCACTTTACATGGATTTAGTTCTAACCTATTGCTGTTGAAATCATTTCCCAAGGTATTCTTGCAAAAAGTAAAAATGAAAAGCTTTGTTTTTCAAAGACAAGTGTTTTATAACCTCTTCTATGCTGACACAATATTTTAAGTTGTTGACATTTATTCATATTGCATGCAATATATAAATGATAGATGTCATGTTGTAGATGTATTATATTTTGAAACTTAAAATGTGAATGGACAGATGAATAACCTAAAACATATGAAACAAAATGCTGATATCACTAAGAAAGCCAAATGCGTTACCTTTTTTCACATTTATTTAAATTTATGAATAGAATAAAAATCTATTTCAAGTATCTATTAAATTGAAGAAAACTTTTAACATGATTATCTTTTTGAAAATATAGTATACCACATAGCTAAATGCTTAATAATTTTCTAGAGTACTGTTAATAATAGCATACATAATCCTACAAATAGCAAATTTTGCTTCAAAAAATGTGAAGAATAAAGATCCATTATTGTTTCACTGACCCAAATGCCCACTGAATCACTGAAGTTTAGTTATTCCTCTTCATGAATATCTCTTAAAGTAGTAACAACTTGTAAGCTAGAATTGAAGACCTGAGCTGCCTTCCATCTATATTTTGTGGCATTGCCTTCCTTAACCTTAGGGATTTAGAAACAATGAAGTGTTTGTGGTTCCCTCTCCTTCTGCCCTAAATGTCATTTCCACTTGACAAAATTTGACTCAGCATCTGAAACATTTCAGTCACTGGCCTTAGCATTCACATGCCCCTGGGTGCAGGTACCATGAAGGTTTATACTGCAATGTGGTAAGCATACACGGATGAATTATTCAGGAGAAAGATCTAGTGTCTGGAGGAACCCACGTTTTCTGATGTTCTCCTCTTTCCGTAAGGTATCGCACAGTATGCCTTCATCCTCTATTAATGAAATACAGAAATATGTCTGCCATATATCTGTCCAGGGAAACCTATCAGTGATCTACATAGGGGGTTGGTCATGTAGGCCACTCCTACCTAAAATGTTCAGTGTAACAGTCTAGACCCTCTGATCCCAGAGCAGTTGTACAGTATAAACCATATGATTTGCACAAATAGGCTAGGCAGAGTGAACCACTCCGTGAGACAACACTGATGAATGACTATCAAGTGGGTACTAAGTTTTAGATGCTAATCCAGGGTCAACATTTCCTAGCAGCTTTTCTAAAGAGAGCAACACAAACCTACAATATTAACTCATTTTCTGCACAAGAAGAGTCCCCTAAAGATTCTAGGACTGATTCCAGGAGAGTTGGCTGCTAATGTTCAGTGTTTGTATGCTTGTAGATCTCATATGGCATTTCCTGCTTTGAAGTTCCATTCCTGAGATAACTGAACCTTCTCTCCCATATTACTCCTAAATTGTCTGGGAAGCTAATTTGAAAATTTGTTGAAAAATTAAGTAATGGATCATTAACTCTCTTTCCTCCTCTTATTAGGAGTTCCTCTCCTTCCCCATCCTCGTCCCTTTATGACATTTAACTCCCTTAGCTTTACCACCCTCTTCCCTTCTTGGGCAACTCTATTCTGACATCATAAACAAGTAATTCATCTTCGCTGTCACTTTTCTCATGGAAAGTGGAGAAGATGTTCTTTGTAATGGTATCCTTCATTTTTTTCCTACCAGTTCCTTCTTTGGATTTCTCTTGCATTTGGCTGTAATGGGGTGAAGCTTATCTACTCATTTTTGAATCAGTTACAGAAATAAACAGTCAATGAGGGAGTAGAATATCTTTTCTAACTCACTATTTTCATGCCAACAATTTCCCAACAGTATTTTCCCAACCTCACATTAAAACTGCCCTAACTTCTCTTTTCATATTTTATTGTGTTTATTGATTGATTAGTTTTTCTTAGACAGGGTCTTGTTCTGTAGGCCAGGCTAACCTGCCACTTGTGATGATCCTTCTGCCTCAGCCTCTTAAATGATAGGACTATAGGCATGCACCATAACACCAAGGCCTTTTCATATTTTAGATGTTTTAAGAATATAGTGTAAAGCATTCATGCTTAAAATATATATTTTACTATGCCCTTTTTTACTATGTCATCCTCTCCTAAAATAGAAAAGTTGTATTTTCTAAATTTCTGTGTTCAGAACACAATTCATATTTTCAAAAAATAATGAAAATTAGACCCTTATAGACCAAGAACATCAAATGCAATTACTTAATAAGCATTCCAAGCTTGCTACTTTCTCAAATCCTTATGTACTAGTCAGTGGGGGACCTGCCCCACAAAGCACTCACGCAAGGGGGAAAGAATGAGAATTCTAACAAATAAGTAGAACAAACTTTAATAAGCCTTCTCAATTAGCATTTACCTGAGGGACTGGAACAGCTGCAATGTAAAAACCTGCTTAATAGCCCTCCATTAAATAATTTTCTTTATTTAAATTAAAATTCAATGCAGGTTTAGTTGAAAACAAGATTTACATAGAATCATTGTATAAAGGAGGGTAATACAGGGACCTCCCATTAACCAAATACTTCTAAGTATTATACTGTTATACTTTAAACTCTATTTTGATTGATTAAAGACAACCAAATAAATGTGAACAAAATTTATGAAGCAAATATACTGCGTGCATCAGAGAGGCTTGCTAGAGTATTTCCAATAGTTTGAAAGAAAGTGAACAAGCAAATTAATTGCCAGTTTTCTCACAGAGTGCAGATTTGGAAAATGATGAAAATGTTGCAAGACTTCCTCAAGGTTTTCAATGACCATAAACTATTTGGATGTAATTTATCCTCTTTGAAATTGTTAGTCCCATATGAAAGAGAATTTGATTTTCTTTGGAATTTGGAAAAATAAGGCTTTTTATTTCCTTCAGAACTATTGCTGCTTCTTTCTCACTTGCAGTCACAATTCTGTTTATGGCACTGGAGTTATTCCACAGCAATTAATCTGGTTATAAATATGATAATGAGCCCAAGAAACAGATTTATATGCCTTATCTTCCCTCTTTTCTCTTCTAGCAAATGAGCAGTTTCTCAGAGAGTAAAACGTTTAGGGTAAACATGGAGTAAACCTCATAGGCAAGGTTACTTTTGGATTCAATGAGATTTCCATACTGTCTTTTTTCATTTCATATGTCAAAATCCTTAGGGCAGGTTACTCTTGAATATCCTGGGTCATTATAATGTGCAACTTGGTCCCTTGAGCATTGTGAATGATCTCAATAACAATGTATTAAATATTGTTTTCTTTTCCTTTCTAATTTGCCCTCTGCTTTCTTAAGTCACAGTAATAAATTCAGCATTCATGAGGCCAGTAATATTTTAAGAATAAAAATCAACTTCTTAGCAGACTTTATGCCCATATAGTGGTATAGAAAGAACTGTAATAAGTAAATGTACACAATTTGATGAGCTTGGACATACACAAACATTGGTGACATCACCAAGTTCCTGCATAATAATCATTTTGTGATGCAGACTTAAAGTTTTAATGTGATAGATAAATTCTGTATACCTGTTTACAAAATTTATTAGCTTACAAAGTTTGAATCACATGGAATGGCATAGCACTGTAAAAACTTTGAGAATAGATTTAATTGTTAAAATATATCTAAGATTTTGTATATATGAAGAATAAAACCCAAAAGGTTATTTTTAATAGGAAGTGTTCAAGGTCTAAAACCTGCAAGGTATTTTAACAGTATTAACACAAAGAAAAACAAAGGAATCTGAGTTCCAGTTATCAAGTTATCATTTTAATACTGTAGTGGTCCAGATACATGGGGTCCTTGGTCTTTTCCCAATGACCATATTTGAGGTATACTGTGAGGTTCCTGAAAAATCAAGTATATGTGAAGAATTAACAAGTCTTACCTATGCAGTGACTTTCACAGGTCCCTCTTTTCTTACTAGTGTGTCAGGTTTTATTTCCATAGGGGACAAAGGCCAACACTAAAAGAAAACAGGATAGATTGTGCATGTCTTCCAATGAACAAAGAATCCGAGCCAAATTTACCTTTGAATAAATCATCTCTGCCAAACTCAAGATGATATAGAACCCAGAAAGTGAACGAAAATGAACTGCATATTTTTCTATAGAATCATATTTTTGTGAAATGTTTGCAATTTGTGATTGAATAGCTTATGGTAAAATGCTTTAATTTTTGATAAATAATTTGGAAGTTATTAAAATTTGGTATTTTATTAAAAATTGATATGTAAAAATTTGGAGTTGCCAGATTTTAATCAATGTAATGCATCATTTATTGCACAGCAAAATAAATGACAGAATAGAGAGACAACTATAGAAAGTGAGAAAATCTTTTTCAACTCTTCATTGCACAAGGGATTAGTACCCAAATTATATGAGTTCAAACTCAATAAAAAAACATAATAATCTGATTTCATTTCTCCATTAAATTTGAAGGATAGTTTTGCAGGATACATCAGTCTGGGTTTGAAGTTGTCTTGTTTTAGGACCTAGAATACTTCACTCCAAACTTCTTGATTTGATGCTTTATGTTGAGAAATCTGCCATGATTCTGATGGGCTTTCCTTTATAGGTGATGTTTCTTTTCTCTAACAACTTTTAATATTGTCTTTTTGCTGGATTTCTGGGATCTTATTATATGTCTAGATGTAGTTTTACTTTGGTTATGGCTAGTTGGAGTTCTATATGCCTTACTTACCTATATGTCAGATTCTTTTTCCATGCTTGGGAATTTTTCTCCTATTGCTTCTGCAAATATTCTTTTTATGTCATTTGTGTTGACTGTTGCAGTTTGATTGACACCTTTTAGTCTTACATTGTTTCTCTTTGTATTGTTTTGCACTGTTGAACTGATATTTCCTGGTTCTTTGTTATTTTTACGAGATCTTTCCTTTCACAAACTTCAGCTTTGTTCAAGCAGTTTTTCCAGCTTTTGATGGAAATTTTGACTACCTGGATATCTCTTTGAATCTGTTTCATGCACTCTAGTTCTTTCCTATATTGTTCATTGAACATTTGCGTCATTTTCTATGCTCATCTCTTTTTTATATGTTTTCTTTAGATGTGCTGAGCAATTCTTTCATTACTGTTGTCATTTCATTTTTTACCTGAGACATTATTTCTGATCTCATTTCTTCTATGGCCTAGTGTTCCTTCTTTACTTCTGTTGCGATCATTTCAAAGATTTCAGGTGTCTGACTAACAAGTTCCCTTATTTTGATGTCTCCTGGTTCTGGGTAGGATGAAGATCTGACATTGCATTTTGCTTGTTTGTCTTGTCATTTTAGATTCCAGAGGTGAAGCACTGAGCCTCACCTTTCCCAGGCAGCTCACCAAAGGTCTCTATGGTCCCTAGATTTCCTGGGTGTCAGGTTTGTCCCATGATGACAGCAGGAGGTGGGCCACCAGGTCTGGGATCTCCAGGCAGTTGATGGAGCATATGCCTCTGATGATATAACCACAACGGTGGTAGAATGCTGGCCTTTGGGACCATGATCTGCAGGCAGTTGACTGAGGGTGTGTGGGCCTCAGCTGAGAATCATAATGTCAGCAGAATGTGGGATGCCAGTTCAAGTTCCCCAGGCAGCTGAGTGAGGCTGCATGGAATAATCTGATTTTAAAATGAGGAAAAGACCACAATAGACACTTCTTAAGGTATACAAATGGTTAAAAAACATGAAAAAAATATTCAGCATCACTAATGATCAAGGAAATACAGATAAAAGCCATAAGATATATAGCTGTGTTGAAAATATATGCTTACATTCCCAGCCCTTTGGGAATCTGGGGCAAGAGGATCCCAATTTCAAACACAGCCAGGGAAACTGAATGACTTAGTGAGACACTGGCTCCAAATAAGTTTTTTTTAGGGGATATGGATATAGGGCAGTAGGAAGCCCTGGGTTCAAGCCCAGTAACAAAACAAATGAACAAGCAAAGAAACAAAGAGTAAGATATCACAAGAACTATTAAAAACATACAGAATTTCAAAACAAGATGATAGGAAGTCAACAATGGTTGTTGTATTGATTTTATTGTTATCTTCAAAGTAGGTGCTCACATTACCAGATATAGGTATGCAAAATTGATCAAACAAACATTAACTGTTCCTTTCAATAAACCAATAGAAGATAGTGGCACAATTATCTTAGCTATCTTTTGTTTTTGTTCTTTTCTCTTTAAAGTAATAAAAAATTTAAAAAGAATAAGATATCAGACCTCAGCAAAAATGGCTATTATAACAAAGATAGAAAGTAATAAATGTTGGGTAGGATGTCAGAAAAGAAGTCTTGCACACTGTTGATGAGAATATATTCTAGTATAGCCACTGTAGAAAACAGTATGGAGGTTCAGAAAAAAATTACCCTGGGTACTTATCAAAGAAAGTAAAATCAGTATATTAAAGAAATATTTACACTCATATATTTTTTCATAGCATTATTCACAATAGCCAAAAGATGGAATCAACTCAGCTGTTCATAAGGGAATGAATGGATAAAGAAAATGTGGTAAATGTATACAATGGAATATTATTCAGCCATAAGATAGATGGAATCCTGTAATTTGCATCAACATGAATAAAACCAGAGGACAATAAGTGAAATCAATCTGCCAGGTTCTCACTTCTATGTAGAAGTTAAAAAGCTGATTTTAAAGAAGTGTTGGATAAAATAGTGCTTTGCAGTTCTGTGATCGGTGTGGGGAAAGAACAATTAACAGTTATAGGGGTGTGGCTGGAGAGCAAAAATAATTTCTAATCTTTTAAAGCACAGTTCATAAGTATGGTTGATGACTATTAATTGCATATTTCAAAATAGCTAGTAAACATATTTTTAATATGAAGATATGATAAAGATTTCAGGTGATGGATATGCCAACTCTCCTGATCTGATGATCATTTAGAACCAGCTTTTAAAAAGTAAAGGCTGGGTCCCACTGAATTGCTAAGTTACCTAGGCTGGTCTCAAGCTTGTGATCCTCCCCTCCTACCTCAACCTCCCAGAGTGCTGGGACTACAGGCAAGCAGGTACCTTGGTTTATGGACTTAATTTGTTTTATGATTTTGAGGAACGTGGCTGCATATGTGTTTGCGTAGGGAAGATGGCTGTGGTTGTGTTTGTTAGCCTATGTGGCGTTTGCCAATGGAAGCAAAATTTTGCTGAATGCTTTTGTTTGTGGAGTGAACTGTTTGTAAACAGAAGTGTTTGTGAGCTGAGGTATCACTGTGAATTTGCCTCATTTCAAGGATATATTTTGTTAATCTCTGTGAGCAAATACCCAAGGAAACAACTTAAATGTAAGGAAGGGAGATCTTGTGGCTCACAGTTTTGGGAGTCTCAGTGCGTGACCAGCCTGCTCCATTGACCTTAAGCCCCTGCGAAGACAGGCAGAATCATCACTGAATATCATGAAGGAACACCACTCAGCTGGTGGCATCTGGGAAGCAGAGAGACAAAGCACAAGAGGAAAAGCAGGGAATGAGATACACTGTGGTCACACTGTAGTCCTGGAAGTCATGCCCCGTGAGCTCTTCTTTTCAGCTAGGCCCCGCCTCCTCTTTCTATCACCTCCCAAAAATGTCCTCAAATTATGACCTCATCAATGGAGAGTCCTTGTGATCACTTTCCAAAACCTCATCAGCAACCAAGCCTTCAGCACTAAGAGCTTTTTCTGGGAACCATTTTCAATTCCAACCATAACGTATATCATCTGTATATTTAAATATCTCTCTCTAGGGAGTTAGAGTAAGTGGCAAAAATGTGGGGATAAACAGACATACCATTCCCCTTCTCCATGACCCATCCTGATTTTTTGCCCTGGCCAGAGACTTCAGGGTTGTGCTGGATGGGAACAGGTAAGAGAACAATTATTTGTGCAAGTTTATCACCAGGACTGAAAATATCAACAAGAAACTGGCAAAGAATATTTACTATTGCACATCCCAGCTAAAAGAACATGTGATTTAGGGTCAGAAGTCCTGGGAATGAGTCAGCTTTTGCTTCTTGATTGTACAATATAATCCTGGAAAATCATTTAACCTCTTTGATCTCCATTTCCTTCTGGGTAAAATAAACACAAAAACAATATGCACCTCACAAGGCTCTTTTGAAAGTCAACAATAGTAAAAATGTAGAGAAAACCTTTCTCTTAGAGAGCCATATAAATGTACATCATTTGTTTCTTTGTTAAGATTTGATTCCCATTATAGATCTTGGTACTAAATAAACTTGCTTTTCTGTGAACCTTTTAAAGAGCTGCAATAATATTCTCTAACTGAAAAAGATGCATATTTATCATCTAATTATTCATTCACTCATTCAATAAACATTCATTGTATTTTCTTATCTGCCAAGCGCAATGACAAATACTAAGGATACAGAGATAAGAGACCAGTTCCTTCTCTCAAAGAGGTTACGGTGCAGTGTGTAAGAAATCTGAGCTGTCACAACATGTGCTGAAGGACATGAGTTGGACATTATTTTTAATGGCTTACACAATGGTCCCTGGAAGATGCGATCTGAACTGAATAGTTGCTAATTGTGGGAAAGACCTCCATAGTACATGTACTGAGACCCAGAATCTGGATAAAACACACTACATTCTACAAACTACAAAAAGCTGAGCAAGACTATGAAGTAACAAATGCTAAAATAGAGTGAGATGAGGTTTGCAAAGTATAGGAGGTTGAGGTCCTGAACAGTTCTATATTTTTTTCTAAGGACTAATCTCTGGAAAAAATGGAAGACTCAAAGAGCATAGTGACGTGATTGTAAGTTCCATTTAAAATATGAAACTCTACCCAGGCTTGGTGGCACATTCCTGCAGCCCTAGAATTCTAGGGGCAGAGGCTAAGGATCAGAAGTTTGAGCCCAGCTCAAGCAACTCAGTTACTTAGCAAGATCCTGCCTTGAAATAATAAATACAGAAAAAGCCCTGGATATGTACCTTGGAACAAAGGCCCTGGGTTCAATGTTTAACACTGTAAATAAACAGATAAATGAATAGTCATTCAGGTTGCAAAAGAAGGGAAAAAAACCTGACTATTTGGAGCTGACATATATATAAAAGGGGCCAACAAATACACTGGAGCAAAGATGGCTTCTTTAATAACTGGTGCTGGAAGAACTGGCTTTCCACATGCCGAAGGTTGAATCTAGACCCATATCTCTCACCATGCAATAACATAAAAAAAAAATAAATAAATAAAAATAAAAATAAAAGAATTAAATGTTAAAACAGAAACAACCTGTTGGGAGGTAAAATAGGTAGAACTTCTGACATAGGAATAGGCAAGCACTTTGAACAAAACTCTGGCTGCACAGGAAATAGTATCAACTATAAACAAATGGGATCATATCAAATTACAAAACTACTGCATGGCAAAAGAAATGACCAGCAGAGTGAAGGACAACCTATAGGAGGGGAAAATATTTTGCAAACTATTCCTCAGGCTCAGAAGTAATATCTAGAATATTCAAAGAACTAAAAAAAAAAAAAAAATCTCCAAAGCAGGACACTGAGTGAAAAATATGGGCAAGTAACTGGACAGACGTGCCACGAAAGAGTGAACGGTGGTGAACACAGCACAATGTTCCACACTGCCGAGCATTAGACAGATGTAAACTAAAACAACACTGAGATCCATCTCACCCCAAAATAGCTATCATCAAGAAATGACATAATAAATGCAGCAGAGGCTACAGGGAAAAAGGATCCCTTCTACTTGATGGTGGTAATGTAAACTTGTACAATCACTATGGAAAGCAGTATGAAGATTTCTCATACAATGACAACTCAAAATTCTATTTGATGTAGCTATTGCCCCTCTAGGTATCCTCAGGAAAGAATGAAGACATAATATTACAGTGATGCATACCTACTCATGTTTATGCAACACAATTACCGGAGCTAACCCTTGGAGGCGTACCGTATGTCCACCAGTAGGTGAATAAAGAAAATGCGGTATTTACATAGGGTGGATTATTACTCTGCCATTAATATAAATTGAGTCATTTGTAGGAGAATGGTTTTACCTCGACACCATAATGTTAGGTGAAAAAATTAGACACATAAGTTGAACTATCACATGGTTTCTCTTATATAAAAAACTCAAACTATAAATAAAAAGCAAAATAGCCAGGTATGGTGGTGCACACCTGTAGTCCCAGCACTCAGGAAGGCTGATAAGGCAGGATTTTCAGGAGCCCACTATAGTGAGTTTAAGGCCAGCTTACAGGTGAGAACATGTCTCAAAGAAAAGGAGCTCAATCTTGCTCAAATGGGGAGGGGATCAAGTGAGGGGATAGGAGCGTAGGGCAAGGGATGGCAAAAGGAAATAAGATGCCTTGCGGCCACAGCCATGTGCACTCTCCACAGGGAATGTAAACGTTATGTGCTGCAAGCCTGTGAATAAAATCAACAGAAAAAGAAAAGAATAAGAAAGTTCAACAAAAATTCAGGATGCAAGATCGATATATCAAAACCAATTACATTTGTTGATACTGAAAATGAGCGCATGGACAGTAAGAGTTTAAAAGCCACAGTCTTATTCACAATTGTCCCAAATACAGAAAAGTATTTATGGGTAAATCAATAAAAACACGCACAGCATCTGTATCTTGACAATTACAAAATACTGATGAAAGAAATGAAAGGGCTATTAAATAAGTGGGGAAAGACCTAGCGTAGTGAACACAGAAATTCATTTCAAGTTGATTAATAAGTAAAGTACAATTCCTGTTAAAATTAAAGTACATTTTTTAAAGATACAGAGAAGCTTATTCTAAAGTGTATATGAAAATATAGGTATGCACTTGCAATATGAAAACAATTTTGAAGATTATAAAGTATAATGAACCATTTTCTTCAACATTGAGACTTACAAATAATCGAGAAAGGATATTGTTAGCCAGATGCGTGAATACAGAGATCAGGGAAACAGAAGAGAAAACTAGAAATAGATCCACAAAATACGTCCAAGGGAGTTCATAAAAAGGTGTGAAAGCAATACAGTAAAGGAAGGCGAGCCTTTTCAATACATGGTGCTGATGCGACCGCATACACGTAGGTACTCACACCAAAAAAGGAGAAAGGCTGAAGAAAAGAACCCTGACCTCGACCTCAGACCGTACACCATATTCAATTCAAAGTAGATTTTGGACTTAATTTTGCATCTAAAACTATAAAATATTTAGAGGACATAGAAAAAATCTTTGGGATTTAGGGCTAGAAATAGTTCTTAGACTTGATAGCCATAAAAGAAAAAAAGAGGATAAATTAGCCATTACCAGAATTAGAAATTTTGCCTTGCAAAAGACTCCCTTAAAAGGATGAAAAGGCAAGCTACAAAGTAGGAGAAAATATTTGCAAACAACATATCTGACACAGGAGAATTATTTAGAATATATAAAGAGGTCTCAAAGAAATCAACATTAAAAGCTGTGCACTTAAAAATGGGCAAAAGACAAAGAACACACTTTTACTGAAGAATATACATGGATGGGAAATATGCAAATAAAATACATGCACTAAAATCAGTCATTATAGAAACACAAAATAAAACCATAGTAAAATATCACTAGTGTCAAAGAGAAAGCAGGACAGACACTTTAGTGGTAAGGCCAGACATCACCCACTAATTTACTACTGCAGTAGGAAAAAGAGTCCATAATGAACGAACTCAAGTTCAATTTGCAGAGAAGGGACTGAACATTTTAAAGGAAAAGGGAATAGGGAAGGGATTATGGACAGACTCAGTAGTCAGGGGAGCAAAACATCACAGAAGCAGGAGGGGGAGTGGTCTACGCGTAACCTGCCTGGGTTTGCTACTGATGCCTAGTGAAGCTGGGTTCCCACCTCCCTTAGAAGCTGAAAGACAGGAACCCTATCTTCAGGTGTTGGCTGAAACAAATTCTTTTGATAGCCTTAGGTGTATTCTCCAGCAAGGCAGTATAAAAATGCTATAGTGTACAACTCCTTTCAGACAATCTTCTTGACTTGATAAATTATAGAGACTGGGAATAAATGAGTGGCTGATAGGAATTTGGGGAGTGGGGAGGGAGGCTGTTGTGGCCATAAGCAGGGGGATCCCAGTGATGTGTTCTCCATCTTTACTGTGATTCTGTTCACAAAAGCATAGATGTGTGATAAAATTGGATAATTACAGACACAAAACTTAGTGTTTATAAAACTGGAGCATTTGGCTAAGTTCAGTAGCTTGTATCTATACGGTCTGAATGCTCCTGTCTACCCCCCATTCAGAGGGCAACACTTAATTACCAATGTGACATTAAGATTGTCACCTTGGGAAGGTGGTTAGGTCCTGAGGGTTGATTACATCAGAACCTCCACTGGGACCAGTGCCCTTATGAAAGTTCCCTCACAGAGCTGCCTTCCCATAATGGCACATGCAATGCCGCTAGAAGGTGCCATTGCTGAACCAGAAATCAAGCGTCTACCAAACATCGGTGCTGCTGTCTTTTTGATCTTGGAGACACAAATATAGTATCTGTTGTTTAACAGCCACTTGGTTTATAATATTTTGTTACAGAAGTTCAGAACATTCCAAAAGACAAGAAACACACATTTTACTGGAGAATATATACAGATGGCAAATATGGACTGAGAGAGTATCAGTGTCAACTTCCTGGTTGTGATTTTACACTTAAAATATTGTATGCAAGATGTTACCTTTAGGGAAAACTGGGTGGCAGGTATAAGCAATCTATTACTTCTCACAAACTGCATGTGAACCTATAATTCAAAATAGGTTTAGAAAAGTCACTGTAGGTGTACAGATAGATTGGTAATGAGGGCCATGAGATAAGTGTATTTGTTTGCGGGAGGGAAGCAGTGAACAACAGAATGACCACCAGACTTCTCTCTTGGACTTCCCTGAGCAGGAGAGAAAAACAGGAGATCACTGGAGAATAAGAATGACGAATTCAATTTTGATCTTGCTGAGTTTGTTTTCCATGTAATCAACCAGCAGAGCACATAAAATGAGAAACTAAGAGGAGAGAGTAGGACTCTTTGGACACTGGAGGCATATACAATGTTCTGCTGGATTTTGAGTATCTAATTTGTATATAATACTTCAAAGCATGAATGAATATAAAATGCTACATTTATGTGCATATCAGGATGAGCATTTTTATAAGGGAAGAAAAAAATATATAAGTATCTGTGGGAATTCCATAGGCAGGCAGATAAAATGAATTGTATTAATATTATTCATTAAAACAACAAAGAAGGAATATTGAGTGCAATCAGTGTGCTAAGTAACACACCGGTGTTCAGAAGAACCATCCTGTTTAATCCTTACGAAAGGCCTGAAACAGTTTTGTTTCATTATCTACAATTTCCTGTCATAGAAATTATTTGCCAAATGAAGAAAAGTCAGTAAGTAATTTGGGAGGCTAGAATTTGAACTTAGATGTGTGTGGGTTCTAAGCACAAACCTTTCCGCTACAACAAAGCAGCCTGTCAGGATGGTGGGAAGGTAGATAAAACCTTTGTAAAACTGTACATATTCTATCCTTTGTTATTTGGGAATTGTGCGGCGTTAAACTCCAACTTTTACATTTTTAAGTACTCAGCTGCCTAGGGAAGAATTTTAGTCTCGAGGCTGCTTGACCATCTTCCCAGGATTGGATGTCAGTACTGACATTAATTCAGTATTAATGGATCTCTCTTCTATAGGTGCCAAGCTCAGCCCCTGCCATGTGCAACCTGTGTCCCTGGATTAGGAATGGGTTGATTTTATTACCTTAGCTGGTAGGTAACTCCCTCCTTCTGTTTTCCAGTTAGCACGCTTGTACTTTTGTTTTTCAGGCATACAGGCTACATAGATTTGTTAAACAATTATCTCTCACTCAGCTAACGCAAACAAATAGCAGATGTCTTCAGTTCTGTGTCCTCAAATAACACGGTACATTAGATTCAAATTCATTAGCCAACACTGGCTTTCCTGAACATCCCCACCTATAAACAAAAAAAGCCCAAGCTACCTTTCTCCTTCTCTAAGGAAAATCCCGTAAGTATAAAGTCTGTTTTTTCTCCTCTATTTTTCTTTGCACTATATTTTTCAGTTTCTATCTTTTATTTAAGGCGTCTCTCTTAAATTTTGAGGTGGACACATCAGGTCTTTGATCTCTAGGGCTCAAAAGTTAATCTCCGTACAGTCTACTTTACAAATCAAGAGCAGTCAAACTAAGGCACTTGAAAGCTAAATCGGGTTTACATTCTCAATCAACACATAGGTATCCTCACTTTTTCCGAAAGTATTAAGTGCGCTGCTGCTGCTCATTCAGTAATCTAGATTTAATTTTAAAAGGCATTTTAACGGGAAACCACCGATTTCACACCCATCAAAATGCAGGTCCAGTTCTGCACAGTGCGTTTCACATACACAGGGAAGAGATGGGTGGCAGCAGGAGTTCTGAGGATGTTTAAACGATCCCATTTTCTGTTGGATCCGTTAATTTCTTGACCCTTGGCCTTTTTAAAAGAGCCAAATCTTGGGTTTACATTTAACTTCTCGCCATCCACGCCACCTAGTGGTGCAGATGTTCTACGCTTGGTTTTGAAGGAGACTCCCAATGACTGGGGGCCGGGGGTGGGTGCACCCGACAAACACAGCGTTGGCCGCGACAGCGTTCCTGCCACTCTCCGCGTCGCCTGCCCGCACACGGGTGCCTTTACCTGCTTTAACCGTTTTAGGGGTGCGCGGCGATGCACAGAGGAGGCAGGCTGCGCACTCCCGGAGACGCAGCCCCCGGACACTGACATTTAGAACAGGCTTCTAAATCCTCCTGGTCATTCCCAAAGGACAAGGGAAGGAGTTGTGGCCGAGCTGGGCAGAGGAGACTGTCTGTCTTCTTAGCAAGTTGCACAGATGACACAGTCACCTCGGCGACGGTAACGCCTGTCTTGAAAAAAAAATAAATCAAAAAAAAAAAAAAAAAAAAAAGAGAGAGACAGGGGAAAGCACTCAAAAATTCCGCCGCGGAGCTTTGCAGGTCTTGCGACCCAGCCGTGCCCAGAAGACAGCCAATTCCTGCGCGTTCCGCTCCCCCGCAGCCCCCAGCGCCGCGCGCCCCTTCCCACGCGCGCCCCGCGCCCGGACCGCAGGCAGAAGCGCGGCCGGCTCATCAGCCCGGCGCGGCCGCGTCCCTTTGTTCCCGGCCGCGGTCCTCCGCAGGCCGCCGCCGCTCTCCCGGGCCGCGGGGCTGGGCGCGGGTGGGGCGCGGGCCGCCGAGGGGCGGGCGCGGAAGGTCAGGCGGGGCCGCCGCTCCCACCTGCGTGGCGGCGCGCGGTTATTTATTTATTTCCTCCGTGTTCACCGCTCGCTCGGCAGCGCGGCGCGGGCAGCGGGCTATGCGGGACCACCCACGCGCGGCGGGGGAGCCGCAAGCAGCCCTCCCGCGCCCCCGCGCCGCCGCGCGCCTCTCGCCTCCGCGCCCGGACCAGAGCCCGCGCCGGCCCCGGCCCCTCCGCGCCGCCGCCGCCCGCCCGGCCGCCCTGCGGCCCCGCAGCCCCCGCCCGGCCCCCGCGGCCGCGCAGTAAGTTGGCGCGGGCGCCCGGCTCTCGCCGCCCCGCACCTCTGAACTTGTTGCTGCCGCGCGGCTCCCGCCCCGGCTGGAAGGTGAAAGGCGGGGGCGGCGCGGGGGGCGGGGAGCGACGCGCCGTGCGGTGTCTGCGCCCCTCGGCGGCGCCTCGGGCCCCGGCGCGAGCCGCCCGCTCGCCCTTCCTTTTCCGGGTGCACGGGTGGGGAAGGCTGCCCGCGCCGGGCTGCCAGGTGTGCGCGCGGCAGATGCTGCTGCCCGCCCGGCCGCGGCGCCTGCGGCTCCCCCGCTCCCGGCCGCCGCGCCGCACCTGAGCCGAACTTGACGCGGGCGCCCGGGGGCGCGGGGCGGGCGGCGGGCGCCGCGGGGCCGGCCGGACCGCGGGAGGAGCGAGCGCTCGCGCCCCGCCGCGCTGCGGGACCCGGGAGCCCAGCGCGGCCGCCCTCGGGGCCGGGGGCCGCGGCCGCGTCCCCGCGCCACAACAGGTCGCCGTCGGGACCGCCGCGGCGGGAAGGGCCGCTCGGCAGGGGCCGGCGCGAAGAGGACAGGGCGGGGAGGAGGCGGCCCCGACTCTCTCGGCTCGCCCGCGGGCTTCTCCCGCCCGCCCGCGCCGGGTCGCAGACTCCGTCCGCCCCGAGGTCGCCGCGCGCCCGCCTCCCGCGCGGGGCTTCGCGCCATCTGCGGGCTGCGCTCCGGACCTGCCTCCGCCTCGCCGTCGGGGCGGCCCGCTTCCCGGGGCCCGCGCTTCCCGGGCCGCCTTGGCTCCGGCGCCCCGCGCGCCCCGCGCAGACTGCGGACGGGCTGAGCGCGCCTCGGCGGGCGGCATGGCGGCCGGCGTGGCGGCCTGGCTGCCCTTCGCGCGGGCGGCGGCCATTGGCTGGATGCCGGTGGCCTCGGCGCCCATGCCTGCGCCCCCGAGGCAGGAGCGCAAGAGGACCCAGGACGCGCTCATCGTGCTGAACGTGAGCGGCACGCGCTTCCAGACGTGGCAGGACACGCTGGAGCGCTACCCCGACACGCTGCTGGGCAGCTCGGAGCGGGACTTCTTCTACCACCCCGAGACGCAGCAGTACTTCTTCGACCGCGACCCCGACATCTTCCGCCACATCCTCAACTTCTACCGCACGGGGAAGCTGCACTACCCGCGCCACGAGTGCATCTCCGCCTACGACGAGGAGCTGGCCTTTTTCGGCCTCATCCCCGAGATCATCGGCGACTGCTGCTACGAGGAGTACAAGGACCGCCGGCGCGAGAACGCCGAGCGCCTGCAGGACGACGCGGACACCGACCCCGCGGGCGAGAGCGCGCTGCCCACCATGACGGCCCGGCAGCGCGTGTGGCGCGCCTTCGAGAACCCGCACACCAGCACCATGGCGCTGGTCTTCTACTACGTGACGGGCTTCTTCATCGCCGTCTCGGTCATCGCCAACGTGGTGGAGACGGTGCCCTGTGGGTCCAGTCCGGGCCACGTCAAAGAGCTGCCATGCGGAGAGCGGTACGCCGTGGCCTTCTTCTGCCTGGACACCGCCTGCGTCATGATCTTCACTGTCGAGTACCTGCTGCGCCTGGCCGCGGCGCCCAGCCGCTACCGCTTCGTGCGCAGCGTCATGAGCATCATCGACGTGGTGGCCATCCTGCCCTACTACATCGGGCTGGTGATGACGGACAACGAGGACGTCAGCGGCGCCTTCGTCACCCTGCGCGTCTTCAGAGTCTTCAGGATCTTTAAGTTTTCCCGCCACTCCCAAGGCCTGCGCATCCTGGGGTACACGCTGAAGAGCTGCGCCTCGGAATTGGGCTTCTTGCTTTTCTCGCTCACCATGGCGATCATCATCTTCGCTACGGTTATGTTCTACGCAGAGAAGGGGTCTTCAGCCAGCAAGTTCACCAGCATCCCTGCCGCCTTTTGGTACACCATCGTCACCATGACAACGTTAGGGTAGGTGCCATGAGGGGCGGTGGGGTAGAGGTTGGCGGTGGTTGAGCTGATTGTGGGCCTGTTGAGGTTTCACGGTACTTCAGAGGAACTAGTTATTTTCTGTTTGCTAGATGGAATCAGGAAAATATGTAAATGATTTGGAAAAAAATTTTTTTTGATCTGTGAAACGGGTATGATGAAGAATGAAACATTGGTGGTCACAGGCAAGTACTGAGTGTTGGTGTTAAAAGTGGTAGAAACACAAAGAAATTGTATCCCTCTCAAATACAAGAAAATGCTAAAGATGTAGTATGAACCCATAAAAATATAATGACAAGGAAAAACAAAAATTATGCCCTAATTAACATCTGAATGTGTTCCAAGTATAGTGCATTGAGCTGTCTGGAAGGAGCCTCAGTGCATTCAAAGGGCAAGTTTTCATAGACGTTTGAAGTGTTATTTTTCCACTGATATTTAGGGCACGCATTTTTTCTCTATTAACCACAATTCTTATTTTACAGCATTACAAAAGATAGAGTACAGATAGCAAACAGCTTTACAGTAAATGCGCACATAATCATGTCTGTAATTTTTTGTGGCTGACAGGTTTATGTTTTAGGGATATCAGGGCTAAACCCGATCAACTCTACAAAGTCTAGGGTAATAGCTTCAAAAAAGGAGCATACAACTGTCAGCCCCCCCCCCCCTTGTTTTAGAAGCTGCAGATGCCACTGGGCAAAGGATCCACACCCATCAAGTACGCAGGGTATCAAGATAGAACAGTTTCTAGTGAGATGATAGTCACCAAGGGCTGTTTGCACTGGAGTATTTTTTCCTTTTAGAGTCCATTTGTGCATTAATTTAGTTGGGGGTGTGAACTTTTAGAAGGAATGGAACATTTCAGATTCATGTTTTTTTCACAAATGGACTTTTAGGGCTAGAATTACGATTTTTTAGATGGTGGAATAAAGGATAGGTGTCAAATGATTAATAATACTAATGAAACTGCAGGAAAGTAGTAGCATTTTACATATTCATGAACCTAATAAAGTAAAATGGTCCGACGCTTACCCTTATGAGTTCTTAGATAAGCCAGGGATGGTGTCAGTGCCCTTTCTTCAGCTTTATGCTACTTTTCATGCATAAGTAATCGTCACAATAAGGATTTGGTAATGGCTGTAAGAAAAAGTCATTCCCAAGCCTGCTTTTTAAATTTTGTGTTTCTGGTTAAGTCAACGGACTTCTTGAAATGGTATTGTGGTTAAAGCCTACTTAATTTTATTAGACATATAGTGAGAAAAATTTCTTATGTTGTCATATGGCCAATGAATGCAGTATTTTATCTGAGGAATTTTTGGCTAAGTTAATTAAAAAGTTATGATAAGTAAAGTGGATTGCTTATGATTTTGGTTTAGTCTCATACTTTTAAAGACCTGCTATATTAAAAATGAATTATTGAAATCTATATCCTATGGCCTATATACCTTTTTATCCAGTTGTTAACTTGATGACCAGTTCTGAAGAAGATGCAGAACACTTTAGGATTATAGGTGGTTATTCTTTATCAGAGAGGCTTTGTTGATTTTTTTGTCTTACTGCCTTTGTGACAGTTGAAATCATTATTATAGGACAAGTAGGTAGGGCAAATTATCATCATAGCTTCAAGTTAGTGCAACAGAATTAAAAAAGAACTATTTTAAAAAATAAATGAGGAGGTATTAAAAAGGTACACACTTTTAAAATTTTGGTGTTATATGGTAATGTTTTTTGTGAGGTCTCAGTGGGTCATTATAATGTTATCTACTGTCTAGATGATTGTCGGTGTTATTACAATGAGTGGTAATGAGCTGCTGATTTCGTCTAGTTCAAAGTTCTAGACTTGAGAAGCTAACATTGTTTTAACATTTCATTCCTGAGATGACAGTTTTTATTTTATTTTGAAATTTAAGGGAAAAAAAGAGGAAATATGAGTCATTTGTGACAGTTTTTCTTGTATAATGTTTATAAGCACCTATTTTCTGAAATGATTCAAGAAACTGAGCCATAACGCCTGGATAAAAGTCTAAGTAATGAATTTAGTACATGTTTTATAGGTAAGTGGATCATATGGGTTAGATACACTTTCACAGAACTTTGAAGCAGAATGGAAGTTACTTTTAATTTACGTTTCACTGAGGTGGAACATTTTAATTTTCAGGAAATTTAATTAATGATTCTGATAGAAAAGGACAGTCATAGTTTTAAGGTGTAGAAATGTTGATATAATTAGAAAGACTGTTGACTTTCAACAAAGTGTATACTTTACATGACAAGAGTTTCTTGGGAAAGTGTCTTTAGTTTATCATCAAAATATATTTATAGTGCATTTTAATTTCCTGGAGAAATAGATTTTTAAAAAAAACTCTTTTTGCTGTCTTATCTTTGGCTGTATTATGTTTCTGCAGCATTCTTTAAGAATAGAAGATACTCAACAAAGGCCAGTGCCTGACTTTATCTTTTATGCTGCAGTTTTAGAGGATGAAGCGTGAAGTATAAACTTTCTAGAAAATCTGCAATAGTTTTAGCTAATATCAAGCTCTGTTTACAAGAATGTTTCATTATACTTTCTGAGCTCTTTTTCTCTGCTCTTATTTTTAATGAAGCTAAGGTTTATCAGTTATTAATAATAGAGATAAAAAAATGTGATCCTAAACAATGTTTATCAAAAGTTCCAGCTTATAGAAGCATTATCTGTGTGAGAGACATAACCGAGAGCATTGTCACTGCAGACTGGGAGGACACGTGCTACTTCTGACGTCATTTGAGATAGTTTCTACTTGTTTTTTGCTCTGAAGAAGGAAGAGAGAGGTGGACCCATCTTTAAACTATCTTCGCTCATGCTTGGTTTCCTGAAATATCAAATATGTCAGTAGACTATAATTTGACTATGCGTATTTTGTAAGTTATTATTTACTGTACTAGAAACATTAGTGCTTTACAATGCAGTGTTAAGGCTATTCCGCTGCTTATTGACATTGAAAACACAAGGTTAAAAGTGGACTGGAAGACAGAACGCCAGAAATATATTGTTTTTAAAGCAGTGTTCAGATGGACCATATGGGTCTGTTCCTCCATCCCATCCTTTCTTTCTGAACAGACTCACGGACTTTCACAGGGCCCTGTTTGGACCCTTACTCTTACTTCCCCCATTTGCTATTCCCTCTTCAACTGCATTGGTGGAAAAGCCACCAGGCGTGCCTCTTTTATCTTAGGGTGTCTGCCAGGTACTGTCCAGCTGATATTGGTCACTCAAATGGTAGTACTCACATGCTGCTAAAATTAGGAAATTTCTAAATGTTCACCAGTAATAATAAAAAACTGTTTATAATTTTATTCCCTAGGCTGACACTTCAATTTATCATTTTACCTCACACTCATGACTTGGAGTTACATGCCACATGAAGTCATCTGAGGAGCTATTATTGTGTTAGGCAATATTTTTGTTTTTAGTCATAGTTATCAATCATTTGGATGATTTTTTAAAGAAAGAAATCATGTTGCTCATAGCATAAAACTTAAGCACTTGAGAAATGTCACCACTGTGATCCACACCACTTCTTTAATTCTAAAAGCAAGTTGTTTTCCTCAAAGTTTCAATATGGAAGAGAAAGCTGCTGTGTGGCATTTGGGAAAGTCCATGTTTAGGAGGCAGTCTGAGGTTTTGACTAGGTCAGTCGTATTGTGATATGGCTGTATTTTTAGAGAAACTCGGAGGAATGAGGTAGGTCCTTTCTTTAGCACCTTCATCAGCCCTTAAGGGCGCTCCTTGTTTTAGTCCTCATTTGCATTAGGAACAGTATTCGAGCAGGTGGTTTAAAAATGTGCCTATTTACTTGGCATCTTAGATGTAGGCATTTACTTTCTTGCCAAGCACGTGTGTGTTAGAAGGAAATAACATGTGTTGTCCAGACCCCGCCCCTAGAGAAAGGGGGAATCGATTCTAGTTCTCAGTGGATCTGCTGTGCTGTTCCCTTTTCTTTTTAGTTTCTGTTTAGATTAAGATTGACTTTGTCTTATGTTTAGTTTTGTACTTACATCTTTTAGTTCTGAATATTTTTCCCAACTATGTTTGACTTTGAACGTGAATTACTGAAGTTTAGGTTTCTTATTATCTGATCGCTTAATTACTAGTAGAAGAAAACTTACGTTATTTATTTAAAATATACATGTAGGAATTTTGGCTTGCCCGTAGCTACACAACTAAATAGGAGTTCTTTTTTCTCATTAATATAGTGTGTTTCTCTCCTAGTTGTACAGTCTGTGGCTGTTTTTCTGCACTCTGTAATATCACTGGTAGCCGTATTTACTCACATAGCACTGGGGTTTTTACTACGATGATGCTGGTCGATGTAAGGCAACCTTGTATTCTTGTGTAGTGAACTTTTAGGCCCTTTTTGAGCAAACTACTAAATGGGACCTGGCCTAAAAAGTAAATCAATTATTTTGCCTTAATTACCTAAAAAGCATTAGCTTGTGAGTTGTTGAAAATATACCATTTAACTTCTCTTTCACTGCAAGAACAAGAATGGTAAAAAGAACATTCACAGGAAATGGAAGTATTATTTTTCCCTCAGAGCTGTAATAATGAATTCACTCCCTTTTCCCCACTCTCCATATGTCTTGTATTGTTTTCTGAGCTCAAGTATATATATAGAAATAAGCATTATGCTCCTGCTAGCTTCAGCAGCTCTATTTGACGATGTGGTGTTTTGTCCGATATTGAAAAGAAACCCAGGGGTAAAAGTCATCTCTTCGTTTCTTTTCACGTGTACATGGGTCTTTGGTAGGTTCCCTTTGAGTGTTTTGCCCTTCGCTTTTCTCCTTTGAGGGCCAGCCTTCACACTGACCTTCTCCGCAAAGCCTTCTCAGTCTCTCAAGCTTCTGTCTTTTCTAGCTTGAATTATACTGGGTGTTAGTAAGTGCTACTTGATATATATATATATATAACTTATGGTTTTACTTCTTGCTTTTCTAACTAGATTGAAAGGCTTTGAAGTATGAGTATATTCCTTTTGGGGACCTGTGATCTAGTTCTGTGCTTAGAAGTAGGAGAAGATCCATGTTAACGTGTTGCTGGTCATGGAAATAGATGGCCACTGCACCCCAGGGTGAGCTTCTTAGCCGTGGGGCAGAATCTCCTCAGCATAGGCACTGACCTGCTGGCCTAAGCCAAACCCTAGGTAAATTTATTATTGGGCTTTTTTTCCCTAATGAACTACAGTCCACCCTTGTTTTTCTGTTTTACTGCAGAGGACTATGAGCTTTTTCCAATTTTTTACCCATAACTAATTCTTCTGCAGAGATTAAAATGGATGGTTGTCAACTACTGCAGACATCTAAGGTAGATATTATTGCTCTCAGGAAGAAGTCTACAGGATTAAAATGTGTGTAAAATGCAAATATATTTGAAAAAGATCTCCCTACTTCCTGTTACCTAGCCTTTATTTTGCTTTTTTCTTATAGTGGCTTTCTCATGTAAGAGAATCTATGCAATAAGCTTGTGTGTCTCATTTATTTCACTTAACATTATGGTCTCAAGATGCATACATTTGCCTGCAAATGGTTCAGGTCTATCCTTTTTTATGGCTGAATAGTAGTCCTTTGTGGATAAATAGCATTTTTCTTTATCCATTCATCTGTTGATGGACATATAGGTTGTTTCCAAGATTTAGCTATTAGAAATTATGCAACTCTCCACAATAAATGTAATCATTTCATATTGCAAACATGTACAAAGAAAAATATTTAATAAAAATGAAGTAAGGATGGGGACCAAGTTTTATAAATTATATGGGAAAATAAATTTATATGTAACAAAAATGCAAACACACATGTAAGTCCATACCCTTATATAGCATAATCCATTTTGCCTTGAGAATTTTGACAAGTCTGTTATGTAAAGAAAATCTGAATCATGAAAAGTGTAGGGGGAATAGAGAGTGAGTTATCAGAAGTTAACAAGGAGAAAAAATAAGGTTAAAAGAGTAGGATGACAGCTGAGGGGATGTCAAATAGGGTAGGAAGGTTTTCTTCTGAAAGTAAGTGTCTTTTTGTGATTGTGTGGATATACTTTTCCCATCTTCTATGTTTTCTTCACTTCTCAGAATACTGATAGTAGTGCTTTTGGGAACTTACCAGTAGCATATAGTCTCAGGAAGTCACAATGTGGTTTACAGAGTTTAATTCAGTTTAACAGACTTGTTTGGGACTTATTACCTGCCCTTCTCCACAGCAGTAAACACAGAGCCAACTTCTAACTTTAAGAACTGCAGAACTAGTACAGTGCGAGAGGAAGTAAGCAAACACATAGACATACAATGAGTGCCCTGAAAGAACTAAATCTGGGTAAAATGTCTATTGTTTGGGGATTGGACAGACAGGGCCCCTGTCAGAAGGTGACATTTCAGTGGATCGCTGTCTGAAGGGATGAAGTGAATCTGGGAGAAGCTAGAAAAGGACAGGTTGATTTTTTTTAGGTTTTGGATATCTGCATGTGCATACTGAGATATTTTAATGTTCTAATCCAATTGAAACAAAAGGTTGGTTTATGTTTCATGTACATCTCATTCATACAGCCAGAAAGTGATTTTACGTAATGTTTGCACTGCACCCGTATTTAGACTGCAGCCTGTCACTGAGGTCAGATGTGAAATTTTCCTATCGTGCCATCAAGATGGCCCTCACAGTGGTGGAATTTAGATATTCTGACTAAGGATGTGCAGCCTGTGCAGAGACCCGAAGGTGGGAGAGATCTGATCTGCCTGATGCCATATGGTTGAAGCAAATGGAGTGAAGGCCTTAGTAGGGAATGGGATCTGAAAGGGGTTTGGAGCCAGAATCCTTAAGGCATTGCAGGCCGTAGCAGAGACTTCTGTCTTCTGCCACTAGCTTCCGAAGCTGTATTTGGCAGTGTGGAGTATTGTCTGATCTTGACAACAGACCAAGGGATGAAACAGCACATCTTCATTTCTGTGCATACTTGCATGGCTTTTTGCTTTCATCGATTCCATTAGTTTTCTCCATCGAGAGCTAATCTCAACTTCTGAAGCCTACATCATCTCTAGTTGGAGTTACACTTTATTTTAGAGCCATTTTATGTGTAATTTATGGTTTTATTTCTTTTGTAACTAGATTGAAAGGCTTTTGAAGCTTGAGTGTATACATTTTGGGAAGTATTATCTAAATTCATTGTTCAGATGTAGAAAAAGATGTATGCGAATGCCTTGTGGATCATGGAGTGAGATGATTTCTGCACACTGTGGAGAGCTTTTTAGACAGGGAGCAGGGTCATCTCAAGACTGGTAGTATTTTACTAACCATACAGGAGTTTACAGGAATAGTATTCTGCTACACTTACAGATGAAAAAGGAAGATGTTAGAGAACAGCAAGTGTGGCAGAGATAGGATCTGATTGCTGTATTAAAATGAACACAAGCTCTGAAATATTCCAAAATTTTAAATGGTCATTTTAAAATTAACTTGTTTATTGTGTAGACATTTTCATTCTTCATTTTATTTGTTATATTTGCTTTGGCTTAAAATTTATAGCCAATTATTTGTAAGATTCTCCAAAACAGAGCATTTTATAATAATTCATGATTAAATTAGTCCTAACCAATGAAAATAAAGCTGCAATGGTTCATATGAAAAAGTGAATTACACATTTAAGCTGAAAGGCTAAAGCTGGTCCTGTATAGATAGAGAACTAAATAAAAATTTACAGGATAATTTTTAAATTTCGAATATAGGTTTGCAAATTAACAGCTGTCAATTCTAATATTAGTACTCGAGAATATCACACTGTTTGTTTTCTATTTAAAGGATTTCCATTCCTTTTTTCTCACTTTGCAGTAGGTATGTGTATATCATCTCCAGGTGTTTTGTTATTTTTGTGATTTGAAGGAGAAAATAATTTACATGTCTTGAAATCTGTGAAGACTGCCATAGGCTATGTATTTTTCAGCACGAATCAAATTGGGACCATGAATATAGCAAAAGTATAATGAAAATTTGCAGAGGCAGTGCTTTGATAAGCATCAACATGCTGGAGAATTAAACACAATCATGAGTGAATAATGGCTGAGATTTGCGATTCGAAGAACAAAGAATTGAATTATCACTAAATGCACATATATATGCATATATTACACATACATATAGTTACTTGAGCCTAAGGAAACCCACCCTTCTCACTTTGTTGTACTCCTTCCATTAAAACATCCTCCTTCTAGGTACTTCTGTGTCCTATGTAGAAGGACGTTGGCTTATCAGTGAACGAAGCTCAGATACATGAGGACTGTCACAGAGGAGAATTCCCTGCTATTCGCTGGCCTTTGCATATGAGGACAACCACAATTGCAGTTGTAATTTTTCTTCTTTGTCTATTTTGAATGAGGAACTAGCTTCCTTTCCTCATGCTACAGAAAGTAAGGATCTCTAAACTTATGCTATTTTAACACTTTCTGTAAAAAGAGAGCTCATTCATTCATACTGTTTCAGATAACACTTTGAAATGTATGAAAACGTTCTTAGTTCTTACTAAGTGTGGTGTTTTTGAAATAAAAACAAGCATATATATTGTATCTCTTTTTTGAGTTTCTGAGGATTGAACCCAGTGCCTTTGCACTGAATCATGCCCCAGCCCATTTTTAATTTTTATTTTGAGACAGGATTTCACATAGTGGCTAAATTGCCTACCCTGAATTTAAATTTGTAAATCCTCCTGCCTCAACCTCAGACAGTGCTTGGATTATAGTTGTGTACCAGCATGTCTGGCTACGAAATTAGATCAACCCGCTAATGAGATCAGCTCACTAATAAACATTAGATACTTTACTGAATCAGCAAAGAAAGTGCCCTATGGTTCTCCAAAATGTTTGATTCTTCTACTTCAGTCCAAAGATACTAAAATGATGGAATTTTGACTTGCAAGGCTCTTTAGAAATTGTTCTGTAGAAAACTCTCAATTTCTACCATTTCTATCTGAGGAAACCAGGTAGAATCACAGAGCTAGTTAGTGAAAGAGCCTAAGTTAGATTCCAGGGGGAATCTGTTGAAGTACAGTGCTGTTCACAGTACACTGCATCGGAAGGAGCCTCTCGCCACGTTTCTTTGTCATTTTACACGTCTTCTTGTCATTGACAAAATATTACAGGTCTGGAAGTTTCTCCACATTATAATTAATAACCTCTTCATATTTTATGTGTCTTTCCAGTGTAATGAAGGACTATGATGTAGTCATAAGCAAATTTATGTAATATGTAATACATCTCATTTTATCACTTTGCTCATCTCATTGTTAAAACTTACTGAAACTGAAGAGAATTCTTATTGAACTGAAAATTTCAACCCTGGATTTTAGATAATGATCTAAATTTATGATTTTTTTATTCTAATACTAACAGTGAAATAAGTGTCAGATAGTTTTGATTTGACCTGTTTGAAGCATACACATTCACATGTTAGAACATCAAGTAGGCTCTTCATGTGCTCCCAGAAGTGAGAGTGTGCTTTCTTACTAAGGGAACATCCGTGTTACAGATCACATGAAAGAGTTAAAGAAATTATGAAATTAAGTATTATGATTTAGAATGTATTTTGAAATGGTGTTCTTAAGGGTATTTAAATAGCATGTTTTTACTTTGAGAAAGACACAAAATAACATTTTGATTCCTAAAATAAAGGAGAATACAACTGCTCCTTTAAAATCCTCGAATTTTTTGAAAATTAGGTAGTAAATATATACTTCTTGTATTTTAGGAGAAATCTTCAAGATGAGGCTGTTGATAAATTCTAAGACTATATTTCAATGAATACATAATGGTACCTTGACTCATGAACTAAATTCATCTTGTGATTCTGGGAACTACTACCACATTCGTGTTCATGGGGAAAGATGGCTGAGGCTGTGCTCCTCATCTCCTTGCACAGTTTGTGAAACAAAATTTTGCCAAATGCTTCTATTTAAGAACCAAGTTGTTTACGGACAAAAGTGTTTGTGAACCAAGATAACAATCTCCTGGTCTTTTGTTTTGAGACAGCGTCTTGTTCTGTAGTGAGGGCTGGCCTTGAACTGGCTTACGTAGCCCAGGCTGACACTCATGCCTTGGGCCTCCCGAGTTCTGGGAGTAAGGTGTGTGCCACCATGCCCAGGTATACTGTATTTTTAAAAGCCAGTCCTTTAATACTAATTTGGAAGAGATAAAATAAATATTATGGGATTTATCCTAGATGCAGGAAATTTTAACTAATTATTCCGTTTCATGGCACACTTCTATTCTTCATCTATGTGTGACACTCTTACCATTTTATTTAGGTAGTTAGGAATTTTAATAATGTAATATACACATGTGAACCTATCGGCTAAAATAAAGCTGTATCACTGATGCTAACCTATACATGTACCTCCTCCACTATTTCTGAACTGAAGATCATGATTATCCTGTACTTATAATTCTTAAAAAACATTTAATGATAGATTTTATTGACTTTATGAAAGGGTATAGTGTTGCATAGAGTCTTTTGAATTTTTGTATATACTTGGTTTATCCATATAGTTTCCATGCACTGTAATAACTCATTTTTGGCTGCTATATAAAATCAGATTTCATTGTGTGAATATAGTAGAGTTTCTTTCACTTTTGTCCTAATGAAACCATTCACATTGGTTTCAGGTTTTTCTAAAGAGTTATGTCAGTTATTGGGATATGAATGTTTTTCCTGTGTATATACCTTGAATTGAAATTCTGGATTGTATGCATGAATGCTCAACTTTGGAAGATAATACTAAGTTTTTCCAAAGTTGTTTCACCAGTTGATGCTCCAAAACCCCCAAATTCTATGAAACAAGAACTTAATGTGAGGAAATTAAGAATTCTGTTCCAGTGGTATTATTTTCCCATGGTATTTTTGAGAAGAAAGTGAATGTAAGTGTAGCATGCATATCTTGAATTCTGTTCAACTCTATGCTTTGGAATTAGAAACGTCCCAATTCCAGTAATATGAAGAACATCAAACTTGAAGCTGTGTTCGTGGTTTGGGTTGCTTATTGTGAAGTAAGAATAGGACTGAAGGATTGAAGTTGGTATTCGATTTGGTTTTGATATTTTACAGTACTTAATAAAATGTTTTATATATATATATATGGCATTTTGCGAAGATGTGCATTAAAGGGAAATATATGCATTCTTTCTACTCATTGTCTACTTTATCAGAATATTGTTGTCATTAGGAAAAGTACTGTATACTAATCAAAACATATGCAATCAGAAAGTATGAAGCACTGAAATAGGTCCTAAAATGAATACAAAATGAAAAGACTTCCATTTTAGGAAATTCATAGTTATGAAATTAAAAGAAATATGATTTACAATTTTTCATAAATACTCATTCAGATTTTCATACAGTGTAGCAGATTTACAATACAGTGTAGTTTTACAGTGTAGATTTACAGTGTAGATTTACAATACAGTGTAGTTTTTAAAAGTATAAAGTATAATTGTGTTGATTTGTTGTCTTTTAAATTTGCATTTATTTTTTCCTACTATAGTGTATAGTTTGCAATGATCACATTCCTCATGGAGAATTAGTACACGTATGTAACACATCTTAATTCTTTCCCTTGATCTCTTTTCTCTCTCTCCTCCCTCCCTCCATCTCCCAGTCCTTTTCTCATATGCAAAAAACTATCTTGCTATTTCTTGTCATCTATCTTTTACTTTGCTCTTTATTTACATTTTGGGTTTCTTATATGTGAGAAACCGTGTGACATTTACAGTTCTGTGTCTGATTTATTTCACTTAACATTGTGGTCGTCAGGGGCACCCCTTTTCCTGCAGATACCTCGAGTTTATCCTTCTTTATGGCAGAGTAGTGCTGCACTGTGTATGGATACAACGGTTCCTTTATCCACTCAGCTGTTGGATATATAGGCCACTTCCAAGACTAAGCTGTTGTGAGTTGTTCTGCTATCAGCATGGGTACGCATGTGTTACTGGAATATGATGTCTTAACTCTTTCAAAAACTTACCTAGAAATGGAATAGCTGAGTAGAATGGAATTCTTTGTTTTAATTTTGGGAGGAATCTCCATAATCATTTGTACAATGACTGTATTACACTCCCATCATTAATGTTAGAAGGGTTCCTATTTCCATGCAGCCTCACCAGCTTTTGTTGTTAATTGGTTTTCTGATCATAGCCCTTCTTTCTGGACTAAGATGGGATTGCAGTGTTGTTTTCATTTACATTTCTATAATGGCCTGAGATGCTGAATGTTTTTTGGTGTATTTCTTCTTTGGAGAAGGGTCTGTTCATTTCACTTATTTTTTTATTGGCTCTTTTGTTTGGGAGGTTTGATTTCTTTTAGTATTTAATGTATTTTAGAAATTAGTCGTCTCTCTAAGGAATAGCTGACAGTTTTTTTCTCACTCAGTAGGTTGTCTTTCCACTTGGTTATTTGCTAATTGCAGAAGCTTTTTAATTTGATGTGATGCCATTTGTTGATTCCTGGTATTATGTCTTGTGCAGCTAGGGTTCTGTTAAGAAATTTCTTGCTTACACCTATGTCTTCAAGAGTTTTACTTCCTTTACCTCTACCAGATCAAGTGATTTTGTTTTTATGTTTAGATCTCTGATCCACTTTCAGCGCTATCAGTTTGGACTCAGTCTTCCACAGAGTCAGTGTGCAGAGTCGGTTTGTCCAGTACCATTTGTTAAGGAGGCTATCTTTCTTTCCTACAGGGTACGTTGGTCCCTTTGTCAGAAATCAAGTAGCTGAGTGTTCCCAGGAGTTGCTTCTGCATCCTTTTATCCTTTTTTCCTAGTCTATTGATTCATATGTTTGCTTTTTTTTTTTTTTCCAATACACTGTGACTTTGTAGTACAACTTGAAGCCTGGAATTGTGATGCCTCCTCCCTGGCTCTTTTTTTTTTTTTTTTTTTTTGCCACCGGAAATGGAACTCATGACCTCAGGCTTGCCAGGTAGGCACTTATGCCCCTGAGCTATATCCACAGCACCCCTTTTTTTTTTTTTTGCAGTACTGGGGATCAAACTCGGGACATTGTGCTTGCCAGGCAGGTGCTTATTCCACTGAACTCTATCCCCAGCCCTCCCTGGCTCTTGTTGTCCAGGATCAGTTGGGATGTTGTAAATCTCTTCCGTTCCATAGGAAGTCAGCATTGTTTTGCATGTACGTAACACATCTTTGCTCTTTTCTATCCCTTCCCCACTCACCCATCCATCTCTTGATCCCTCTCCCTTTTGCAAAGGTCACTCTCCGCATAATTTTTACTTCTGTTTCTTCATTATTTCTCACATTCTCAGTGCCTGATTTCTAGATGTATACATATTACTTTGAATATTACTATAATATGGTGCCTATATGATTTATACTCAGATTCCATTTATGAGATATAAACATACTTGAGTATGAAATGTAAAAGTACATAGATGAGGTATAATGCATATATTCATATATTAATATACCTCTTCCTAGTTCTCTGTGAAGACACAAAATAAACTACTGATGCTGATACTTTTAAGAAGATCTAGGCAGTTCCTTTCCCTTTCACTATATCTATTATACCCTTTGGATCTTATTTACTCTTCCAGTTTCTTACACTAGGGAGACAATACAGTGTTCCCACATGTGAGACTGACCACTTATGAGTATGGTCTCTAGTTGCATCCATTTACCTATAAAAGCCTTGAATTTATCTTTCTTTATGGCTGAATAGTAGTCCATTATATAAAATACCACATCTTTTTTACCCATTCCTTCATTGTTGGGCATTTGGGTTGTTTCCAAGATTTAGCTATGACAAATTGTGCTTGTATAAACATGGGTGTACATATACTGCTGTGGTATGATGTTTTCAGTTCTTCTGGAAATAGTTGGGTCAAATGGGACCTCTATCTTAGTTTTTGGAGGAATATCCACTCTGAATTGTCTGTCATCTTGTTTTGAAATTCTGTATCATGTTCATTGTTTTCTTTCTCTCTTTAAAATAAAAAAAAAAATCTGGGCATTTAGGGGTTAGTAAAAACCATTTTGTTTCTTTTTGTGTGTACATATGGTTTTTTAAAGCCGCTAGCCAATAGATTTTGATGTGATTTACAATAAATACATAATTTATGCTTAAAAATTCCTATTAAGAGGCCTCTTCAGTATCATTTGGGACTTTGTATTTTTCTCTATTAGATGTTATTTAGATATCCCTTTACCTGTGATAACCCTTTAATGATTTACTGAAAAATATCTTAGGTATAAGACAGTAGGTAAAAGATAGCCTCAATTTATATATCAGTTCTTCAGTATGCCAGCTTATTGATGGTAGTAAAATTATTTAACCTGATTGCCTAAAAATTTCTGTCTATAAAAACAGGTCCAGATGTTTGTGGAAATTAAATATGTATATTTTAACTGATACTGCTTTGCATATACATATAAGACTTACATGAGAGCTTGCTATTATTTTATTAAAGATATAGTATTTCATATGTTGTTAAACTGGTACCTATTTACTGTACCATAAGAAAAAATCTGCAGTTGGTCCCAGTACATTGTTGAAAAGTTATTGAATGATGACAATAGAATTAAATCATGCATTTCTGTTTAGAAGCTGGAATTTAGTCACCTTACAGTATTTTTGGTTGAAAGTGCATAATTTAATTAATTTGTGTAACCAAATTATAAAATTCCTGGGTCTGTGCCAAACATTTTTTGAAGTTACAAACTTAGTCATTTCCTCATTATGGGTTTTACTGTCAATTTTCAAATAGTATCTGAAATAATTTATTCTCAAATATACCAAAATAGTTAAATAAGTTCTAAATATTGAAGATGAAAGGTAAATAGTGGGGAATAGATATGTTATATAGAGGATTAATGAGCATAAAATCAGCTGAGTTTCTTGGAGCCAAGGAAATGAAAGAAAATGGGGTATAGTTCATGGCTATTTATTCAAGAAAAGAAGTATTTCACTTCATGAAGTTTTCTTTATTTAAGAGAAAAAACTAGGAGGAGTTTTTGTCAAGTAGTTCTTTATAAGTAGATTATTTACCAGCGTCTACACTAATAAATTTATAGACTATTTGGAAATACTTTTTATTAATTATTTTATATATCAATATTTATGGGTACAGTGTGATAATTTAATGCAGTGTACAGTGTGTAATGATCAAATCAGGGTAATTAGCATTTCCATTTTAGACATTAAAATTTTTGAATTAACACATAACTATTCATTGGATTCAGTATGATACTTCATTGTATATGTACAATATGTTCTGAATCAGAGTAGTTAACATTTCTATCTCCTTATTGTTGCATTACATTTAGATCTTTTGAGCTTCTTTGTAGATATTCATCAAAATATTAGTTACTGTGAAAAGTAAACCCATACTGTTCTGTAGAGCACTAGAATTTTGTGTGTACATCACCTGTGTGGGACCTATTACACACTTCTGTCATCGTCCCTCTCTCACCTTCCCAGCCTGGTAATGGGTATTCTTCATTTAGAGTAATGTTTTTTCACATCCACGCATGAGAGAGAACACTGTCTTTTGTGTCTGACTGGCTTCATCTAACATTGTTTCCTCAGATTCCATCCATTTTGCTGCAAAGGTAGGATAGCATTCTTTTTATAATGTTCTGTTAGCTGGGGATATAGCTCAGTGGAATAAAGGTCCTGAGTTCGATCCCTAGTACCGCAAAAAAAAAAAAATGCCGTGCAGAAATATAATGTTCTGTTATACATATATAATATGTAATGTGATATATATATGCAAAATGATGAAAAATGATGAACATTTTTTCATAACTTTGTTGGCCTTTTGGAGTTATTCTTTTGAGAGGTGTTTTTCATATCACTACTCATTTTTACATTGGGTTATTTTGTTGACTTTTTGAGGTCTTTGTATATTCTTGATATTCTGCTGTGGGACGATTAACTTGCATTGTTTTCATTGTGTGGGTATCTCTTTGTTGTTTCCTTTATTGTACAAGAACTTCTTAGTTTGCTGTAATCCCATTTTTCTTTTTGTTATTGCTTGTGCTTTTAGGGTGTTACCCAAAAGATCACTGATTTTCCCAATGTGTTATAAGGATTTTCCATATGTTTTCATCAAGTCATTTCAGGTCTTATATTTCTTTCATTGATCCATTTGAATTTATTTTTGTATATGATGAGAGAAGGGTTAGAATAATTTTTGATTTGGCCATGTTGTGTATAAAACTTTTATAAGGAAAAATGATCATATTGTAAGAATATAAAGGTAGTTTGAAAGAAATACAAATAACTCAATCAAGTATGTAACTCCCAGATCATTATGATGCATATATAGAATTTAGGACAATCTGGAGTGCTATTTTTTTTTAGTGTAGAATGAGAACCACCAGAATTATGATCACCATGAGTCTTTATTAAACCTACAAGTTGCTGGGGTTTACATAAAACAATTTAAATAGTGGACCTGGGAATCATGACATCATTTTCATTTCTCGCATCTGCTCATCTAGAAAAATGCATGCTCAGGTTCTCTCTAATATCGTCAACCTGGGCTGTCATGGTCCTAACCTGTAAATCTGCAAAGAGGTAAGAACAAACCATTTAAAACTATAATCTAGAGAAAGTACTGAAGAGCTTATTTTAAGTTTTATGTATTGGATATATATAGAAATATAACCAGATCAGGTAATATAGGTAATAAATCAATTCCTTATTGCAAAACACGAGGGGGGCGAGGCTGGCTGCCTTGTGACTTATCATCCCAGACTTGATCTAATAGGAATAGGGACAGTGGGTCTTGTCAGTAGCTACTTCCTGCTGAGGAGGGGCATAGTTATTTCATCTGGGTGGTCAGTCAGGACCTGCTGAAATTGGAAATCTGAAAGAAGCATAAGGTTAAATTGTTAATCTTTGGACCAGGTTGCGAATGAGAGAAAAAACGCAGGGCACTGCAAGGAGGAGAGCACAAATGGTGGCGAGGAGTCCCAACAGTGGAAGCAACCAAGGAAGGAGGCTGGCCCAGATACTCTACGTGGGAGAGCATTTGCTGTGGAAGTGTTGGGCTCAGTTTTTAAGTTGCTGGATTTTTTCTTGGACAAGGCCGGAATGGTTAGCACAGATGCAGCATTTTTCCCCAGGAAGAGACATAACTACACCCCTCCTTTTTCGGTGGTGAGCAGATTCAGTGACCGTCTGTTTTGGAGGACGACACCTGCAAGCCGATCTAACTGGGAATATATCAAAGAAAAAGTGTTGGCCACCTGATTTGGATGGTCTGGTGGTCGGTTAACTGGTGGGAGGTTAGAAGCAACCCAGTTTGCAATGCTGGGGATTGTCAGAGCTCCTGCCAAGACTGATGCACCCAGGGCTGCCCCAATGGAGACGCTACGTCAGGAGCGCTCAGGTGGGTAGAGATATTGGTCGGTGAGTTCCCCATCCGTGTAGATCTGTAGATTGGGGAGAGGGAGAACTGGAAAGCAGACCGTGTTGGGGGGGGTGGTAACAGGGACAGAGGGGGGACTTGCATAGGAAGAAGTGAGGGTGAGGGAGGGGAGGACCGGAGTCTGACAGCACGGAAGGGAGCTCGGGGGGCTGGTCGGTCCACAGCAGGCAAGGGCAGCCCCGGGGGGCAGATTCACCAGGCTCAACCTGCAAAGGGGCTAAGTTTTTGTCAGGTTTTGGCGAACACTGGTCTGCATAGGATCGGAGGAGGTTTTGGATAAGAGAGAGAAGAGGCAAGTAATTAGTGAGAGGGTTTGGAGCAGCAGGGGGAAGCTGGAGGGAGAAGGCTGTCAGTACATGAGTTCAAAGGGGCTGAGGCCAGAGGGTTGGCGGGAGGCAGCGCCAAGGCAGGTCAGGGCCGTAGGCAGGAGGAATGGCCACAGCTGCTGAGTAGCTTAGAGAGATGCACCTTAAGGAGATGGTTGGCCTTTTTTGTTTCTCCTGAAGACTGAGGATAGTAGAGTGTGAAGGGCCCAGTGGATGTTGAAGGCCTATGAAACTTGTTGGGTGACTTTGGAAATGAATTACAGGCCATTGTCTGACCTAATGGAACGGGGCAGGCAGAAATGGAGAATGATTAATGTGTCCACCCAGGCAAGGATGTATTGGAGTTTTCTGTGCCTGCGCATGTGGGTAAAGTTAATTTGCCAGTCTTCTCCTAGTAATGTTCCCCTAAACTGGTGTGAGCGAAAAGTGAGGAGAGGTCAAAGAGAGCCTTGTGGGTTTGTTTTGGAGCATACTGTGCATCGTGAGGAGATGTCCTGTAGTAAGGGAGTTAGGCCAGGGTAGAAGATGATGGGGTCTAGGAACCTTTTTAGCAGTCTTTAGCCTATGAGTAAAGAGTTGTGTAGTTGGCTAAGGAACTGTCGGGCGTGGTCATCTGGGAGACAGTACTTCCTGTCCAAGAGGAGCCAGCTCTCTCGGCCAGGGGAAGAACCTTTCTGGGACAGTTGCTTGAGGTGTGTGTCTGTCTGAGTAGGTGAACCCAGTGGGTTATAAAGGGGGAGATGACTAAGGCCTGGATGCAAAGAGGGAAACTGGGGGTGTGTAGGAATGAGGAGTTTTTGATTGAGGAGCCAGTCAATAAGGGGCTTTAACCCTAGTCGATGTCTGAGTGAAATAGGGACCTGGGAGTGGTTGGGAAAACTGGAGGGGTCCTGGGTAGTCATGATAATGGGATGGTGGTGTCAAGCCACCGTGGGTAAAGGAGGGGTCTGACTGGTTACCTGTAGGTGGGGACGGGGAGAACAGGAGGATGGCTAGGAGCAGCGATGGCAAAAGAGATTTTGGGAAGGAAAGTGTGAGTATAACTTGGCGAGTGCATCCCACCCTAGCAAGGAAGTGGGACACCTAGGCATTACAAGAAAGGAATGGGTAAATAACCTAGAGCCAATCAAGCAAGGTAGGGGGCCCATGGTGGGAGGGCGTTGGGGAGAACCCTCGACCTCAACAACCGTGATCTTAGATGGGAATGTTTGACCAGAAAAGCTGGGGAGAATGGACCAGGAGGCCCCTGTATCAATGAGGAAAAAACTTGACTTAACCTGCCACCTGAACTTTTATCCTGGGCTCCTCAGATGACAGCAGGATCTCGTCAGCCTCGTCGGTGGGAGTTTGGAGTTCTGGGCCCCATCAGTCCTCTCCGGCCAAACCAAGCAGGTCCGTCAGGGACGGCTGACGTCTGGGCTGTTGAGCAGGGGCAGAGGACCCCTCCCATTGTAGGAAGGGGCAGTCTACCTTCCAGTGCCCAGTTTGTTTACATTGTGGGCAGGGTCCCAGGGGCAGTCAGGGATTAGGACATGATCACGTCCAATGGCCCTTTTGTAGCAGGGCCTTGGAGGTTGCTTGTTGGTTGGGAGCCAAGGAGACTGTTTGGGGGCCTGAGGCTTCAGAGCTGCTGTGAGGAGTTGGCATTTTTGTTTGGTGTGGGCAAGTTTTTCCTCCTTTTCCCCGTCTTTGTGGCCATTAAAGACCTTGAAGGCCAGGTTTAAAAGTTCACGGCAGGGGATGTTGGGTCTCTCCTCAAGACGTTTGAACTTTTTTCTAATGTCAGGTGTTGACTGAGAGATGAAGGAGGTGTTGAGGACCAGTTGGCCCTCTGTTGAGGCTGGGTCAAGGTGTGTAAATTTAGTGAGGGCCTTTGATAGGCATGCCGTGAAAGTGGCAGGGTTTTCTGTGGGCTCTTGTGTGATTTCATGGAGCTTATCCCAGTTAACCACCTTAACAGCTGTCTTTCTGAGGCCTGCCAAAAGGCAGGTAATCATTTGATCTCAAGCTAGGGGACCTGGAGTGTTGGGCTGATAGTCCCACCAGGGATCAACCCTAGGGACTGCCTGTTCCCCTGGGGGGAAGGTCTGATCCGTGCAGTGCATCTTGTTTGAGTGGGCCTGGGCGGCCAGCCAGACAGTCTCTTTTTCCTCTGGAGTGAGGGTGGAAGAGAGAAGAGTGTAAAGGTCATTCTAAGTAAGTTGGTACACCTGGGTCAGGTATTGGAACTCTTCGATATAGGAGGAGGGGTCAGAAGCGAAAGAGCCAAGATGCTTTTCGAGCTGTGAAAGCTCAGGGAGAGACCCAGGTTGATGTACACAGATGAGTCCCTCCACTCCTGCCACTTGTCTCAGAGGGAAAAGCCCAGATGGGGGCGGGAGGGGAAGGGCAGGCGGAGCAGCCAGTGAGGCAGTTTTGGAGCAGGTGTGAGAGGCAGGTGGGGACAGGAGAGGAGAGGGCTCAGAAATGGGCAAAGGAGGGGAAAGGGAAGAAGGTTGGGCTCCTGGCTGAGTTGGCTGGGTTGGGGTTGGGCCCACAGAGGGGCCGTATGGTGGGGGGGCATCAGGATTGGCCTGGGAAGGGGCCAATGCTTGCCTAAGGGGTGTGTCATCAAGTGGCTCAGGGAAGGAAGAAATTTGGGGAGGGTCATCAGGGTGCTGGCGTCATGAGGTGGGGGATTTGGCCAGGAGAATTGGTCAGAATTGGCCAGGAGATTTTTCGGGGGGTGGGGTACTGGAAAGATAGAATTGAGGCTTGTTACAGAGGGCAAAGAAAGCTTGGACATAGGGTATCAGATAAAGTACTTCGGACCATTTATCATTGCGGCGACAGTAACTGTGTGTAAGTCCCATAGGACATTGAAGTTGAGAGTACCCTCGAGTGGCCAAATAGACCCATTATCTAGTTTGTACTGTGGCCAGGCAGTTTGGCAGAGGAAGGTGTGAGATCAGAGATGCCAAGGGGGCCGTGGAGAACAGACTTGATTGAGGCATTGGGAGAGTAGAGGAGGGAAGAGGTGTAACTGTGAGAGAGAGAGCAGAGAATGAGACAAGACCACTGTTGACCAAGAGAGGTCCCAAATGGGATGAGAGACCCAGGCCCCGCGAGCGGACGTCTCTGGTCGGGGAGGGGGTCGCGAGAACGGAAGGAGCAGCTCGACGTGTCAACACGATTTCCGGAGGGGGCCGCAGAGGCCGAGGCGTGAAGCCAGGAGAACGAGCCATCTGTGAGGTGCGACAGAGGAGTCTTCAGGGAGAGAAAAGAAGAGGAAGGTTTAAGTCAGGGAGAGAAGAGCAAGGAGGAGGAAGGAGAAGAAGCCGACCAAGTGAGGATCAAAGGAGGAGGTTCCGCGGAGGACCTCACTGTAAGAGGTCCATAGGGAGAGAGAAAGGTGACCAGTTGGCGTCAAAGGGGCTGGAGCGATCCGTGAAGGACCTTATCAAAGGGACTCCGTGAAGGACCTCGCTGTAAGAGGTCCGTAGGGGGAGAGAAAGGTGGCCAGTTGGCGTCGAAAGGGCTGGAGCAATCCTCAAATTAGTCGGTCACAGAAATGAACAAAGAGGGAGGCAAGGTGGATGGGAGAACAGGGGAAATGGGCATGTGGGGGGTCAGGAGAAAGAGGACTTACGGTTAGCAGTGAGTGATGTGTGGATGCAGAGGTCAGCAATGTGGCAGGTCCGAGGCTCGTGGTCTGCTTCAGAGGTGGTCGGCCATGGACCTGGGGAGGGGTCCCCGGTCGGGGGCGTTTCAGCACCAAATGATAGAAACCGAGACCCACACTGAACCAGACCAGACCTGACACGAGAGAAGTCTTTATTGGGGGAGGGACAGAGTAGCAGGCTACCTAGTGGACCAAGGTAGCCCCGAGCTGAGGAAGGCGTGGGCCTTTAAGCTCTTTTTTTGGTGGGGGTGGGGTGGGGTAAGGAGATGTCCCTGGGCCAGAACAGGCCGAGCTCTGAGTGGCCAGGAGGGTGTCCAGGCCAGAAGCCTGAATGGCAGGAGTTGCCCATGTCAGAACGACCCGAGCAGGTGAACTGCCAGAGCGAATGAGGGTGGGGAGAGCTTTTGTGGCCGAGGGGAACTGAAGTGCAACAGGTAAGGGAACGAGAGAAATATTGAGAGTTAAAGTTTTCCCACGAGGGGGGCGAGGCTGGCTGCCTTGTGACTTATCAAATACTATGTCATATCCTAAGGAATGCTGGATAACAGCTTTAGTCTTAGTGTTCTAGAGAGCAACTAACTAAAGTTATGCCTCTAGCAACTATCTTTGGGGTCTGTAGGGGTGTGAGCTTTTAGAGTTGCTGATCTCCCTAACATTGTCAGGGAGAGGAGGGCTGAGCTTTCCTCGGTTGAGACACGAGAAAACTGGTTGATTGAGTAGAATAAAAGTAAAGGACATGGAGTTTCACTGGAGCTTCTCAGGATGGCAGGCTCATGTAAAAGTAAGATAGGACACAGTCTGAAGACTGTCTAAATCTCACAAGGCTAGATTTTCTTTGGGTGAATTTTTAATTTTGGATAATTTTCTTCTATATAAAATTGATTTGAAAGGACTTATTCTCCAAGGAGGATAATTTTTAATAGTATGTAGGGTATTTCAGCTGTGTAGGACCTAAATATAGAAGACAAATTACTAGTGGGTTGTTAAGTATAATTGAGTGTAAGGGAAGTTTGGGTAAAAATCCACTAAATGGCTGAGTTGATGTTGACACTTTTTATTACATTTTCATGGCTGTGAGCCTATTCAAAATGATTGCATGTTCTTTCCTGTTAGATATAGGAACATACACATTGTACCTTTTCCCACAAAATCTAGGTGTAGTAGATAAAGGGAAGTATGAAATAGTATGGATCTTTTCTCACAGGGTCTAGATGCATACAACACTGTTTTAAGAAGGCATAAGTGAAGATTAATATTGTCAGAAAGTGAAATTCACTGTCTTTGAGGATGCTAATTAGCTGTAACTACAGAACTTTGGTAAAAAGAAGAAATCTATAGCCAAATGTTATGATCCAGTCATAGATGTTCTGGTAAATGTGACCTTATGGAAACCCAAATATTACTTGAGGTTAAGGTGAAGAGGACTGAGGGGACATTTTAAAATCTTGATTTGAAGTGAGATTAGTTGAATGATGGGGAATATAGTCTTGTTTTCTGAGTGCATTATATGAACATAGAAGGGAGAGAGTAAAGGAGGGAGAGAAGGAAAAAGAATTAGGGAACAAAGAGAAGGGCAGTGAGGATGTAGTCTAACTTTTGTAATGAGTCAAGATAAAGAACATCCATTTTACCCTGCTCTGTGGTAGGCACCACAGGAGGATGTAAACTGTGTCATTTTTGTTCTTGCATGTTTGGCCCCCCACCTCCATGTTTTGCTACACTTTGAGTTCCTTTGGTAAGACATATAAATGAGAATAAGCTAAATACTTACTAAAATGGAAAATATGAAACCTAAAAAGACTGCACAACTAAAAGCATGTTTAAATTCAAGCACCAAGGCTGAGAGGAAAATCAAGCAAGTTCTTTTAGTTAAAATAAGAACAAATCAATGGAACATGATCTGAGAAGCAAGTCTGAGTTTTGGTAAGTGAAGGTTTTCTGGATAAATATCAGACAACATTCAACAAAAATTCTTATGCACAGTATCATGTTTCTGTCCAGGTGTCCCAGTGGAAGAATCTTATTCTCCTACTAAAGACTGGAGCCACTGAATAAATAAGGGCGGCTGCCTTTTCTGTAGAAAGGGTCTGTTGGCCAAAAACAGCCACTGTCCTTCCCCTGCACCTTTGCCCAGATGTAAACATCAGCCAGATATCATGCACCATGCTTGAGAGTTCCAACCTGCTCTTTAAATCTAGAGTATTAAAAATAAAATAACTTCAGCCTTTTAATCCACAATCTGTCTTGGTTGGGTTTGTGAGTCTTTTCCTTATTTCAGGAATCTGTTTTATTGAAAACCTGGACGTACAATTTATTTTCAATAAGATGTTTCTAATCTCCCATTGTATTTCTGTTTATTTATAGTTTCCATAGGGACCAAATTAAAAAAAAAAAAAAAGAAACAATGACCAGAACAACAAAACCTATAATGCTTTTACCTGGAGCCATGTTTCAGAGATCTGCTGGCAAAAATATTCTCTTCAAAGAATTATGCTTTAGTTGAAGTCATTCCCACAGGGTTTATAGCAATGCCTAGAACATTCTTTGTGGATCATAGATGCTGAATAAAGATGACCTTTTCTCTTGGTTTTAGAGTTAAAGGTCCATTCAATTTTAGAAACTTAGGTCACTCACAATACTTTGTACCTGCTCTCCTTCAGTGACACATTGTCTGATGTACAAATATCCACATACAGAAATAAAATTTCTACTGATACAGTCTCTGCTCAGCATATGTTCCAAAATTATACATGACATAAACTTCCAGAATTTTGATACACTGATACATTCCTCTGTAAAGCTGTTTCTCAAGCCCTTATTCTCTTTAATCATTGACAGAAACACCCTGAGTTTTACTGCCGCTGTTCCCATCTCACCTGCCGACCCATCACTCCACGTGTCTGTCCTGGACCATTCTCTTGAACTCAGGCAGTAATTTCTAGATTTAAGCTACCAGGAAACATTAGGCCCTTAGTTTTTATAGATAAATCAACCTAAGGGATAGGGACTATTTCCTCATATGTGGGGAGTATTTCCAAATCTAATACAAACCCATCAGGGATAGAGTATTTTCTACCTAGCATATTATTCAATACTCCATACATTGAGAGCTGCAACGCTGCACGTATGTGGATATATATAATTCTTTTGTCTTGTTTGTCCACTCTTACAATTTGAATGCTTCCTGATGTGACTCTTGGGGAGAATTCTCAGGTATGTGCAGGGTCACCAGCAGTGGATACCATGATCAATTTTGCTTTCAGCCTTAGGAGAGAGATAAATGGAAATTGTCTCACGTGGCACAAGCCATGTCTCAATGGCAGACAGAGAGACCATATTCTGGGCACAGTTAGTAGATTTATTTGGCACTCAAATATATGTTGAATACTGACTGAACGAAAATCTAGAATCACTTGTCAGTTTGTGAATCTTAGTGCATTCTTCCATGAATGAATTTGAAAGTAACTATTATAGCACAATGATCTTTCATTTGTAAATTACGCTTGTTCTTATATTTGTATTTTACTTCACTTACATGTTTCCCATTATAAGTGATCAATAAATATTCATGAAATAAACAGAACTATCTTTCTGAATGTACAAACATTTGATTCATTTACAGAGGTGAAGAGATGCGGCCTTCACAGAAGGATAAGCAGATTGCGTTGGATGACATTTGAACCTTGTTTTATGATCTTAACATTTAAGTCCCCAAAATAACCTGTGCTGTATAACATGGTTTGCTTTACCTCACTGTGGTATTCTTATCTGTAATCATCTCTCGCCATTACCTTAAGATTATGTATTAGTGATCTATGAAATTGACAAGCATTAGTATTTCATAGAATTGAAAATACCTGAACACTTTTGTTCAGCAGAAGTATGACACCCAGAAACAGAAATAGAAATGTATAGTGATACACTAGTCTTAGCAAATGAACAGAATCCAGATTTTAGCTAATTCCATGTAATGACCTTGTCTCTGTGCCAGACAGCATAGTTGGCCCTAGGAAGAAAGATACGAGACATGGAGCTGTGCTCAGATGTGGGATTTTAAACCAAAGATCAGTGAGTTTAAATCCAGGGTCTTCTCACTGGCTTACTCCACAGAGACTGGGTGCTGTTTAAAAAATGTATTTGCACTTGTAGGAGTCAGAATTGGTGAGGATCCCTCCCTGATGTTTTGTTTCTTTTCAGTATTAAGAATTGAATTGAGGGCCACTGCACTGAGCTACATCCCCTACCCCCTTGTTTAATTTTGAGACAGGGTCTCATCAAATTGTTAAATCTTCTAGGTTGGCTTTGAACTTGCAGTCCTTTTTCCTCAGCTTCCTAGAGTGCAGGGGTAACGGGCCTCGCTTGTGAGGAATTCCTTAATGCTCCGAAATTATCTGTTGTTTTCTGGAGTTGAAAAGAACACAAGACACTTGTCCATTGTTGTAGTCAAATTAGGAAATTACAAGGACATTTGAACAGGATTTTTCTTTTTCAGAGTTGGCCTGCTTTTCCTCTTTCAGGCCTGTCCTAACAAATGGGGAAAAACAACTCAGATGCATGTGAACTCACTCACTTTTGAGCTAGTATCAATGTCTGTTTTTTCTCTGTCCTTCTTTCTACAACATAATCAGTATATTTTCTAAATGCTTGAAGATCCCCATATCTGTTTTAATTTTCAGTGATGTGCATACATGAGCTGTTAAGTATTGCAATATTATCATTGAGCATATCATATAACATTTGTTCTAGTACTAATCTGATATTTTAGATATGATTAACTTTGAAATATATTAAAAGAATAGTGATTCTAATTCTAATTGTGTTTTGAAAGATAAACTTTATGGTAAAAAGCAATTGATTTAAATCTTACTGATCAGCTTTCTTACTACTCTGACTCCCTTTGTCTTACTTAATTTTCATTAGCTTGCAGTGGCATGTAGATCCTTCTTGATGTCAGATTGGTGATGAGTCATATGCATGATGCTTACAGAAAGTCAGTGTCGTGTCTCATAGGAAACGGGCACTCAGTTGAGATTCTTCAAATCAGTAGTTCTTTACATTCATAGAATCACACTTTCTAAAGTAACAAGTTTCTCTGTGGGTTGCCTTGCTCAAACTTCCTCCCATTTGGAGTCTTTTTACTATAATATTTACATTTATATAGATATATATGCACTTCTTAAATACTTCATACAGTTGAAATTTTAGGACTGCTCGTTTCTTTTTTGCACAGTTCAAATTTTTATCATGTTTTTAAAAACTGAGCTGAGATATACACTTTCCATTTATGCCAATTAGGCTTTACAGTTTCACACTGTTTTCAGTTTCACAGACTTTTGAGGGTGATACTTAAAGAGAGTTATTGTGTCCTTCCTTAAACTTTTCTGTGCTCAAGTTCACCCTCAGATCTTTCAAACTTTTGCTTTGAAAGTGATTTCTGGATCCTGCGTTCTCTTGAATTCAGATCCACTGCAGTTGATCTGGCCCAAAGAGAGTATATTCAAATCATGAACTTCCGTGTCTCTGATTAGAGCCTGAGTGCATTCCATTATATCAGTTTTATAATAAAGTAATGAGTGTTTTATCATTTGAAGTGCTTCAGTGCCTATTCTTTACCCCTTTTCTTATATTGTTGATTTATCCTACTTGAGGATGAATTTTACCAGGTTTTTTTTTAAATTACATTCTATGAGCTAATAAAAATACACTGTTTGTATGTTACTTAGCTACATGACTCAAACGTCTCCATTAGTCTGCTTAATTATATTATAAAAATGAAATGGAATACACAGTAGGCAGTGTTTCTTTGGGAAATGCTATAAAGGAGTCTCCTCATCAATGAAAATGTTTATCCAGACCTTCGTACCCAAAAACATGCACCCCGTGCAACCAGACATTGAAAATCTAATAGGGAGAAATGGGAAGGAAGAATGTAGTAAAAACCTAATTGAATTGTTCCAGCACCCATGGACTATTCTAGTTTCACTGGACCAGAGGCTAAGGGTTTTGCAGGTGTCTGGTGATTTTTCTCTTTACTCTCCAGGAGGCTGGAGCCCAATAAGATGGACAGAAGAAAAAGATAAGCAGCTCTTGTTTCTACCTGTCTGATCAAATGTATTCAAAGGGATGACGTGGAAATTACCAGCATCATCACCGTGACAGACCTCTTAGCTCGTTAATAATTACCCCGGATCTGCTCTGCCCTGGGCCAGACTGGACTACTCAGCTCTGCTTAACTTACGTGTTCTTTGGTTACATGTGAATTTACAAAATAGAAGGTACTTTTAGTTCATAAGTAAAGAAATATGACTCAAATGACTGATGGTATTTTTCTCAAAAACAGGGTGTTTTGTTCACAGAAATGCATAGGCTTGCCAATTATTTGTTTATCAAATAATTAGTACCAATATTGTAAGTTGACACTCTAGAGGTGCCAGGAAGAGTACAGGAAAGGCTTTGTTGACGTGCATCAGTACCAGCAACAGAAAGACTATGCCTCCCCGATGTGTATTTATAGAGTGTCATAGTTGAATATATTAGCCTTTGGGGTGAAGAATGGATGGATACTATTAGATGGTGAGGAAATACTCCTCTCTAGCCATGCACTGTTGTATTTACCAAGTTTAAAATTCTAGCTGAAGTCACTAAAGATGTGAAAACAGACTGTAGTACATCCTTTGAAAGTAACTCCACGAGAAGTTGGGGGAATTTTGCAGCTTTGTTTATTGAAGTATCATATCTTCTGTTTGAAATTATTATCCAAACATCATTGAGATACCACATTGCCAGATAAATACACATTAATTATAGCAGAGAAAATTGATTGTGGAAGACTTTAGATATGAAATTTACATTGAATACAAGAAGTTAGCTGTACCCTGAGCTTATGTCAGCATTAATGGACAGATATATTAGGCCTGAAAATTATATTAGCTTACTCTTGATAAATGCACTAAATTGTCCCAATCTTTTTTCTTTCAGGAATTAATTCTATTTATTATATTGTCTTGAATTTGTAATAGAATTAGATTTGAATTTATTAGTACTATAGAAAATAAAAAGATGTGATTACAAACTGCATATTTATAAAGACATTTTCATCTACTTAAAATTTAGAGAGAACATCCATGTAGGTTCTAACAGCATCTTAGTATGTTTTCACAGTTTACTGAACATTACTTAGGACTTGACTAAAAGTCATTGCTATAAGAAAAGAATTCTAAAAAATCATTAATGTAATGAAGATTTAGAAGAAAAATATACTTGTTAGGAAACAGTTTGACTTGTCCACGTATATTTAAATTTCTCTACATTTCTAGTGTACAGTGTATACTAGTATAGAAATGTGTATACATGCAAGTATGAACATATAAACACACAAGTATATATGCATATACTTGTATAAATGTATATATGTGTATAAATTTATGTACATGAGTAAGTATGAACACATACAAATATATATTCACATACATACAAGTGTATATCTACACATATAAATTATATATAATGTATCTATGTTTATGTTGTACTCTATTCTATATTATAAACTTTTAGAGGTTAACACCTGCATCTAACTTGATTTATTTTAGTACTCTGAACATTGAATATATTCTTCTGGTCTTTCCATTTGTTTTTTGAAGAAAATAGTGTCCTGTTTATGAAGGAGGATGACCTTGACTTGGAGATAATGATTTTCAGTGTGTAGCACTAAGAATTCATATTGATGCCAAAGAAGCAGACTCAATAAAATATCAGTTATTTTAGCTTTGGCTGCAAGAATATTATAATGTTCTGTTCCCATAGCTCTTAGAAAATACCAAGATTCTACTTTTAAATTTTTCTATTTTGTTTTTGTTTTTATCTTTGTGAGACAGAGTCTCACTATGTACTTCCTACTTGCCTTGAACTTACTGTGTAGCAGGCTCGCCTTGAACTTATTGCTGTCCTCTGGTCTCCGCCTTGTGAGTGCTAGGATTATAGGTACTTGCCACCACACCCAGCATTATTATTTTATTCAGCAAATATTTGAGTACCCCACTTGGCCATGCTCTTGCCAAGTATTGAGGATACAAAGTTTAATGAGCCATATGTTCTTCATGGAAGGAATAAGTCATGCAGTGGTTGTACAAGCACGCACTAACACTTCACATTACAATGCAGAAAATGCAGTAATTAAGTTATGCCGGGGAGTTAGCCAGTGAAGTATACCTAACGTAGTTGGAAGTCTCCCTGAAGCCTTCCTGATGGTGAATACTGAAAAGCTATTTAAGCATGTGTACAGCTATGAATAGGAATGTGGATGGAGAATGGAAAGGACATTCTGTTTGAAGAAGATGAAAAAACAAAGGAGGGCTGGAGGTATAGCTCAGTGGTGTAAGTGCTTGCCCGGTAAGCACTAAGGCCCTGAGTTCGATCCCCGGTACCGGGAAAAAAAAAAAAAAAGGAAATAGTAAGATATTTTAGCAAAAGTACAAATATTTGGTGTTAGGAGTTTAATGCTTATTAGGTACTAGCAACTGTTTGAAGGTTCTTACATGGATTCTGTAGTTCATGGCTAACAAGAGTTTCATAAAGTGCAGTTTCAACTGCCTTGTGCAGAAAAATGATGCAAAATTAAAGGAGGAGCACTGGAATTTTCATTGGTACAGATAATGTGACTCTGGGATTCATCCTGTCAAATACTCCTTTGCATCAGCGTGTTTAGTTGGGGAACCGCAGCAATGCAGAGAGGCTATAACCTGTTCTCCGTGATGTATATATTCATGATTGGAGCTGGAGTTTTACAACAAGGCTTCGTGGGAATTCGGGGGGTAAACACTAAATATTAACAGCACAACAATTTAGACACTACCGTGTAACACTAAAAGTTTAATTGTTTTTCACACATTAAAAAATTCTGGTTTTTTTTTTACTGCTGGATAAACTATACCTATATATCCATGTCTGTGTCTGTATCTCTATCTGTCCTTCCATTGAGTTTTCTTTTGCTAGATGGCATTCATGTACAGTATATAAGAAAGTGAAGTGTTGAATTTGGGGGGGGAGTGACAATTTTTCCAATTTTAGCTAGCTGTGTTTCACATGTCGTTTTCCCAATTGAAGTATTTAAGGTTATACTTCTAATTGTGGCCTTGGTCCTACAGATTTCACAAAGATACTAAGCAGTGCTTCTCATTAAGCGTAATTCTTATGACCAAGGAAGGGGAAGGTCTCTGTTTCAGTTTAATCTCTTAAAAATGAATTCCCTTTTTCAAAAAATTCTCCTGAGAAGCTGTTAGTGCCCATAATTAGTTTCACATTATTACTGACTTTTAAAAGCAGAGTGTAGTATGCACTGTATAGCATGCTCGTATGGGAATACTAATTGTTTATTTGAGAATGTCTTTTTAGTCCCTAGTAAAGGGTCTAATAAATGAATTATTTAAAGTCCTCCTAATTATCTAGTTGATACTCATCTATAAATTTGGAAGAGTACTGTAAGTGTGATCTGTACTGTACTGGACACATTTGCTGAGAGAAGCAGCTTTGCACCATTTAGAGAAATGAGAAATCAACATTTAAAAAAAGTCTCTGGGTATGTTGGATAGAGTGGAAGAAAGCAGAGCTAGACCTGGAAACGAGACATCAATAAACAGTCAAGAATGAACAGTCAGAACGCCCGAACTCTAAGCTCTTTGTCCACGTGGCAGTTATCTCCTTAGAATTTTTTAAGCTGCTGTTTTTTAAGCATTGCAGTTCCGAGATAAAAAGGAGACATGATTCTTTGCTCTGTTTCATTAATTGAAAGCTCTGATTTAACATTTTCATCAAGCTGCTCTCAAAGTACATTTTTAAAAAATAATTTCTCTGCATCAATATTATTTTCACAAATTTGATTTTTAAAAAATATTTCTACTCAATGATATTTCATGAATGGTTATTATTTCTCATGAGTTTCAAGCATCCTGCTCTTGAACTGAAAGTTTGGAGCCTGTTTTAGGATGTTATAGTTTCTCTATAATTAACAAGTACTAGTAAGCAATATTAACATTATAGTTTTATATTAATCCTCTTTCTGTGTTGATACATGAAAGTGGAGGCTAATACTGTCCTGTAGGACTTCCTGTGTGGGTGGTGCTGTTCTTCGTGTCTTCTGCTTCGTGTCTACTGCTAAAACAGTAACCAAAGTAGCCACTGGTTACCGTGGGATACTTGGAATGTGACTAAGAAGACTGAATGCTTACATTTTAATATTATTTAACATTATTAATTTTAAATTTAAATGGTTACATGTGTTCAATCGCTATTGTGTCAAATAGAATAATTATTCTAAAAGCATAGTTAGTAAAAGCTCTATATTTCTAAGAACACATAGTCAAATATTAGCTTAGGTACACACAAGGACAGTCTTTACACGTAGGTACTGTGTGCTTCTTGATTCATTTTCTCTTCAGGTAATTTCAGTATTATAACACAGAGACAGTCATTACCAGGGGAGCTCATTTTTGTAGAATGTCTCAATCATGTTACTATACTGTTGTGGTATCAAAACAAAATAAATAAGCTTTCAAATTTTGAACAACTAGAAATAGAAAATATACCAAATCCACTGACTAAAATTTTCAACCTGTTATACTTTCCTGTCTAACCATTTAGTGATTGATAGGTTCATGATTTTAAATTGAATATTCAGTGTGATTTGGATGATGGATTCTTGAGACCACTTCCTTATGCAGTCATATACTGCTAGTGTTCGTGCTGATAAAGTCTAAAAATAAGTTTTAGAAACCAATCCCAAAAAGTTTTTTTCTGATGAGAACATTGATTTGGACATTTCTTTTTTCTTAGTTTCTGCCTTAATAAATACAAAACAACATATGTTGGAGCAAAGTAAGAAATATTTCTCACAAAGCCCAATCTCTGTAGAACTACACTAAAACTTAGAAACATTTTTCTTCTGCTTGCACAGGAAATAATAATTGAGTAGCGCTGTTGAAAGTACAGCCCGAAACTACCTTTGCTGTGCCTGCTGCCTCTTGATGAATCATCAGTTCTAGTGAAAGGGTAAAGCATAGATTTACTATTTAACTCAGGTTCTGTCATTTAGCTTTATTTGCTATTGTCCTTTTTTTTTAATATTTTGTATTGTCTGGTAAAAGAAAAAAGCCTGATAAATGCCATTCACAGATAGTAAGTAAGTCACAGTGATTCGGGACTCAGTAAGGAGTGACACTGTTACAGCCGTCAGACGCCGTTGTGTCATGTGCACTGTAAGTTTTGCACATTGAAACATGAAGTTTTCAGGTGGATTCACCTTTGAATAGTTAGGAGAGAAAATTCAAAACAGTAAAGTATCTGTATTTCTCAAATTAGTGAAGATAATATTCTAGACATGCTTTGGCTGCTTTCTTCACGAGCATCACAGAATTTTTATAAATCAAGTTTTCTCCCAAACTTAACACAGGGTTTTCACCTTATGACCAAGGTGGTTAATTCAGAGTTAGTTATCCAATCTGCAATTTAGAGAGTGGGGAAAAGATAAAAGATAATGGTCAAAGTCCTGTGATACTTTCAGATATTTCTTGATAGTTGACTTTCAGAGTTGCTGTTTTTCAGCCTGTGCCTACCTCAAGATCACTATCCTGGGATTTTTCATAGAAAAGATAAAACATTTGGACCCCAGTAGTAAAGTTCTTTTTATTTAATTTTTATTGAGTATAATTGACAAATAAAATTGTATATTTAAGGTATACTGCATCATGTTTTGAGATACATTTACATTGTGAAATGATTACTATAATCAAGCTAATTAGCATATCCATCACCTCTTATAGCAATTCTTAATTATCTCCACTTAGAAACATTTCATAATAGCACAAGTCAAAACAGCAAGGGTAGTGGGGGGATGGGAAAATGTTATTATATCATTAAAAGATTATGATGTTGACATGAATTTATTGAGGTGAAAAGGTATCCAGTACACACCTTTTAGTAAAATAGTTTACAAAACTGTAAAGCAGTTTACAAAAAAGAATATATAGAATTGCCAATTTTTTATTTTGAAAATGCACTGATGTACAGATGTCAAGAAATTCTCTAAAATGGCCTTTACTGTTTTAATGTGTCTGGGAGTGAAATAGTTTTCCTATTACAGACTAATGTTGACCTAGATGGATTTCTTACTTTCTTACAGAAATAGACTATTATTTTGGTACATTTTAGAAATATTAAGAGAGTATACATACAGAACTCTACAAATAAAGATATGAAACTTACTGAGGGTCCATAAAGTAGTTTATACCCAAATTGACTTTAAAAATCAGCCAAAGTGCAAAGCATTGTTCCAAGTCCATGTGACAAAGAGACCAAGGCCTAGTGAGAATATACCCGACAGAGGACAGATTCTTATTTTTTTGGAACAGTTGGAGAATTGACTTAACATAAAATGGACTATTTCACGTTAGCTGAGTATTTATAATTCTATCCTATGTTTTCAGTAAAATAAGGTTAAGCGATAAAGAAACTCAAGATGACCTCTATGCAACAACATCATGAAGGAGCTAAATGCCTCATACAAAAAAAGAATTGTAGGGCTGGGGATATAGCTCAGTGGAATAAGCACCTGCCTAGCAAGCACAGGGTCCTGAGTTCAATCCCCAGTACTGCCAAAAAAAAAAAAAGATTCAAATGAATTCTTGAGCATGTTATGTGCATTTGTTTGCTGAATTGGCAGAAGACTTAGGGAATAAACTAAGAGCGTTTATATTAAAAATACTTTAAGTTATTTTCCTTTTAAAACAATATGAAGTATATTGTTTTGTCCTTAAAATATATAATGATCATGGATATTACTCAAGGAAAAACCACTGCATGGTGTGGTAAAATTGTTTTAGTTTTGCAGAACTTATTCTTATGGTAACTGATACATTGTAATATATCCTCACTAATTTATAAAACATTAATTATAGTTACAGTGAAAGTCTCCATTATCATTTATAAATATACCATCTGTTTTCCACTGTATATTCCAAATTTACAGAATCTGATATTCACATGCCAACTTCCCATTAAACATAGTAGGCATAGTGACTTTGTCCCATATTACTGTAAGGGGACTTTGATGTCAGCTTTAATAGATTAATCTTGATTGTCAGTTTTAATAGGTTAAATGACAGTAGAGGAGACTGAATATTAAGGAGACAATTTTTATCTATGGATTAACACATCAGTGAGTTCATAGCTGAATGCGATTTTAGAAGGTAGGGCCTGATTGGAGGAAGTGCGTCACTGAAGTCTCTGAGGCCTTCCCTGCTGTGTTTCTGGTGGTTGTCATGTGGGCAGCAGTCTTCCTCTGTCAGGCCCTTTTGCTGTGAGGCTCCTGCCTTGGGGTCAGCTCACTATGGACTTTCAAACCATGAGCCCAAATAACCCTTTCCTCTTTCCGGTTGTGTGTGTTCGGTGTTCTGTCTCAGCAGTGGAAAGGTGACTGACACGGGCCATGAGAACAGTGTGCTTATTTTTAAAAGAAGGAAAAATGAACTTTTTGAGTTGAAAAAATTTATTATTTAGTATTATGATGTTTGGATTTATACCAACACCATTTTGAAATATTTCTAATTGTTTAATGGAGAAAGAGGCCCATGAAGACAAATTCCATCAGGCTCCACGATTATAGTATGCTGACAAATAAGAATTTGCGGAGATACCTCCATTTGGCATGATGAGTTATATACAGTAATCAACCTATAAACAAACCATCACTAAAACTTTGGTGTAACATTAATTGTGGCCAAAGTCTGTTTTAAGTGCTTTACATATTATGTCTAATTTACAATCTTTTGATCCTATATCATTATTACCACAACTCCCACTCTATGTATTTTGTGCTACTCTTTAACTTCTAGACAACACCACGGAGAATGTACTTAGCAAATACCAGCATCTGCTGAGCAATAAACGAGAAAAATGCTGGAGCCATTGGCATTGCCTTATTAGTGCAGAAACAGTTCCTCATCCTCTAAACATGTAAATATGTCATTCCTCCTGACACATTAACTGAAGTTCCTCTTGTTTGGCATATTAACATTTAAAAACACTAACAGGCTTTGTTTGTAGGTCTTTTCTAGTCTTATTAAAATGTTATAATTCTTTTTTGCCAATTTATTTAGTTCACAAATCATTGTTTTATTTATAAATAAAGACCTGAAAATTGCGACCTTCTTGGGTCCTATTTCATGGCAACTCAATTTCTTTAAAGAATTAATTTATAGCAACCTCTGAACATTTATTATTCTCATGAAATCATTACTGGATATAGTATTTGAGCATTTTTAACTTAAAAGTTTTGTGTGGGCTGTTTACTTAAAGGTAACACTTATATAAACTAGGATTAAAGTAGAGAACATAATTGAGATGTATCCTTAATTAATTAATTAATTGGTTAACAAAAATAGCAAATACCTGCTGCCATCACATTGTACTTGAGCCCTCCTTGCAGAAGAGAATGTGGAGAACTTAAACAGGTAACAATATAATGTCTTTTTTCTAGAAAGCATTTTGCTGGAATATTAAATATTATTTCAGTATTCCTGTATTGTTTCATCTGTAAATGTACTTTTACAGACAAAAGGGTATTTTGATATGCTGCTATATGATTCTGTCACTCCATCCCCATCATTATCATCTATAAAATCTATATGCAATATAAAGTACTTCCATTCGTAATAACCACTCCATACATAATAATTAATATCACTAACGATTTCCTAAAAGTTCAGATCAGTTTTGTAATCATTTATACAGTGACCTTTAGTAGAATTAGTCAAGTATTGTATAAACTGTGCACTTTAAGTAGCATTACACAGTATACTGAAGAGACTTCATGTGTGGTTGAAATGTTTAATCCTAAAAGAATGATAGAAAAACAGATTATTAATTTCATTTCTGTCAGACAATAAAAGGTTTTTCTTATTAGGGCTACTGTATAAACTGTATTAAAAGTATATTTCTGAACTGGGAACTTTTTCAGTGACCTTAATGAGACTACCTTTTTTCTTTTTTATTTTTTGGTACCAGGAATCAAACTCAGGGCCTTACACTTGCCAGGCAGGTGCTGTGCCACTGAGCTATACCCCTGGCCCAAAGCTACCTTTTAACCAGTGGCCATCTGAGGATCAGAACCACCTTATAAGAATAAATCATGAATTTGGAGAGTTTATGTAGACTCTAGAGATTCCTTAGTCTAATGCTCTCATTTTTGGTATGTGAGAAAAAATAAAATACATAAATGTCATGTCATCTGTACAAAGTCATGCCACTGTTGAAAGTTCGAGACAGAACTGAAAACAAGGTATCAGGCTCATCCCCATCCCCTAGACTGCCGATTTTTCCTAGTACTACATGTTACACTATTCGGAGTTCTATTGCTAGTACATTTTAGTTTGCATGCAGATAATTGCTACAAAGAAAGGATGGGAGATGGGTATTACCAGTCAAAATGATTAGAAAATACACTTCCACAGATTGCAGCTGGGAGAGACGAAACAATTACTTCTTGAAAGGAGATCAGTAGTACCTGAGAAAGAGTAGATTATGAGATTCATTCCTAAAAATATATTAATGAATTCACCTATAATTGTGACTACAGTCAGTCTTACCTCTATATAACAACAAATTAGTAATCTTTGGTTATAGAAGTACAGAACTGTATTTCTAAATAGAGCTATTAGCTTTCTTTTTTGAAAGAAGTGATTCAAGAGATTCTGGATAAAAATTATTACTTGTATTTCCAAACCAAGAAAGAAGGTATTACACAGCATATGTGCATTCTGCTGAATGAATCATCTTAGATCACTTTTAGCTTCTAAAGCAAAATTTAAAAAATAAGCTTGATTATCACCTCGCAGTATTCTGCCAAGGACAAAAGTTTTGATTTTGGTAGGTTTAGGGAACTGTTATATCTCTAGCTCCTTGTTGGACCTGAGAGGTAGAGTTATTTTCAAGGATGTTGACTGAGAGCAGCTGAAAATAAGTTTAGTGTCTGTATTCCCAGTAGCTCTTTTAAAATAATACCTGCATAAGAGAATAACAGAAAAAAGTTAATCTGACAATTAAAAAGTGCAGAATTATGGGATTCTTTTCCTTTGAGTTGTTGAGAGGATAATATATCCTAACACATGCAACACACAGAGGCAAATACCTGGCACAGAGTAAATAAAAAATTACTGTTATTAATTGTGGTTGCAGTGGCAACTTTAGCTGATGTGTTAATAAAACATTTGATGCATACTTCCAAAAAATATTCTGGAACAACCAGACCAAATTATACTTGTGCATTAAATGAAAGAGAATGTCCATTTATCATATGATTTCCTGGATCGGTGTGTCTTACTCGCATCAGCATAAATATACACTACTTCCTGGGCTTTTCTCTTCGCCTCTCAAGTGTGATGAAATATAAAACATATTTATTTAATCATAGCGTAAATATAATGATTCTAAAAACATACCGGCAGGAGGAATTTAGTATTTTTAAGCAAAAGAATGTAACACCTAGAGAGAAACTGATCAGAAAGAGAGTTACTGAGACAATTTTCAAGCAATCTAAAGAACAAACTGATTTAACATCTTCTTTTTCCTTTTTTTTGAAACTTTCAATTTTTGTTTCTAGAATTCAAATTTTAATATCCTGCTAAAATGTCAATAAGAAGGCCCTATGGTTATCTTATTTGACTCCATTCCCCACCTGGAACTACAGGAGCAAAGGTTTTGCTCCAAATCTAATGCAACCGTGCATCAAAGGTTTCATTAGGTAAAGCTTTGATTCTCATGCACTGAACTCCTGTGCTTTTGAATACCTGATGCTGCACCATGTTGCATACTGGCACTTCTTCGTTTCCATGGTCACAGTGTGACTTCATGCATATGGCTCCTGATCCTATTTATGAGGAAACGTACTCGAGATTTTTTCAGAAACTTTGGAAGGCTTACTAAATCTTGATACACATGTATATTCAGGATGGTGCTTGTCTTGGTTACTTTTATCTCCTTGCTGGGACAAAATACTGAATGCCCAGAATTAAGGACGAAAAGGTTTATTTAGCTCACAGTTTGTGGAGTTTTCAGTCCATACTTGGCTGGCTCCAAGGTGGAGTGGCACATGTCAGAAGGCAACAGTTCATGGTGGCATAAAACAGCAAAAGTAGCAAGAGCAAAAGGGAGGAGCAGCAAGCAGCCTCTTTCCCTGCCTTCTGTTGTATGCAAACTACCCACCCCAAGGTGGATATAGCACTCCCACCCATAATTCCAGCATTGGACCATGGATCAATCACCAACTGTAGAAGCCTGCTGCATGACTGCATGAGACTTTGGGGGGACATCCAGACACAAACCCTAACAATGCTATTTGCCTATACCATAGGAGATAATCTTAACACCTTTTGCCTTCTGATAGCTAATCTTGATCTTCAAGCTGAGGATTGAGTCAGGCCAGGAAACTGGTAAAGAACAGTTTTGAGCATGTCTCTGAGGATCTGCAGATAAAATTTACTTGACGGTCACTGACTTGCATTGGAAAGACCTCTCATGAAAAAATTTGGCACCATCTAAAGATTGGACATAGGTAGATAGAAAAAATATGAAGTCTTTCTTAATTAGACACTTTATAAGTGTATACCCGTAACAAAGTATTCATTGTGTATTCACACCTCTGGCGTGTCCTCCAGAGGCCCGTGTATTAAGGTTTGGACTTCATCTTTGTGATACTGTAGGACTGAATAACCCTTATGAGGCAAGGCTCGGAGTGCACAGGTAGACAACATGTTCTCGATGGGACACTGCGATCTAGTCCGGTCCACTGTCTTTGGTTTCTGGCCGCACTGAGGCGAGCAGCTTGCTTCAACACACATTTCCAGCATGACCTTGTCTCACTACAGATCCCAGTAGGCTAGCAGACCATGGGCTGAAACCTCCAAAACAGAGGCAGCGTAAACTTTATTGTTTTTAAGGTGATTTATCTGAGGTATTTATTGTGGTAATAGACAACTAACATGCTAGGAAATGTTTTACAAATGCTAACTCACCTGCCCTACTCCAAACAAACCACATTTAACACTGCAGGGGCATTAATCTGTTCCTTAACAAGAACTGGAGATTATTATTATGCCAATTAAGGTTGAAGAACAACAGAATTTAAATGGATACCTTTCTCTTATTCCTCATACATTTTTCCTCCCCTCTCAGCCTTATCCATCATCTCTTCTTCCTTCTCTTTCCCCCTCCTCTTTATTCTTTCACCTTCCCTTTCTATTCCTCTTTCCCCATTCTACTGTGAATTAGTGGTTGGGACTGGTCATTGCACTATTATTAGTCTGGAAAACTCGACTAATTGGATCTAAGTACTCAGAGAATAGTCTTCAGCTCAGCAAGTTTTCTCTATACCAGGTCTGCTGAGAGGTTGAAATGTTCTTGAAGAAACCTTCTTCCATTGTCAATATTATTGTCCTTGGAGACATTGTCTTTCTGAATATAACAGGGTTTCAGAGCTTACTGATTTAATCTTTTATGCTTCCAACCCAGACCGTGTTCTATTCTAGGTGAAAGGCTGCTGTTTCTCTATTATTAAAGGAGGAATCGTATCTCCCGAGCTATAATTAGTTATAGCAGCCTTCACATCACAGGGCGGTGATTTTCTGAACCAGAGCTTTTCAAAGTAGCATGAAAATAATTTTATGAGTGTCTCTTTCAAGAGGTTGTAGGTTCAAACTAATCAGTTGAAAATGTGACCAAGTTATGCCAGACACAAATTCATATCCTTTCTGTTTTTTATGTTGCTATGCAGCTGTGATATGGCATTTTATCCCATCTGAAGACTAAATTTATGAAGAGATGGCTAGATATAAAAAAAGACAACCTGCAATTGAAAATAATTAGGTGATATATCTGTAACCTAGAACAAAAGGTTTTTAAAAATCTCACTGAAACAATAGTAAAGTCTTAACCTGTGTTTTTACATCTTCAACTTTTTTTTTTTTTTTTTGAGACAGAGTCTCATTATGCAGTTCAGGCTGCCCTTGAGTTCACTTTGTAGCCCAGGCTGGTCTCAAACTTGCAATGATCCTCCTGCCTCAGCCTCTCGAGTGCTGGGATACAGGCATGTGCCACCATGCCCGGCTTTCAACTTTCTTTTATACATGACCCCAATTTTGTTTTTTGTTTTATTTTAAAGAGAGTAGTAAAAACAAAAAAGAACAATAGCAACATACCAACATCACAGACATAAAATAAAGTAGGAACATTAAAGATGATACAGGATTTCAAAACAAAACGCTAGGAATTAACAGGGGTTGTTGTGTTACGTATTGTTATCTTCAGCTACATTGCTCAGATTACCAGATGTAAGAATGCAAGATGGTTCAAGCCATTAAAGAGAATAAGAAAATAATTATTAAATAAAATATTGGAGACAATACAGTTTCACTAGAAAAGATGGTAGGAACCCACCAGTGGCTGCTGCACTGCACACTGCTGACCCCAAATCAGTTGCCCACATCACACCAGTTCTGAGGTAGCATCCCCTTTACATTTCCCTTCTCAAAATTCTCAGTGTCTTTATAGAACCTACCGATTCCTGATTCTGCCTCTGTCTCTCCAAAACATTTCTTCCCTGTATTTCTATGCTTATTTTCCAGTACTCTGTTAAATGAAACCAAGCCCTGCACTATTTTCCCAGAGGCACACTGTGGAATTACAGCATAGTACTTATAAACTCTTCGTCATAAACTGTTACTGCTAGCTGAACTTTAATTTGGTGAACAAGGTCTTGGCATTCTGACTGAATGTTTTTAAGGGCCTAGTCATTGGCATCAGTGCAGTTTGTGAGGCTATCCAAACTTACCTTTGGCAAGGTTCCATATCTAGAAGAATGGAACTGACTTTAACGTGTGAACAAGCGTGGCTTTTTGATAAAGTTGTTTGTTGAGATGACAGGTAAAAACATGAGTAGCACTTAATAGACCCGCGGTAAGTAGTAAGGATTATGATTTGTGGGCTTAGCATACTTCACTTACTGGTGTTTGGTCATGTCCTTTACTCAAACCAACCATTTATTTCTTAAAAATCATTACTTTTGAACAACAATTTAGCCTTTGTTTTGAGCCTTTCATGATACACAGTTTGTAGAATATATTCATTAATACTTGGTGAAGCTTTAATTCTTAGAAATTAAAGATGAAACAGTAGAGTTTAAAAGGCAGTCAAGGGGCTGGGGATATAGCTCAGTGGAATAAAAGCACCTGCCTAGCAAGTGAAGGTCCTGAGTTCAATCCCCAGTACCGCAAAAAAAATAAATAAAATAAAATAAAAGGCAGTCAAAACAAGTTGAGATATTAAATAATTATTGTCGCTGTTGATATAAATAGTATTTAATATAACTATTAGTGATTTTTTTGTGAAAAAAGATGTATATTTGAAAAAGTGTTCCTGACTTTATGAAGCCATATTCAAAATCAACTAATTATTGGAAGATTCCTCAAAATCTTTCTTTATCACATCTAGGTTGATGTGTTTAGATTTTTTTTTAACACTAACTTCTGTACTTCCTACTCATTTTGTCTTTTGTGATATCATTTTTTTTAAATTCCAGTAACTTAAAAATTATAATGTGGCATTAAAAAAATAATTAAGCATAGCTGAAGACAGAAGATGAAAAAAAAAAAAGAAAAATCTAGGCCTTGGATAGAGCAAATAAATACAAAATACCCCGGACACTTTTTAGAGTGATCAGTTTAATACTTTGCCTTTCAGGATTTCTGTTCAGTGACACTGTCAGACTAATGTAAGTCAATAGAAAGTGAAAATGTACCAAAGATACACAAAATACTAAACCACAAGTCATATAAGTGACAAGTCTTAAGGTCAGAAAAAATATGCATTTAAAGCAATCTATTATACACTTAGTTTTTCTTGTCAAATTAGTAATAACTAAAGCAAACTGAGAGGAATAAACACTCCGAATTAAGAACACTAATCTTCCCCTCAGGAGCACATCTGTGTAGTTTGGGGTGATTCTTGTGTTTGAGGTATGTCTTGGTGTAAGCACTTACCTCCGTACTAAGACCCATGGCTCCTGATATTTGAGAAAGAGTACACAAAAGAAAGCAACATTTTCTAAAATACTTTTAAAATAAATTAAGGGGGGCTGGGGATATAGCTCAGTGGAATAAGCACCTGCCTAGCAGGCACAGGGTCCTGAGTTCAATCCCCAGTACCGCCAAAAAAAAAAAAAAAAAAGAACTAAAATAAATTAAGGGAATTTGCTAATTTTAAACCATTCATTTACATTGGAGACACTATGAAAAATAAAATAACCCATTGTATTATGCATGCTATTTTTTTACTTTAAAGGAAAACAAAACAAAACCACACAAAAACAATAAAAATGATACATAATCTCAAAACAAGATTATAATAAGTTAATAATGGTTGTCATATTACATATTGTTATCTTTAGTGACATTTTGATCACCAGATGTAAGAATGCAAGGTTGATCAAACAATTACATTTTACCACTTGGGTGTTAATCTAAAATGTTATTAACCATTTTAATGAAATATAGAGATATGCTAGTTAAAGTAAGTTTTATGTATTATATGCACTTACATACCTATTTTTATGGGTTTTAAATGTTTATTACCTGTAGTAAAATAACAGATGTGGTAACTTTATGTAATTGATGGAAAATGATGTGTTTGTATATCATTTATATATTAATACAGTTGAATATATTTTTTTAAATTGAAGGGACTATTATTACTTCCTATATACTATTCATTATCAAAATTGGTGAAAATAGATGTACTGATTCGCCACAGAGATTTGCACTGAAATTTGTTCTACAGATTAAAAATCTTAGCAGCTACTGTCCCCTGGCCCTAGCAAGAGATAAATAATGTTCACTCTTTGGGGAACTTAAACTGCATTTCAAACAGTGAAAAAGAATATTCAGACTTAAGCATCACTTGACCACTTTAATTTTTTATCAAAGCAAAGTTTGTATATATGTTATTTTAAAATCAGCACTTTAAAATTGGAAGCAGATTTTCATGCTGGATACTTCTTTTCTCTTCTAGAACTCTTTTAGAATCTGATGTCATTTTCTCCCGCCCAAATAGGCATCCCTTTGGTAAAGCTTCATGCTGTAGAGGGAGTGAAATGTTCACAGCATGTGGAGGGAGTACGCAGTGCTGGAAGTTGTGGTTTCCTCATATCTACTTGGTTGCACAAGGGGAATTAGCAGTAAAAAGCTAAGTTTTTAAGAAGATAACCTATAAGAACTTTTTTTGGTAGTTGTCTGTGTTAACCATAAAGCTTTGTTGGTAATGGTAATGTACCAACCTACCTTGTGTTGAGCTTACAGGTCTCCTGCAACTTCTGTCAAATAATTTTGAACATGGCCCATTCATAATGTTGTGACAGTTTGGTTAAGGACTACAACAAACAAGATTTCCTTGTCTTTTTCTTGAAAATAATTTCAAGAACTAGAAGTTCTTTGTTCATCTCATTTTTAAAACAAGACAGTTTTCTCAGTAATAGGAAACTGTCAAACAAGTAGAGAAGTGTGTTGAGAAAGGCCTGTGTGGTCGGACATGTTGTATCGCACCATGCATCACTCATAGTACATAATCTACCCAGGAAGCATGGCTCAACCACTTGAGTGAAACGTATCAATGTGTGAAAACTGCAGTTACTGTTTAGAACTGAAGCAAACTTTAATAGATGCTGCGCAAGCTTTTGAAACTAGGCACCGTGAAGATTCTGTGGGCTATTTCATTAACAAATTGTATCTCTGCAGTCTGCATTTCTCTACGTATTTATTGAACAGATAATAGGAAATAACTACTTTCTTTGTAAGTCATAAATAATATGGCAGAAGGGTATTAAATGCACTGAGATGTGACAGAAAAGCTAAAACTTGTGGGTTTTAGAATTTTATGATGCAAGCCTTTTTTCCCCTTGAGTATATGTAAAGTAAACAGATATATTTGAGTTGTTTATGTGGACAGTTATCAACTTCACATTGCAGCAGCTGAAAGGAGACTATTTAAAACCTAGAATTCCTTCTTGTACATTTCCTGCAATAGCACTTGCCAGAGAGCTTCACCAAAGAGAGAAAAATCTTTTAGCCTTATCCACAGTCCAGCTTCAAAGGATGCAAAAGCTGTTATGATTATAAAGGTGGTTTTATATTTGTGCTTCTCATAATCACTGTACGGCTCCTACAGAGGTGATGCGAGGGCACTGGCTCCTCTAGTCTGACACGGCTTTATCCTGTTTACTGAAATAGTTCCAAGCAGTGCCATGCCGCGGTGATACATTACCATTCCTACTGCTGTCAGCAGGAGAGCTCTTTTGGTTTGTCTTTTGACAGCTTAGCAGGGCTTTACAATTATTTTTTAACAGTAAGTGAAGAAAAGCTCAAAAAGAGATAAAATTAAAGAGGTTTTAAGGGGCATAGGCATTGTATTCCATTTTATTATCATAAACAATTACCTTAAGTTGTATTAGATCACATAATTTTTCAATTCAAAAATTGTTTTGTTATTCCTGATTAGAGATGCCCGTCTTAGAAATGATCATTTTGGTTTTCTCATCAAGAGGTCAGATTTGTGCACTTCAAAAGCAGACAATAAAATAAGAGGTGACAGCAAAGGAATGATTGTCATGAGTTTAAGGATGAGCTGGAAAGTACATGGGTGATGGTCCGTAACTCAGCAGATCGGATAGGCTACCTTCTACTGCTGGCAGGGAACACCAGCACACAAAAGCCACTCTGCCCTGAGCAATGCCAGAAAGACTCCTGGCATCTGGCACTTTAGAATACACAAATGGGGCATGAGTTCGAATTCTTACGGGGAATAGTTAGACATTGACATCCCAGGGTTCACTCTGTGGAACCAAGGGAGCACTTTAGCAGACTCTGGCAAAAGAAAGCCAACCAGTAAGTCTTGAGAATGAGAGGCACGGTTAGAAGAGAACAGAGGAGAGGCACTGTTTTTTTATGTAACTGGGTACACCTCAAAATGAATAAAGAAATAATGTGTTAAGATCTGAAGTTTTCTCTACTGAATAAAATATAATAGAAGATATTTACTTATTTATTTAATTCCAACACCACTTTATGTGCCAGATTGAGTACTTTGTATTAGCTTCTATGTGCCCCAGTTTCACCATACGAGATAGTATTAATGATTACTCACTTACATTCACCTAAGCCCCTAGCCCCAACCCTGATATTGTCACCCTGCCGTAACAATTTTGTGTATAATAGAAAGGAAACTTTCTACTTTGATGTGAAGACCTCTCATTGTCTGGGTACCAGTTGTAAAGTATTCTTGCAGTGGGCCAGGTCCTCTCATAATTTATCTTTACATACCTTGTCCCTTTTGGTGTTGCCCCTTTAAGATCTGTACACTTAACACATTTTACTATTTATGCAAATATGAGTTGTTGCTGCTTCTGTCAGTGCTTTACTCCATGCTTGCAGAACGACTAGAACATAGAATGTTAAGGTCACAGCGGACATCATCATTGTCCTCATGAGAGGGACAGAGAGAATGGAGGGAGAAGGGAGGTCGAGGAAGAGGGAAGAGTGGAGAGAGGAACGGTCATGTTCATGATGTGTATTAACTTAGAATGAAGATGTGCTTTAAATAAAGAATAGATGATGTATCCCAAACTAAGTGTGTTCGTACATTTACAATAGCTTAGTGAGAAGGGCGCGATATATTGTTTATACTTTCTGTAGAACAGTTTCATTTGATTTATTCTCCTTGTTTTTGCTTAAAAGAGCATTTCTTCTTATGCAAAGGTAGTTAAACTGCCACCTGTCAACTATCATTTACAAAAAGCTCACAAAAGTGTTTGCCTTACAGCATGTAAAATGATAGAAGATGGATTTTATTTCACACTGTAAAGGTACTCGTAAATATGACTGCTTAAATGTGATTAAAGAATGCTAAGGTTTATTATTCAAAGTTGTATCCCCTCTATATTTCTTACTTCATTTGAACATATATGTGTATATATATGTAGTAAAATATATAATATGTAGCAGTTTTTATTTTGTTTGGTGAATGCCTTAGACTTGGTGTGTTCTCACTTTCATAGCATGAACATTTTACTTCATCTCTTTTTGCTCAGGTTCTTGGTAAATTCAACACAGATATATGCAATATCTTTCTAGCAAAACTGTGCTCTTTGGGAATTTTGCCATCAAGTCACAAGAAATCAAATAGCATGATATGCATGCAAATCTCACAGATCTTTTGCAGCATTTTCTAGATAATTATTCAACTGATCTTTCTTATAAGAAAAGAAATTAGAAAAATAACTATTTTTTAAATTTGCCCATACATTCCAATACAACGATAGTAAGCATTTTAATGAATTATGGAGGCATTTGAGCTAGAATGGTACATTAAAGAACTAGCATGAATTTGAGAATGATTTGAGAAAGAATCTAAGTTTTTAAAACTACATCCTTTTAGTAGAAGCAATGACTGATATCTACCGAGTAGTACAATAAATACCGTAAACATATTACCTCCTTACATTTACAGAGCACCGTGCATCAGGTAGCTTTTTTATGACCACTTCCCAGGTGAGGAAACTGAGTTAGAACTGCAAAGTACTTGGCAGAACATGCAGTTAGAAAGTGATTATGGAGAAGATGTTTAGAAAGGATAGTTGATTCAAAACTGGATATTTAAAATCTGATGTCCATGTCTCTGGTGACAAAAATTCATATATTTTGCTTCAGAGAACTACTTCCACTCCTAACTAATTTACTCAGGTGGTGTTCACTGCTTGACCCTTTCAGTAAAACTTCTTACTGTTGAAGGGGTAAATGTGACTAAACATTATCATCTGTGAAATAAAATAAATTCTCACATAGATAGATGCTGATGGTAGTAAATATAATAACTACAAGATAAAGTTGCATTTTGTTGTTGAGGTAGATAAAAGGTCAGGGGTTTAGTCTTCCTCTGCTGTTTTAAGATCAGAAAGATCTTTTTGCTTTTTTTTCTCCTGAAGATTGCTGAAATCCTTCTCAGCATTTTTCACAAATCTCAGGCTTCTGTGATCAGTATTACCTGGCCTAGAAGCATCTCTAATGTGACAAGATAGTTACAGACATTTGGAGGGCTTTTCCACTGCAAAAATCTGAAAAAGTACACTTGTTTATGGTAGTTTGTCAGTTGATTTGGAACTTTATTGACCAACCCTACACCCTGGGGCCAAGAACTGTCCACTTAATTATACACTTTCATTTTTGTGATCACATGAAATTTCACTGAGAATTTTCTTTTTCTGATTTGGTACAGTTAGATTGCAGCATATGTAGAGATGCTTGTGGAAAATAAATTTGTTTCTTACTGCTAAAGATTTCATAATAAATATTTCTATGCCTATGTATACAAATGTCCAAATGAAAGAGTAAAAGAGAGTAGGCATTTCTGAGTCATTAAAGATATTTTGGAATACTAACTGTTTCGGAGTCTGAGGCAGGGGTATCTCCTTTGAGGTTGGCATGGGTAACAGACAGAGCCTGCCTCAAAAACCTGGAAGAAAAAGCGCTTATTGTTAAATGTTTTCTTGAGGAAAAAGTATTATTATTACAAATTCAAAAGTAGGGTGCAATAACATTAAATGTGGAAAGAATAGCTAGAGTTGATTTTAATGAAATCACTTTTCTTTTCCTACCTTTTTTTCTTTTCAGTAGTGATTAGAGGATCAACATGGCAAGAATAGGAAGATTCCTACAGCTGTAGCATCTGAGAGTTTGTTAAAATCCCTTAGTTACTGGTGACTTCCAGATCACTTCTACGATGTCACTGCAGGGAGTGTGCCTAAGCTGTTATTTCTTAGAAAACACTGCTTAAGGTGTCTCCACGAAGGGTTTTAAAAATTTTTTATGGTAAACTTAAAGAACAGTGTCTTTGGAAATATGCAGTATTTTTATTTTTTTATTTATTTACTTTTGTCTTTTTGAGACTGGGTCTTGCTATGTGGTTCAGGCTGGCCTTGAGCTCACTTTGTAGCCCAGGCTGATCTTGAACTCGCAACGATCCTCCTACCTCAGCCACCCGAGTGCTGGGATTACAGGAATGTGCCACCATGCCCGGCATGCAGTGTTTTAAGAATCTTGTAATATTCTGTTTTAACATAGAGGCCAATATTTTATACTTCCCTGCCCAAGAAGTAGTCCTGGGAATTTGTACCTCTCATCCAAGCCCTTGTTAGGCAATTTTATTTTTTCTGTATAAACAAATACAAAACAAAAACAGTATGATCTTGCATCTACTTCAAAAAAATCCCTCAACTAGAGAGGAAAATATTGTGGAAAACAGAACTATTCAGATTCATTAAACTAGTTTCTTCTGAAATTACTTTTCTGCAAGCAGAATATCGGGTACACATGAGATATATTTATTAACTCATAGCTTAGTAACTAGTAAAATAATTTCTGGACACTGAGTAAACCAATGTGTAATGAAAAATAGCAAGTCTTCAGTGTTTCTTATACTTCATTTGATTATCCTATAGAACCATGAAAATAAATTATAAATCCTCTTTTCTGCAGAAACACACTAGGCTTGCCTGTGTATTCATATAGTTAATATGTTTCAGGGTTGGCATAAGCATTAGATCTATAAACGTTGTAAATAATTCCTGAATAACTACAGATTTCTTGTCTGTATGGGGTAGTATTACACTGCAAACAGCACATAACTGTAGACACTTGCCAAGATGGGGGGTACATGTGCTGAAATCCATAAAAAGTCTCTATGTGAAAGTAGAAAAATCCACACTAAATATGAAAAATAAAAATATGTAACTTAAAAATTCAGTATATTAAATTGCACCTCATTGTTTATTTCACTGGAAGCTTCGATTCTAGAGCCCTTCTTTGCTGAAGCAGCTCTTGTATTACTGAGGCTTTTCTTAGTGGAAGCCAAGTGTGCACACGTGCACATCCTTTACTGTCTGTGGAGGAGGAAAAATGTAATTATTGAATGATGCATTGAAGTAAATTATCGTTATCAATTGATTACTACTTAATTCAACTAAAATTGCTTTGTAAAGAGAAAAATAACATCAATTAGTATGATACATGTCAGATGCGTGCAATCTGGAAAGAGTGGAACCTTGTTCAGTACTTATTTAGGGTTTCTTCTGCTTTATTCCTCCGCATCACATATCTGTATGGTGACTCTCACCCACAGAGGGTTTGAGGAGACCCAGGAATTTTCTCATTCACACAGGAATTGGTGCAGTCATAGGAAATAGTGCTAGATTTCACCTTTATATTTGAATCTGAAGACTTCTCATTGTCTTCCCATGAGCATTCTGTGTGTGTGTGTGTGTGCGTGTGTGTGTGTGTGTGTGTGTAAATCTTAAATTTTATGACAGTGAAATAAATTTATCCATTGAACACTGATGAAAATGAAGGATGAATGAATCATTAAGTAACATTACCAGAGGAGAGTTTTAAAGACATCAAAATTCTAGACCTATGGAGGCAGGAAACATGAAGCAAAGTTCACAAAAGCAAGTGCTTAAACACACCGAAGATGTGTTCATGGTATTCAAAGGGAGGAAAGTTGGAAATGTTATTTATTTATAAAATTTAAATGCAGCCATGGTTCCTGACAAATTATTTTTAAAAACTAAAATTTACTATTTATCTCCAATTTTAGAACTGAAAAAACCTACTTTTTGTGTTTGCCTTAAGGTGCCTCTTAGGTGGAGGTACGTGTGCTTTTTGGTTTCTGCCCACTCTTCTCCACACCTATTAAACTCCCAATTTCGCTTTTAGAGAAGAAAAATGATTGCACTTGTAGGGTTATTTAGCTAGCTATGTGATGCAAAGGCAATTTTCAGATTTACATTCTTATCACTGCTTCTGCAAGTTCAATTATTTTAACAAGGTCTTTCCAATTTCCCCTAATGTTTCTCATAACTACCTTGAGCTTATATTTAAATCAAAACTCACTTTTGAAATAACTCATTTCTTCCAGACTTTGGAAGCTTTCAGCATCATACTTGTATGGAGTTGCTGTTTGTGCTGTTAAATTTTATATGAAGATTTTCTTCCAATGGATTTATGAATCTTTGGCCAAAACTCACAAGTAACGCAAAATTTCAGATTTTACTGTTGCTAGGATGTGTACAAATCACGTTGAAATATTGACCACTTATTCTGGTTACTATGAAGAAGGACTAATTAAGCTTTGAAAATAGGTATATCAGAAATGCTTATGGGTAAAGGTTTTCATCTGGAAAAGAAATGTTACAGCTTTTTATTGTACTGAGTTATTGTGTTAAATGTTCAGAGTAAAATAAAATGAGATTATGATATCCTAATTACAGATAATATTTATAAAGCATTTATTTTTTAATTTATTGAATGAACAGAAGTATATCTTAAAACTCATTCAAGAAATATTAATACTTTGATTTGCTTCAGTGGGATCTACATTTTCTAAATAGAAAAGCCATAACAGTGGAATCAGATCCTCTAACATATATTAATAATAAATTAATACTTTTTATATTAATACGTCATTGACCTTTACAGTATATTGGCCATGGTGTATGTACATCATACCACACCCAGCAAATTTGTGTCTTTAACTGTAGTTACATTCTCTAAAAAAGGAATACGTTATGAATGAATGAATTCAGCTGTGCATAATGTGAATTTTTTCATGAACACTTCAATTAAAAATACCAATTTACAATATTTAGTTCTAATATGACTTACAAGTGACAAGTTACTAAGTATTTGAAAATAGGTTTAGAATGCTGCACAGTGAAACAAATGTTTCATGTTTACACTGCATGCTATGTGATTTGTGTGAATCTCTGATTGGCTGAGATTGTAGTACATAGTTTCAGAAGTTATTTTGTCTTTAGAGATTATTGCTTCTGTGCATGTGTAATTAAGTGTGCTCATTACTGTCTACAAAGCTGTAAAAACCCGCAGTTTAATATAAAGTGTATAAAGCTAATGATTTCAAGTCAGCCAGTTGGAGAAAATTCTGAGATGTTCCAAACAGTAGTTTCATGAAAAATTTTAAGATTCACAATCTTCCTTCACTCATTCTAGATGGGTAAAGTCGTGAAATCTGTGCCATACTAATTAAGCAAGCATTTGTTAAGTACCTGCTGGGTATCTGGTGCCATGTCACTCTAGGATGTGAAGCCTGAGATGGGTGATGTCAGAGGACCATGGGATGTTAGGTTTGATAAGAATTTTAAATAAAATTGTGGTCCTATTTCCCTGCTTTAGTGTCAAGACCTATAAAATGCAAGCAACTTAGATTCTCACATCTAAAATTAGAGTCAGTACTAGAACTAGAACACACAAGAGAAAACAAAATTAAAATGAGTGACCCTAACAGCTCAGCGTAGGAGTTGAGAGACTAAAGGTAGCTCAGTGTGAACTGTAGAGGTTACATTAGTGATGCCATGGGAAACTTAGCCAAGGACATATTAAGTATGAAATTGACTTTTTATCACTGATTCTAGATCATAATGCTTCTCTTTTTCACAAATAAGGACATTTTCATTGATTCCATATGAAAGATGAATGGAATTCTTTATTGAGGCCACTTATAATGACCAAAATATGATGAATTAATTATACCTTTATAATTAATTAATGACAACATCAATTGCAACTCGTATCTTTGTGGAGTGTATTTGCTTGCTTTAATGACAACATTTACTGCTCAGTTTTGCTTAGCGAGTTACTGAAATAACTCTCTGGTGATCTACATTGCAGGGCTGAGAACCAAATAAAGGCTGGTGAGAAATTTCTGTGTGCTATCAGTGCCATTTAACTGTTTCAAGACTTTCTTCCAGTCCTCAGGTCACAGAGAGTGAGGAAATACTACTCATCAACCTAGAGAAACAGTTGTTGGCACTGCTAGGTATCAGATTTGAAGGATGAGTTTCACCATGTTTGCATTGCTCTTTAGAATTATGCTGTAAGTATTGATAAGCAAGTTAAATATCATTAATATGTTATAGCAACTCTGGAAATAAAATAATCTTATGTCAGTGTATGGTAATCTTCAAACTTTATAAAGATTATTTGTATATTAACTATTCACCTGTAATTTAGACTCAGCTTTGCTCTTTAGTAACTACCATAGTTCAGCAGAGTAGTTCAGAAGTCCTCTCACCCAGTACCTTTTACCCCTGTCTTTCTCCATGACATGACTATGTGGAAACATCAGAGTGTTTAATTTTATATTTTCTGAATTATAGTTTCTTCCCATTTGCCTGGTAAATGAAGATGACTCCAACATCTTTCTTCTTAAGGAAGCCAAAGTTTTCTATTTACTCCTTTTAAAAATTTCTTTCAAAAGGTACTACCACAGGTACTCCTCCGCATGACTGTGGGTCAACGGTAGCATAGTGACAGAGCGCTGTTTGTCTTTGAAGGGTGCGGTTGTTGAATACTAACTAATACACTGCCAAAGTACACACTTTTATATGAAATTCTAGTGAAAGGTGGGACACAGACCTTGAATCTGCTATTCTTGTTCATATATTTTGTATAATACAGTAGAATTTGTTATTTACAGTAGGCACAGGTTCTAGATATTTAAATTTTATTGTAAAGTAGATAATCTTTTAAATTATCAGTTATTAAAGAGAAGCAGATTGTCTTGGTTACTTTTTCCTTGTTGCTGAGACAAAATACCCAATGCCCAAAATGAAGGAAGGAAAGGTTTATTTAGCTTACAGTTTTTGGAGGTTTCAGTCCATACTTGACTGGTTCTGAGGCAGAGTGGCACATGGCAGAAGGTCTCAGTTCATGGCGGCAGAGCACAGCAAAAACAGCAAGAGCGAAAGGGAGGAATGGCGGCCAGCAGCCTCTTTCTCTCCCTTACATATACAAACTATCCATCCTAGGGCAGGTATAGCTCTCACATCCATAATCCCAGCATTGGATCATGGATCAGTCATAAACTCTAAAAGCCATAACTGCATGAGGATTTGGGGGGACATGCAGACACAAACCATAACTCCGATACAGCACCACAGAAGAACCTTCTTGCTCCATTTTGCAGGTCAGTCGGGATAAGCAGCACTCTTGTTCATTGACCTCAGGTTGCCCTGGTTTCACACCATGACTTAGGCCTTTAGAACACAGTCATTTCTAAATCATGTTTCAGCTTTTACTAGAGCGTGTTTGTGATCCATAACGACCACACTCCCTGAAGGAGTAAGTACGTCTGCATAACGCACTTCAAGTCCTCTCCCACCCTATTGCCACCCCCTTTATTTTTCCAGCATTGATACATTTGACCAGATACATTGCATCAGGTACATTTATTTTAGAATAAACTCCAAAAGTATTCTTCAGGTGATTAAGAGGCAAACAAATTAATTCAAGATGTGTCAAGAAGCTATAGATAGAATGTAATGATATTCCATTAGGTCTTTGTATACATTGTCGCCCTTCCTTTAAGATGGAAGATTCATATAATAAATACTATATGGTTTTATTTGTGTATTGTAATTAGTATACTGTTTTTACAATCATGACGTATTTTCTTAATGCACAGATTTTACTTGATCAGGCATTGAATGTTAAAGTACATATATTAGTATACATGTACAAATACAAAAGTATGAAAATCACTTTTTCACTTATTATACTATAATTAAAGTCATTTTAATTAATTAAAGTCAATCTGATTAACCAGTCCCACTTTGAGCTTTTTAGTCAGTTGACACCCTTATATAATAAAAATTATCAAGAAAATGTGAATTATGCATGTATGTCAGTGACTGCAGATACACAGAACTTCATTTGGGAAGATGGACATGCAGCACCATGACAGCAGTACAGTAAGTATAGAGGTACCAGGGTATTTTAAAGCAAAGAGTTATCCTGTGTGAGTTATGAAGGGCACTTACATGGGGGAGGTACAGAAATATTCACGGGGGATGTGTCTTTTTAGTCTAGCTTATTTAGTAGGATGAAATAAGTATGATGCTGCCAGTGTTCAAGATTGAAAAGGACACCCAGGGACTAAAAGATACAAAACCTGCAAGTGTGAGAATGTGGAAAGTCTAAGAAATAACAAGTGCTCCGGTGTGTGGGAAGCTTGCGGTACACCTGTGGTCAAGAGCTGAACATGGGATATCAGGGAAAAGCTTGCACTCTGCGAAAGGACTTTCCCTTGTCTTGTCAAAGGTGGGACTCACTAAAGAATTGCAAGTTAGGCAGTGGCAGTGCGGCTGTACTATGGAAAACTGGTGTCAGTGTTTGCCACTGAAACCGAAAGCCAGTGTGGCTGAGGTAGAGTGAAGAAGTGTCCGATCTGTAGTGCTTTACTCGGATTAAATGCTGTAATTTTCTTTCCTGTATTTCGTGTAATCCATTCACATGATCTTTACAGGACTTTTGCTATGTAGGTGCTCAAATTATACAATAAACAACAGACCCAGCCCTCCATTATCTTCCTTTAGTTAGGAATACCAAGAAGTAAACTAATAATCATACTGTGTGCAACAAGTAAAGATTTCCTACAGTCTCACATGGGAGCTTGTTGTGCTATTTGAATTTATTAGTGAAGCAGAGTACTTAAATAATCATTGGGTAAATAAATTTCGGTCATTATTTTTGTTTGCATTTTTAGAGTAATTGTTAGAAAATTCATAAGTTGAAACACTAGGGCTAAGGGCTTCATATTTGTGTGTAAATTTTGCTGCAAATTTTATTGTCCATTTCTTATATTTGAATATTATTTGCTATTAATAATTAAAACTATGTTGATGTGTTTGTATTTTAAATTTAAAAGTATATCGTATTAGAAATAGAGATTACATATGCGAAAATACATTCACTGCACTGTACCTAGCAGAGAACATGTACACAACATACTTTTCTTTCACTTATTTAACTTTTTTTCTAGTCTTTTTCTTTACATTCACTGTCTAATGTTTTGGTCCTGCCCAGTATCCTCACTCACTCTTTCAGTTTAAGTCTTTGAAAGAAGAAACAAAATTTTGAATGTTTTTCTACCCTCACCAGTCCCTCGTACAATTACTCACATAATAAACATTTATTAAGTAGTGTACTCAAAATAATATTTCTGAAACCAAAATGTATAAAACATATCCCAATCAGATTACAGAAACTCAACAGAGGTAGAATTTGTAATAATGAGAAAATATGAATAGGAAATGGGTCAGTGGATTCTCAGTGTTATATCCGGTGCCATTAAACTGATAACTTTATTTTTTTTCTTTCGGTACCGGGAATCGGACTCATGACCTCATGCTTGCTGGGCAGGCACTGTACTGCTGAGCTATATCCCTGCCCCCCCCTTTTTTTGGAAACTGGTAACTTTAAATTCTAGACAGTACAAAAACTATTCCTTTACGTAATGTAAATGTCACAAGATTGATAACAAAAAGATAAGCAGTTCTAAACAAAGTCATTGATCTGTACTATGGCTGTAACTACAAAGCTCAAATAAAGACTTGAAAGAGAAACTGATAGTGTTTAAAAGTACAATCAGCCTTTTGAAGAGAATGGTGTCGATTCAGGGTGAGATCAGTAGAGATTACCATTGCTGCAGGGGTGTTGATGGGTTATGATGTGGGGTCCACCTTTGGTTGCAGCGGCCGCTCTCAGCATGAGAAGAAAGCTGGCATCAAGGGGAAAGCAGGAGACTAATAGTTCAATTACCAGTAAAATTTGGGACCGTGGGCTTCCAAAGTTCTTAATTTTTTAAAATGAGATTTTTTAAAATGAGACAAGCTTGATAAGTGATATGTGATTGAGAAAAAAAAAGTTATGTAATTGAGCTCACATAAAAATTTATACATGGAAGTGCCTGTGGGTGCATTCTGTTCCTTAAGTCAGCACAATATTAAAACATTTGTATATAAACTTAAATATTAATATTGAGTAAATACATGCTGTTTTATCTACTATTCAAATATGCACTTACTTGAGTGGGAAAAATTATTCTAAAATGTACCTGTCCATGTTTTCTTTTGTGCTTCCTGAAAAGAGCACTCTGATAAATTGAATATAGCTTTTTAAATACAGTTCATTAATAAATATTTCATTACTTTATGACAGCAAATGGTACAGAAAAATGGGACCTATATTATGCTTTGTTCAGGTGATCATAAAAAGAAGCAGACATTCTGACTGTATTCCAAAAATAATCCAGAGGGCAAAGTGATTACGTATAATGTTCACATGAGTATATTTTCAAATAACTTTCAATTACCACAGTATGCTTCACTGTGCTGAACATTATTAAACATAGATCCAAAAGTAAAGACAAGAATAATTGGCAGCCATTACTGAATAAAGAACGTATTTTATCTTCAAAATGGACAATTAGGAGAACTTTTTAGAAAATTGTAGATACTTACAATCAGATTCAATCAGACTATGGATAGAAAATACTAGATTATATAAAGGTAAGCTAGATTCCATTTTTCCTTCACATACTTTACAGATACGTTTTGAGAGCCATTTGTTTCCCCTTCATCGTCCACAAAATATGAACTTCCAGAAGGCAGCAGCATGATCTGTCTTGTTTACTGCAGTATACTTGGGTGATTAACGGTGCCTGGATCATAGCTGACGTTCAGTAAGCACTGGCGAATAAATGAATGGCAGGTACTATCCTAAGTGAGGGGTGTGTGCTTGTGACCAGGGCTAGCGTTGCATGCTGCCTTTATGTCTAGTGCGGTGGAGGGTGGCATTGAAAAATCAAATGGAATCATAAGTATTTGGTTATAATTGTTAAGTGATATGAAAGTTTATCTTTTAAGCTTTGGAAATGTCATTGTGTTGATGTCTGTCTTACTCATTATAATGAAGCATATAGTTTGCAAGTTTCACTAAAGTGTTTAGAATCAAAAGGAGAAAAGATAAGGAAAATACAATGTAAGACTCACAGTTTGCATTCTAGAGTGAAGAGTGCGCATTTGAACATGGTTACCCATAATGCCCAGTTAGCATAAAGGTCTGTCTACTGCGGAGTACGTAATACATGAGCTACACTGAGCCCTTTTCATGTAATTGTCCCGCTCAAGTTTTCACGCGTCACCTGAGAGGCCCTTGATCACCGAATCTACCCTGCACTTGTCAGCATTTTCATTTCCACATTATCCAAAGTGACTCACACAGACTGGTTAGCATTTTAGATCCCATTTCCTTAACCTATATCAGGTTATTCTTCCCAAGTCTATAAATAGAGCAATATACTTTTTCAAAACTATAGACAGATAAAACTTGGCCAGAATCAGTTCCAAATTTTAGCAACTGAATAAATTTATGAATTCATAAAAATACAGGAAATAATCCTAATGTGAGCCACAGAATTCGCTGTCAGACACCTTTATAGCCCTCCTATGCTCCTTTGAGTTTTTGTCTGGAAGGGGTGGAAAATAAACAAACTTAGGTTTTTGGGCGAGCTACATTATAAATTCTTTGTCTGTAGAAGGTGCTTTATTCATAAAGTTTTACACATAACATTATGTTTCATAATAATAGATTATAGATCTCTTTCAAGTTTCTAAAAATTAAGTTATATATGGAAATTGTGGGGAGGTGTAGATCATGAGGTGGTCCATGTGTCCCACTGAGCGCTTTCTCCTTGACTGAGTTTGGACAGCATACTTTAGCAACTGTGACCCCAAATTTATCATGCTGTCCCTGACCACACTGAGCTCTACCAAACTCTGTAGCATGGAATCGCTTGCCAAGAACTTAGTCTTCTTTTCAAATTTCTCCTGTCATTCTGCCTGCTACAGCCTTTGTATTTCATGAGGCTCATGATGTGATATTACAGCATTTCCAACCGGAATCGGATGGCATCTCTTACTAACTGAATCTTTATTGATAGTTTGCCTTATTTAGTTCCACAGACTACTGTGCAGCCCTTAAGGAGGTGTTGCTATAGAAGGATTTCCCAAATGCTCAGATAGCAAAGTTCATGAGGAGAATTCAGTATTTCATGCATTTATTGAATTCTAGCTTTATGCTATGCTCTGCATGTTATCTCATTTAATTCTTGAAACAATATTCAGGTGGATAAAACTACTTTATATATGAAGTTTCTAGTAGTTACGTAGTAAATTACCCACTGCCATTCAGCTAGTTTATAGCAAAACTGAGAGTCTAAAATAGGTAATCTCTTTCCATTGTAAGCATAGTTAGGGCCTGTGGTAGGGATGGCTGGATGCACACATTGAATTACAGTGCAAGAGGAAATGGTGTATCTTAATGAATGAATAGATGAATTTATATGTCTACATTTCAGAGATAGGAAAAATGATCACAAATTGTAAGTTTCTAATCTATAGATTGCTTATTGTTTTCACACTCTTTGTTTCTAGCTTTAAAATAGGAGAATAATTTTCTGAGCATAAAAAGCATAGACTGAGCTTCTGGGCTTTTAAGCACAGATTTAGCATTATTTTCCCTGCAGAATGGAGACTGTAAACATACATTATCTTAGTTATATATGCCTTATTATATAAATTATTTTAATAGATAATATACAAAAACCACTTATTTAATAATGAAATTCAGCTTTCAGTACTTTTTGACACTTCATGTCTTATCTCACTAAAGACATCTGGGAAATGCCATTAAAGTATCTTGCTATAAATTGTTAAATTGGTTACTTACTTGCCCTGCCTTAACTCAGTTAGGAGTTCTCTCACTATAGCTAATGGGCAGCTACTGCAATCTACCGCCACGGAAATAGAGGAATAGCACGTGTAAGATGGAACTGCAGGAGAATGAAACTCTGGCTAGCTGAGTGTGCATTTACCCCATGCGCACCTTTTGATTCAGAATCTTAATACGCATTTTCCTTGCCAGTTCAAAATTAAGTTAAATAATAAATATTTGTAAAAAGGGTTTGGTTTTAGTATAATTTTTTTCAGAATATAACCCAGTGATGGTGCAAATGTTCATGCTAAAAACAATTGATGTGTTAGTCATTATCTTATATGGATTAAAACATATTAACTCACAACTTTCACCCATATCAAAACTTTGCTTCTGCATTCAAAGGAATTAGCTGTTAGCATTAATCATAGGATATTATTCTTGCTAAAACTCTTCATTGTTCTGTGTATTTGAAAATAATCTCTGAAGACTATCTTCCAAAATATTTTCCTAAACAACTTTCAGCACTTTGGATCTTAACATGTTAGTAAATTTTTAAAAGTATACTTTTAAATACCATGTAAATATGAAATCCTGCAGATTTTCTGAATGAGTTATAATTAAAATCTTGTTTGCTGCAGAATAAGACTTAGAAAGAGAATTATAAGCAATCCTGAATATGCTTACAAGAATTAACAGGGAGTCATAAATCCAGGTCCAATGAACATTAAGAAGGGTGCAACACTCATGCTTTTTAGCCTTAAGGATATAATGTTTAACCATCAAGATAGAAATTTTTCAAATATTTGAATAGATGTCATTTCAAAGAGTGATTGTTTTTATTACAGGCATTGTGGAAGCTACAATTAAAGATAGCTTGGTGGTTACAGACACACTAATTTGTCTTCACTAAAATGATGACTTTTCTAATTCAATGTTACAACTATGGAATTAGTTGCTTTATTCCTCTGATTACTTTCATTTCTTTGATATATGTCACCTGTGTTTCTAGAACAGCTTATATGTTCTTAGGAGACAGAAACTATTCCTGACTGAGACACCTATTTTTATCAAGATCAGAAGTAAAATTAACTTCTGAGAATGTATAGACAAAACCCCTCAGTGAAATTTAGTAAAACCACTCTTCCCAGTTTTCAGGGTTAGTCCTGAGAGTCTCAGAGTCATAGGTGGTGTGTGAAAGTGTAGTCTCCACTGTGATCATTTAGTCTCCAGTGAGGTCAAGAGAATGTGTATTTTGCCACTTCCTCTTAAAGTGTAGTAAGGTACTATGTACAGTAGCAGATACAATTTATTTGTATCACCCAAGAACTCACAACAGTTAGACATTATGAGCCTTCCTACTATGTAAGTAATTTAAAAATTAAAACTTTAATCTGTTCTGTCATAAATAAAAAGAAACTAGCTTTTTAACGTTTCTCCATTCTTTCCCCCAGAGGCGGACAATGTCATGGTTCAGGAACCCATTCTCCAAGGTGGATGTGGCAAAGCACCACCGGATGGAAGGCACCTCCTTGAACACTTCAGCTGGCTGGTTTTTTTTTTTTTTTTGCGGTACTGGGGATGGAACTCACGACCCTGCGCTTGTTAGGCAGGCGCTTATTCCACTGAGCTATATCCCCAGCCCCTCAGCTGGCTGTTTTAAATCCTTACGAGTCACACTGCCTCTCACATTGAGGAGACAAAGGCTGAGTGGGCAGTAATTCAGTTCGAAGAAATATACAGGGCTTTGATGCCAGGACAGGTGTTGTCTGTGACTTTTTAAAAAAATCTATCTTTTTTGTCTTCCCCAACAGCAGTAGTAAGGAGAGTCCCACATTATTACAACTCCTTCAGAGTTGTTCCAGTGGAAGCACAGATTAATTACTAGATTCATTTTGATCATGGATTTTTTCTCTTTGGTTCAAATGATTAAACTTAGGAAAACACAGAGAAACAATATCGCACTATGTTAAGAAGTATATAAAAATGTATCCTACTGTAAAATTCACATACATCTGTATTCTATTTGATTATCTTTGTTTAAAGTGGAATAAACAGTTACTTTTGAAAAAATTTATAGCCAAGTTCATTTTTCACAAGATTTATTCAACTGAAACTCATCAAAACCCAACCAAAAATGTTGTAGAGCTTAATTTAAGGGTAAATTGAATAATGAAATTGGACATTTCCAAAACTGAGCATCTATGGTTTTATGAATAATTGTCCTATTTTCCCATCACCAGTCTCTTTATCTTGAGATTTTGCTTAGATTGTCATAATTGCCTTTAAAATGAAAATATTGCCTCTTTTAGAAAATTTTCCTGGCATATATGTTTTCATTGGGCTCCTTACAATTCTCTTGATACGTTCTTTGATATGCACCTTCCTTTCTATTAGGAAATTGTTTTGTGAAAGCAGGTTCCAGGATGGTAAAGACATATATTTTCTGCAGATAATTAGTATACTAATACAGTTAGTGGTTATAATTTTTCTTTTTAAATGGATGAATATACTAACCATTTGGATTCTAAATTTCATTCAAGTCAATAAACTCTCTGTGTAGAAGTAGTTAGGCTTCAGTTATCTTCAGATTGAGTACCTTTCCGGAACAGTCAGTTTTTCTAACAGAACAAGGCTAAACAGAATGAAGAGAAAAATCCCCCTGAAGGTCACAGACACAACCATGGTGTAAGTGTCAGGTCGGAGAGTACAAATACGTGGGGATAGGATGGGCTTGATGACGGAACCCAGCTCTTAGAATGTAACTCTTATGAACAATAAAGCAATCAAAACTTTAAAGAACTTCTAAGAAACGGTCTTTCCAGAAAGATTCTGTTTATAATCCAAACTCTTTTCAAATTGAAAAGGGAAGATTGACTGTATAATGAATGTAGTTAGCATTTGGTTTGGTCTGCTTTTTGTCTTTGTGAAATTTGACAAGGAAAATGAACAAAGTCACAGAGGTTTCCCCACTGTGTCCTCCTGTCATACCGCAGCGTGGGACTCATACCCTTAGGACAGAGCAGTAGTTCTGAAATAACAGCAACTGTATATCATTTTTCTACTGATAAACCACATTATTTTTACTTATTTAACCTTCAGAAGTAGGTTATCTAAAATATTCTGGGCGTTGTGAGAGAATTCCCATGTAGGTAGTAATTTCTACAACTGAAGTTGGAGTCATTTAAAATCTATTAAGCAGAGATCATCAGTCTTAACGTGTGGATAGCAAAACATCCGAGTCTACTGAAGACTCCACTTAACCGAGGCTCTATCAGCTCAGTGTGATCGCCGAGACAGCGTTGGTGTGAGAGTGCAGAGATCTGCGCTCTGATGGTAAAAACGTTGTTACATATCACTCATTTCTGTTTCTTACTAAATTTAGGAGGTTGTGTTCATAGTAGAGATGAGTAGGAGTTTCTCCCTGTCTAGAGTGGTATCTCCAATAACGAGCAGTGGCTAAAGCCCAGGGCTTAGCAATGTGTGTGTATAAAGTACACAAAAGCACACACGTGCACAAAGAATGCAGACTGAAAAAAAGCACAAGTGTAAAAGAGTGGAGGGAAAATAATAATTGACAATTTACAAAAGCATTATTGAGGTGCATTTATTGCTTTGGAAACAAAGTTTTTATATTTTCTGACATAGTATGAACATTTTGCTCCTTCTGAGATGTATCTGTAAGATACTGTGTTCTTTTGAAGTTTTAAAAGTTTCTTTTGAGCCGTACAGAGTAAAGTCTGTTTGAACATAATATACCGACCTGCTGAATCAAAAATGTCAAGCTGTTCTACACTTTAGTTTCACAGTAATAAAAATTGTTCTCTTATCTATTAAATATAATAACTGCACAGGAAAGTCTTGATATGAAAACCTTTAGAAATTTGAAGAGTTTAATGAAGTCACTGAGAACTTAAGTTTGTTATTCATGGCTTCCACACTCTTTATGTATCTTAATTATGAGTTTTTCATTGTCTCACAATTTTATTCCCATTTTTATTTATCTGTATCACAGTTTTGTACATAGAGAAAGAGTCCAAAACATAATTAAACTGTGAAAAAGTTCATGATTTAGGCATAGTAATTTGGATTTTGATGTACTTTGTACCTTTTTCTACTCACCAAGTAGTAGAAAGTACAGTTCTAAATTATGTAGTCTTAGCCAGAATTACTTTGAGATAAAAATTTGAAGGCCTTTGTCCACTTTTTCTTGCATTTCTGTCTTTCACATTTTAAAGCAAAGATAGATTTGTTTAGAGTATAGTGAAATGGTGTTTTAAAGCTACTTGTGTAAGTCTACCTCCTTTTCTTATCATTTCTTACAGGTCTAGTATCTCTTAATGATATTTTATCAATCTCTTTGCTTTATGAAGAAAAAAATTAATTTTTCACACTTTTGAGATTTGTCTATATATAAGGCTTCTTGGTAACATTTTGAGTTGACTTTAATTGCATCTGGGTTAAACTGTCAGTGAATACAAAGCAGTCATGGTTTCCAGTTAGGTGGTTAAAGGTTAGTAGTCTAGGTGGCAAGAACACTAAGTTTTAATTCTAACATTGCTACTTTAATTACTGTGCAATCTCTGGCTATATTCAATAAGCTTGCCTTTCAGTTTCCTCACTGCAAACTATGTAAAAGCTCCCCCATTACTGCAGTATTCAAGTGCAGAATAAAAAATTAATAGGGAAAAATATAGAAGAAATATAAGCATTTACATGCATGAGTGGATCGCATAACCTTTAAGGTTCTTCACAGTTGTGAGATCTTATTATCCAACTACAGAATAATTAATTATCCTTTATATATAAGCCATCATGTTTCAATTAGTGAGGACAAGTTTTCTTTAGCAGTGTGTGTATGTTTGTGCAGACAAGTAGCATATAACTTTAACTTTGACCAAGTTTATACTTTGCTATTTCCAGAGAAAATATTTATTAAATACCTGTCATATGTCTGGACAGTTCCTGAGCACTTAGAATTCATTGAGAAAATGCACATATGTGCATATACACAACAGTACATGCATAAATTATTTAGACAGTAGAAAGTCATACATGCTACTGAAAACATAAAGTGAAGGAAGGGGAGAGGAATCGGGTGGCCAGAGTTGACCTCATTGAGAAGGGGGCATCTAAGCAAAGTCTCAATGAAGTCAAGGAGAATGCCCCAGCAGGTACCTGGCAGGCAGCACCCAAGAGACTGTGACCTGTGCGAGCATCTAAAGTATGAACATGCCTGTGTGTCCATTCACTAGCCAGGTCAAGTGGCTGAAGCTAAATGTGTGAGGGGCCCATCTCCTCAGGAAGGGAGTGGAGCCTATTACTCAGCATGGTGCCCGCATAGTGCTGGTGAGGACTTGAGATGAAGAGCTGTTTGAGGATTTAAATCAAAAGTGAGACTTGATCTGCCACATTTTATGAGGAACACTCTGTCCACGGTATGGAAAATACTTTGGAGATAGAAGAATGAAAACGAGCTGAAAGCTGATTATAGTAATGTAGGGTCAGTGATATGGTAGCAATGGGAAGTTGGAGAAATAGTTGCACCCAGTATATACGTTAAGACATGCTAACAGCGTATCTGGTACAGTGGATATGGACATGAGAGAGGAAGAATTTGAAATGAATACAAAATTTTTTGTCTTAAGTGACTGAAAGGATAGAATTGACACCCACTTAAATGAGAAAAAGTCTGGTCGGGGGAAGGGGAGATTAGTCTTTGGTGTGCTGATAAAATATTTGACATTTCAGTGCATTTGTTGGGAGGAAGATAGAAATGTGAGCTCAAAGTTAAGAAAACATGTCTGGTAAGAAATACAAATCTGGATCGTATGGGCATAGTGCTGTCATTAAAGTATTTGATGATTGACATTACAGAAAAATGGATGTAGACCAAGAAGAAGAGGACAAAGGGCAGAGCTACAGGAAACTCGTAACAGTAGGTGGTCTCGAAGCTGAGAATGAAACAGGGCAGTAAATTGAAGAAGGAGCAGTAATATTGGCAAAGAATCAAGGGTGTGGCGTGTGGAAGACCAGGGGAAAACGTGTGTGAATTGAATACGATGATGGAGTTTGTGTTAGTCAGTATGGGCAGATAGCTCAGGATGTTTTCTATAAAAGGGAGATGATTGGACCTACAGCTAGTGAATAAAAGGAGGTTTGGTGATCCGAGCAACTCCGTTGAAGGTAACAGTATGTAATATAACAACCGCTGTCAATCGCTATCATTTGGTTTGAAACCCTGCATCATTTTTAATGTCCTGTCTCTGTTTGGTTTGTGTTTTGCTATTGTTCTTTTTTTGTACTATTTTCTTTTTTAAAAAATTAAAAATTAAAAAAGGATGAGGTTTGAAGAAGAATCATTTTAAGAACAAGTGAGAAAAGTAGTATTGTGAGGCAAGCATATCCAGAGCGTTAGGAGAAAATAATGACAAAGGAAAATGGTGTCATTCCATGTATAGTTCTTGAGTAATCAGATGGGAAATTGTATTAATACAAAACATGGGAGAAGGGTTTGGAGATGAGCGGATGTTCCTTCGCTCCAAAACGTGATGCAGAACAGAGCGTGTGGGCTCCCTTGTGGAGAGCTGTGGTGTATAGCTATGAAAGTTGCTGCAGATTCTTTCTAGTTGCTTCAGGTTTCTCAGTAGAGAAGGAAACAAAACCATGGGCTGGAATATTAGGATGGAGAGCTGGGACTTTAGGAAGAAACTATGAGATAGTCCTCAAAGATGGCGGAAAGTACATTAATTAATGAAATAGCAACTTTGAGTCCCTAAGAATTTGTCAAATTAAAGTGATATCAGAGTTCTTTGTTTCTGCATGTAATTTTATTTGTACAAATGCAGTTGCTGAAAGGCAAAGGATTAGGTTTTAGGAGGTGTAATTTTGTAAAAGAACGTGAGGGTCATTGAAAATTGTGTAGGGTCAATTGATTGAAAGTGTTGATGGAATTAAATGATTATTGGAATTAACACACTGGAACAAAGTTGCTGCAGAGATGAGAGATGATAGTCAGACACCTGGACAAATAAAACAGTAATTACAGAAGTGTGTATGAGTGTTACTTGTAACAATGGGTGTAGAAATAACTTAGAATTGTTTAGTTCAGGTAGGCAGAGGACAAGATGTTGAGAGATGCCTACGGATCTTTTCTATATAAAAGATGTTTATATAGAAATTGTCAGTTAAATCAGGAGTCCTGTTGGACAGAGTGTCAGTTTATGCAGAAGCTAAGATAGTTCAGAAATAAGAGTTAATTTCAAGGTCATTAAATGACTGTAACAATGAAGGTAGTGAGCAGTATAATCTGATGGCCAGAGATTGCACACTACAATTTATAAGGAAAGAGGAGAACGCTTTAGAAATGATTGTGACAGTGGAAGTGGCCATCTGTTAATGTGACCCTTTTGATGAAAGGACATCACTTATGTGACTTTTAAAACTCTCCTACATTTACTATAACGTAGAGACTCATTAAATAATGACAATTGTGTCACTTGTGTTGATATGCAGAGTAGAGGAAGTACTTCAGATACAAAGTATCATGGAAACACAGAGAGATGAAAAGTTTTAGAATCAGCATGAAAGAGTGAAGAAGCTGTAGGTTCTTTTTATGGCTCTGAAACTTAGGAATTGAGTTTTTTCATTAAGGAGTTTCACCACTGAAAGGAGGATGAAAATAACTGTCTCACAGAATTGTTGTGAGGGGTAACAGTGCTGTATGTAAAGTACCTGACACAGGATGAGCATTCAATTAGTGTTAGATTGCTTCCTTAGAGATTCACATACTGAGTGTATTTACAGGGCACTCTAAGAAAGGTAGACTTTAGAGGTAAATAATTTCTATTTTTATCACAAGTGATATATGATTCATGAACTCATTCATATACCAACTGTATGTTTTTTCAGTAGCTAGAGAATGCACTGTGGATTTTTAGGGGTTTTCTTTTTTAATTTCTCATCTCATATCATTTATAAAAACACAGGGAGCAAATTTAGAAGAAAGGCTAGATATTATTAATCTCTTCTATAGCAAATATAAATGTATATTTTTAATTTTTTGTTTCATTTTAAAAAGCATTGTATAGATATATAAATAGTATGATTGTATAGCATATAAGTACATGAAATAAATGTTTTGTGTTATATGAATAATAGGGTAGAAATAAGTGATAATATAATATGGTTGAAAATATTCACTTTCTATTAATATACTCATGCTGAATAACTAGTATTGAGTAATTATAGTGGCTTATACAGAAAATTTGAGAAAGCATTAGGATATTTTTCAGTCTTATGCAATCTATTAGTGCCACGAACTGGCCAAAATGGCGAGAGGATATAGAAATAAAGACAAGAGAGGAAAGCTGCGGTCGAGTGGAGCTCTCTCTCCTGATGGGAGGAAAGGAACTGTGGAAGAATTGCAGAGCATTTATTTATACTCTCAGGAGGTTGATGTCAGTTTCAGCCTCTGCCTAGCAACCTGTTTGCAAGCTGCAGCAGCTTGTTCACCTGGCTCCAGGAGCTCTCCCTGCTTGCCCAGGCTTTGCCTTAGCCCAACTCATGTGATCCGTCTCCAGCTCCCACATATGAGGGCAATAAAAAGTGATCCAAGAAAAATAAGACAATTACTTAAAGTCGTATATTAGGTTGGAGGCAAACACTCTAGTCCATATAGTCACGCGTCTAGAACCTCTGCAGTCCCTAGAATCTCTTGGTCCCTTCAATACTTTGCATGTGTCCAGTAGAAAAATATAAAGGCACAGAGTGCATGAAATATTTAAGAAGTATTTTGGGTCAGGTCTTAAAGTGTTGAATATGTTCTCCCATATGTCATTGGCTATAACTAGTCACATGGTCTACAGAGATGCATAGGGCCTAGGAAATGCAGTTTTAGCATATACCAAGGAGAATGCCTGTTTATGGATGAGCTATCCAGTGTATTCTGGTGTATATATTACCAGAAGTTAAATTAAGAGTTAGATATGGGCTCTGTGGTACTGTAAAATTACAGATCATTTTAAGTATTTGTCTTCACCTGGGGAACCTTCAGGGGTAGGCCTTGAAAGACACATGAAATGTAGTTTTTCACAAAACAGCTGTGTATGTATTTCAGAGAGCAAATAATAGCAAGCGTATGAGTGAGCCTGTAGTGCATTCCAACCATGGAATTTGTCTGAGGGAGAAGTCAGCTTTTAAATAATGAGGCAGAAGAGAAATTCTCAGATATAAATATGGAAAACAGGGTGAGCTAGACTAATGCCTGCATTAGATATAGGAGGAACTGTGATTGTTATACACTACATTTTAAGTAATTTTAAGCTAAAGGTAAATAATGCTGGTAATACATTTCATTAAGACATTTACAGCTAACCTGTATACATAATACTGTTTTACAACTTGAATTTAACCTTGTATTGATGTCAGAGGGGATACTGGTTTTTGTTTTATTTTATTTTAAAGAGTAGTAAATGAGAGAAAAAAAGAACAATAACAGCATACCAGCATCACAAACATAAAGAAACGAAAGCAAGAACATTTAGTGATGCAGAGTTTCAACACAAAGTGATAAGATTTAACAGTGGTTGTCATATTACATATTGTTATCTTTAACTACGTTGCTCTGATTACCAGCTGTAAGAATGGGAGCTTGTTCAAACCATTGAAGAGAATAAGAAAATAATTATTAAGTAAAACATTAGCGATAATACAGACTCTCACTGGACAAGATGGCAGGAATTTACCATGGTAGTTCCATTGTATATTGTTGCCTTCAAATCAGTTGCTCAGATTACCAGATACAAGCATGCAAAATTGGTCAGAACATAAAAAATTTTAAGTATTAACTGTTACTTTCAATAAACTATCAGACATTAGCAATACAGTTATTCATATATATATTTATATTTTGCCTTCCTTCTTTCCTTTTTCTTCTTTCCCTCATCCCAGTCATTCCTTCCTTTGAGCAATTTCTTTCCCTTCCCTATCATCTCTTACCTGCTTCTATGGTGAGTTTTTGGAACACATAAGTGATAAGAAGCATCCTGAACTTTAAGGCACTCACTGCTAGTATAAATCTAATTGAGCCATAGATAAGTTACCTGCAAGACAAAGCAGTGGTCCATGGGAAACAGTGGCCAACAGAGCCAAAGAGAGAAATTATATAGAGGAAGAAAACTTAATTTGTAAGTAGATCAAGGCTTAAAAGAAAAATGAGCAAAAGTTTCTCTTCCCTTAATATTAAAAGAAAACCAAACCAAACCAAAACACAGCGTATAACTATATAGAGATATTTGTGAAAGAATTCCTTTTGGGGGAAAAAAAAATAGATTCCAGGTAACCAAAATTTAGGAGAACTTGTTTGATAAAGCAGCTAAAATTTGAAAAACTAGTAGTTCTATTTTCTGGTCATATCTGAACATAACTGGTCATATACTATTTGCCTGGTGGAGGTGTTTGGCCAGTGTGTGAAAAGGAAGATGGAGACTGCATGGTTTCTCTCACATGAGAAACGTAAAGTGTGAGTTAAGAGGAAAATAAAGGACAGATCGTAGGAAATGGGGAGAGAGAGCTTTTGCAAAAGGGAAGAAACAGACAAACGGAGAGAGAGGAAGGGGTTAGAAAAAATTAAGATGTGTTGTGTACATGTAACAGTTCTGCACAGTGAAAGTAATCATTATATATTGTAAACATGCACTAATAACAATAAAAATTATAAGTCTGGCTTAAAAAAACTACTATAAAATATACAGAGCATAAAATCTCCCTCCTTACCCATTTAAGTATATTCTGTAGCTCACCTTTGTTCATTTTCTTCACATCTTACACAACCAGTCTCCCCAGGTTTTTTTGTCCTGCAGAGCTGAAAATCTGTACCCATTAAGAAATTCTTCACTTTCACTTCTCCAGCGCTGGAAAGCATCATCGTACTTCCTGTTCCCATGAACAGAATCTGCCTGTAGATTTCTTGCAGAAGCAGTGTGGCTCACTTCTTAGGCCGAGTATCTTCAAGCATTATCTATAAGCAGCATGGATTCCCTTCCTTCTAATGCTAAAGAACGTTACATGTGTATCTTTTATTTTCCATGGATGGACACTGGGTTGCTCTCGTCTTTTGCCTATGGTGCAAATGCTATTAGGAACATAGATGCACAAAGACTCTTTAGTTTTCAGTTCTGAAAGGAGAACGGCTGCATCAAGTGACAATTCTATCTTTAATCTTTCAAGGAACCATATTACTGTTTTCCATAGTGACGGCACTATTTTTTGTTCCTACCAACAACAGGTAAGAGTTTCAGTCTTTCCTTGCCCTTACCAACACTTGCTGTTTTGTTTTGTGGGTAGTAGCCATCATGAGGAGCATGATGTTACATACCGCTGTGGTTTTCCTTGAACTCCCCTAGTGGTTACTGATGTTGGTCATCTTCATTATCCTTGTTGGTCATTTATGCATCCTGAGAAATGTATGGTCACAGCATTTTTTAAAGGGTTATTTGCTGTTGTTGCTGGTTAAGCTGTAGGACTTTTTTGTTGATTCTGGATTTAAACACCCATCAGATCTATGACTTGCAAGTACTTTCTCTCATTCCATAGCTGCTCTTTTAATTCTGTTGAATGTGTTTCATAGACTTTTTGCTTTGAGTCCAAAGACCATCCAGTAGTTGAGATTCATGGTTTAGGCAAGAAAGGTTCTTGTACTGGAGAAAAGAGACACTGTGGGTTACTGATTATTTATACTAGTTTTTATTTAAAAAGTTAGTTATAATGCTCATCTTGACAAGAGTGAAGTCATGACCTTTAAATCTGTCAACCCAGAACAGATTATGATGCCCCATGTCATATTTAAAATGTAACATTTAACTTTTCCCAAAGAAAAGTGTATAGTCATGCTGAAATAAAGGAGTTTCCTTAAAATTTTCTGCCATTTTCCTCTTACTATATTCTCTCCTTATCTTTCCTGCAGCACTTCTTTAAGTCACTTCACACTGCACTTCTCGTTCCTTGGCCTTCCTAATAGGTGATTTGACACACTGCCTTGAAGCAGTGTGAAGGAGCTTCTTTTAGACATGTTGCTAACTGACATAAGAAGAATTATTAATAACAGCTGTCATTTTGGCAGCACATACTAAGTGATGTTTTGTTCTCTGCTCTGAAAAGGTGGGTAGTATGGAGGTTGCTACTCACCTGGTTCCTTCCCTCTGAGGGATTAGCGTCTAATGGGGGGCGTGAGGCAGTAGTTAATATACCTATTTGAGTAAGTTGCTTTTAAGAGGATTTAAGTTTTAAAAGTTACTTTGTTTTTATGATGGACACAAAATGCTGCTTAGATGATTCCCCTCCCCGCTTCCTGATTGGGCTGTCCTACCTGCCGTGATGTCTTGAATCTATTCAAAGCATTTACCATTCGTGGTCACTTTAAGTTTGGGAAAGATCCTAATGAATATGTGGCTGAGAACACACAGCCTTCCCTTCTGTCAGATGGCATGTGGCAGCAGTATTTACCATAGTTTTGATCACACCCCACAAAATCCCTCATGAAAGAGGCATTCCAGAACTCCTTCAAAAAGTGACAAGCACAACGAGATAAGTAATGTGAGTAGGAATATTTTGAGAGGATTAATATGTCTTTTATTGTAACAGATTTATTTGAACAGTATTTTTTTTATCAGCCGATGCATGTAAATGAATGTGCCTATACACACATCTGTCAGAGATGTTTCTGAGAATAATCTCAGTATATCCATGTCAGGAAAGGTAGCATTGCACTCCACAAATTTCTTATCTTGGCTCACTTTTATGGGAGACCTATACTGCTTGCCATGGCCTTCTTTTCAGACCCACAAAGAAATTAATTTTTGTTCATCTCGACCTGCCTGAGGAAGGTTGACTCTCGCTGATGCTTGTTATGTGACTGTTGGATGGACGTCTGAAGCAGCGGGAGAGACGTAGGACGAGTATCACCACATCCGACCGCCGCTGGCGCATGCGCGCTCACACAGAGTGCTTTCCTGGAGGGTGGGTGTTTTCTGGAACTAAAGTCCCGTGTCTGTTGTTTAGCGCAGTATGGAGTACCGTAGGCAATAAGTGGAATGTCCTGAAGTACTACTACTAGAATTTCTGGTAATACCCTCAGACGGAACTTTTCCGCAGACCCCATTCAACATTGAATGTCCTTAGAACAGTGGTGGTGAATCTGTGGCACATGTGCCACAGTGAACATGCCAAGCCTCAGCCCCAGGCATGAGACTCTGAGGCAAGTCGTCCCAGCAGCCAAGAACTGGGTAATAGTTGTTGTTCTGGACCAAAACTTTGGTATTCAGGTTCACCTTGGTGCTGAGCCATCCTCGGAACCAATGTCAGCAGAGCGGACTTCATGACCTTCTGTGGTCTTGAAGATACCATGCAAGGTACTTCATTCCACAGAAGTCTTCTGAGCAGCTGGTGTAGACTAGACACCATTTCATTTTATGCACCACTGAAAAATATTTCATACCATCTCTTACTCTCTTTTTCTCTGTGTTTCATGATGGATGACATATGATCCACAGAATGGTAATGATGTTTACCCCACGTTCTATGTAGTATTTTCTCAGTTTCTTTAAAATGTAATAAACAGCAAAAATCAATTATGTTTGATTATGTACTACTATGTAGTACATGAACTGGTCTGCCTTATTTAAGGGATATGAATTTTGGTTACTCTATATAACATAAATAAGGTTTTACAAATCTTTCTTGCATCTACAATCTTACGAAGTAACTTTATCAGTGTTTATAAAAACAGTGAAACCATTAAAGTTTTCAACTGCTGCCTTTAAATTCAGATGTTACATGTCCCTTCAAGAAAACAGACATCATTTTTACTGAGTGACTGTAGTTCATTTTCTTAGTTTATTTTATTAAATTGAAACATCCTATTCTAATACAGTGTTAAGATTGCAAGTATTAACCTTCATAACTCAAGAATATGAAAAGTTAGGGTTTTCCTAACAGCATTAGTTTCCCTACATACTTTATGCCTTATAATAAAATGCACATTTAAAACACTAACCAGTAATTCAGGAATTATATATAATCAGTGTTGGACAAGTTAATGTTACTAAGAGGATCCTAACTTTCATATACTGATTTGTTTTTAAATTTACAGCTTTAACAGTGCACTAATGGAAATATTTTGCATTTAATTTTCTGATTTTTATAGAGCAGACAAGAACAGATAATAAAGATGGAAAAGTTGGTAATGATTATTTCAGGAGGATAGCTATTTCAGTAGCAAATTTAGAGGCAGCCCTGTGAATCTGTAATCAGTGTGTTTGAGCTCAGAATGTTTATGCCTGTAATCCGTTACTTCTATCTCAGCTCCCTAGTCAACGTCCGCCTAAGAACAGATTTCTGTTCCCACAGTGGCCTGTATCTGGGCACCTGTTAACAACTAGTCCATGTAAAATCAATTGTTATGTCCCAAATGGTGGTTCCAGTCATATTTTTATACTAACAAACACTGATGTAAGAGATATATATTCGAGTCCACTAGATGTATTTAAACCTGAAGTTACATATAAACCATAATAACACTAAAATAAGTCTAAAGAAATATCTGTCTTAAACTAGCATATCCCTATTGACTATTTAAAAATAATTGCAATGTAATTATTGAAATATAAATGCTTTTTGATTGTTCACAGGAAGGACTTTAATAAAAATTCATTTCAATTTTTGTATTTCTTATAAAAATTATAAAATTATTATCTAAATTAAATATTAATTAGAGCAAGCTATTACTCTACAAAAACCACAGGCTTTTAGGTACCATTATTATTGTTATATGTTATGCATTATAGATGATATAAATTTCATTGATATTAAATCTTATAATTTATGCTTGTTAGAGTTTATGCATTGTGTCAGCTTGGAGGGTCTAGAGGTTTGGCTGAGTGACTCATCAGGAAGCCGGGGTGCTTACTTTGTACACATCCTGAGCCTGTGGAAGAGGAGGGCATGGAGATTATGTGAGTGCTACATGCCCCCTCGGTGGGGGTAGCCCGTTTACAATATAAGGGAGGTAGAAAGAGGCTGCATGCTGCCATTCCTCCCTTTTGCTCTTGTGGTTTTGGCTGTGTTCTGCTGCCATGAACATTTGCCCTCTGCCATGTGCCACTCTGCCTCTGAGCCAGCCAAGTATGGAATGAGCCCTCCGCAAACTGTAAGCTAAATAAACCTTTCCTTCCTTCATTTTGGGTATTGGGTATTTTGTCTCAGCAATGAGAGAAAAGTAACCAACAGGCCATCTTATTCACTTGATTATTAAAGTCTTCTGCCAATGTTACCTTTTGGTGAGCATTTACGTGGGAAACAAATATTTTTACATCCTCTGCCCACATGGAGAGGTCAACCCACATACCTCTCCCCCAAATATCTTTGTCACCAGTTTTCCAGTTATGTTCTTTCAATGTTCCTGACCATCCAGCCAGGCCATTGGCTACAGCCCATGAATCAGTATATAGTTGCACATCTGGCCATTTCTCCTGCCAGGCAAAATGTACTACCAAGTGCACTGCTCAAAGTTCTGCCCACTGTGGAGATTTCCCTTTACCACCATCCTTCAAGGATGTCCTGGAAAGGGGCTGCAGCTGTCCACTTGTGGGTGCTGCCTGTATAGTGTGCAGAGCCATCTGTAAACCAGGCCCTAGTCATCTCTTTCTCTGACAGCTGATCATATGGTACACCCCACATGGCCATAGGTGCATGCTGGGAAATGGAAGGCAACATAGCAGGCGTAGGGGCCATAGGCATCTGGGCAACTTCCTCATGTAATTTACTGGTACCCTCTGGACCTGCTCTGGCTCTATCGGGAATATACCATTTCCATTTAATGATAGACTGTTGCTGTGCATGTCCAACCTTATGACTTGGTGGATCAGATAATACCCAGGCCATGATAGGTAACTCAGGTCTCATGGTGACCTGATGCCCCATGGTCAAGCATTCAGTTTCCACTAGGGCCCAGTATCAGGCCAAGAGGTGTTTCTGAAAGGGAGAGTAGTTACCTGCAGGTGACGGCAGGGCCTTGCTCCAAAATCCTAAAGCCCTCCACTGCGATTCACCTGGGAGGGCCTGCCAGAGACTGCAAACAGCATCTCTTCCTGCCACTGACACTTCAAGCACTATTGGATCTGCTGGAGCATATGGCTCCAGGGGCAGAGCAGCCTGCACAGCAGCCTGCACTTGCTGCAGAGCCTGTTCTTGGTCTGGGCCCCACTCAAAACTAGCAGCTTTAAGCAATGCTATGTATAGTTTTAGATTGTATCATATACAAATACATGCCATAGATTATCTCTTATATAGTATGTTTTTAAACAAGTATTCATTAATTGAACTTGAATCATTTTTAATCCAAGAGAATGCACACACACGTACAAGAAACAACGTGCAGGCTGTGGTAATGGGCTCTCTCCAAGGCCACAGCAGCACTGACAGCAAATACCACATGCACAAAGAGTGGTCACATGGTAACACAGGCACTGTGATTTGATGGTTTTATTTTTTGGCTCTTGTTCAGGATTCAGGTACTTAAGGTTATAGTTATAGATTTGATATAATTTATCCTTAGAGTTTAGATAAATATAGAACTGGTAGGAATTATGTGATTTGACATATTCCAAAAATTTTCATGCTAAAAAATGTGTCTCCTCTAGTTTGACATGAACCTTACCAATTCCTGGCACCCTACTGACTGCCATTTTCCAAAAGAGTAGTTATGAACCTTGTTGGAATCACAACTTTTTTTGAGATTGAAGGAAGCAATAAACATTTTCCCCTAAAAATATACCTGACATTTTCTAAAAATTGCATATATATTACTGAGTTTTATAGATCATACCTACCTTTCCATAAGCCAAACCAGGGTCAAGTTAAACTTTTATTGCTCTTATAGGTCCTCAGAAGAAATGTGTTTTAAAAATGGATTTAGGATTTTGCCAACCTAAAGTCAGTATGCTTGTGGGTTAACACTGTTAATATGATTCAGATTATATGTGTTAGCACATCAGTATATATTTTCATTTGATAATAGAATCTTTGGAAATTGAGACATATACCTGAAAAAAATAAGATTAGTAATTAAGCTAGGTTTACATTTGCACATAATTCAGACAAAATTTTGCAATTATTAATGGATAATTAAATATATTCAATATATTTCACATGCTATGCTGTGCCTTGGACAGAAATGAATAATTAGCCTTCTGCAAGTTCAGCCAGCCTCAGATACAAAATATCTCAAAGCAATATTGCATTACTGCTGACATGTACTCTATAGTAAGTACATAGACAGTTATGTGAGCACTCAAATTTACATAGCAGTTTCTTTGCAAAGGTATTAGAGATAACCAAGATTATTTAAAGTGTAATGGAAGCTATGTGTAGGTTTTATACAAATGCTATGCCTCTGGCTTTGGAATTCACAACAGGTCCTCGAACCAGTGTCACGTGGACACTGGGGGTCAACTGGAAGCTACAATATTTAATTTTAATATTCAGTTTTAATTTTAGTGTTAATTACATTTAATTATTTATTTTTAATATTTAATTTTGGGAGAATTTTAAATTCTAATATTTAGTTTAATATTAGGACATAATTTAGGAGAGAAACATGCCAGATAATGTCTGCAATTACTGTTAATTGTCCCATTCTATCTTTACAGCCATGTGTGATTAAAAAGTTATGTAACATTTTTTTACAGAGGCCAACATTGTAATGCAGTCTTGAGCGGTTTGCCAAGGTCCCTTGCCTAGGAAGTGACAGAGGTAGGAATTGAGGCTGCGACTGTGTGACAGACCCACTGTCTCTAGGAACTGCATCCATGGGGTCATCTAGGTTTGCTTTTTCAAATGTTAATTGAAGTGGGAGAGCAAGGATGAGTAGAAAGAGATGACCTAGCAAGGAAAACTAGTCACGGGTCAGCTGAGTAAGTGAGGGCGCGCACTGAAGGAGGTTAACTCCGTCTTGATAGTGACAGAATTCAGCAGGTGCCTGTGCTTATTGACTAGACCATTATTAAGAGAGAACAAGAGTAACTCTTACATATGTAACTTGAATAATGATGGTATCTGAGAAAAGAAAGGAAAAGGTAACAGCTTGGGGGAAAAGGAGGAAATGTGCCCAGTACTAATTAAAACTCTAGAAATGTTAGGGTCTGTAGGATATCTAGCACACACTTCAATACAAGGGTCTCAAACTCCAGAAATCGTTTTGAGCTAGTGCAGAAGTATTCAGCCTGTGGGCTGCAGACCTCTGAGGATCTTGGAGATACTTTTGGAAAATTCACAGGTCAAACTATTTATATCACATTCTAACACATTATCTGCTTTTTTCATTGTATTGGTAGGTGCATTAGTGCTGTAAAGCATAATGTTAAAGGTGCTTTAGACAATTGAAGACAGTGACACCAAACTGTCATATTCTTCATTCCCACATACTTAGTATATAAAAATAAGAAGCAGGTGTCACTTAAGAATATGAAATAGCAAAAGTTATTAATTTTATACATCTTAACCTGTGAGATTTTTAGTGTTTACGTATCTTAGGTGATGAAATGAGAGCATTTCTATCTCAAATGAAAGTAGTCCAGTTGTTTCAAGAAGCAAAAGTTTATGCCCTTGCTTGGATGGCAAATTGAAGTAACCATTGTTGAATGCAGTATCATTTTTTCTTGAAAGAACAACCAGCATGCCAAGTGGTTATTTGGATGTATTTGGCAGACCTTTTCTCAAAAGTGAGTGCAATGAGCCTGTTACAACCATTGCTATGAGTTTCACAGCTTCCAAGTAATTAAAGGCTGTACTGCTAGAATTGGTGGTGATATTGACAGTATGTTTTTATGTATTATATAATGATATATGTCAAGCTTTGGAAAATGAATACAAGTCAGGGAACCAATATTTTTCAAATATCCAATGCAGGATGTTACAAATTTATTATTGTGTACAAGATCTATTCAAAGTGTAAGATAGAGGAGTGAATTTTAAGAGAGTATAAAAATTTCATCAAAAGGATTTAGATTCACCCTACATTTAGCTTTCTTTTTTTTTTTTTGTACTGGGAATTGAACTCAGGACCTTCCGCTTGCTAGACAGGCGCTGTGCCACTGAACTGTATCTCCAGCCCCGCATTTACCTTAGAAATTATCACTTAATGAGTTTTGTGTAGTGGCAAGGAAGAATATTTATAGTTATTTGAAAATGCTATTAAAATATACCATCAATATCTCAGTATAAAAGTGAGTATGTGGACCTACTTCTCTTGTATGAAGCCAGCATAGAGACTTGCAGAACAATGGTACTCTGATTTTTTTTAGAAGATATAGATCTTTTTAATGATAAGGATGTTATTTTCTAAAACAAGGAAAAACTGCTTTTTATTTGAAAATCAATAATTTTTTACATGTAAAAACAGATTATAATGGTAGCATGGATAGGCCTCATTCTCGATTCTACAGGAAAGTTAAAGCTTAGCTATTTGCAATTCACTGAGGTTTATTTTAGATAACTTAGGATCCTTTCGATGAGAGATCCATTTTATAAATGAGTGTACACATGCGGAATCATGCAATGAATGACTTGACATAAGGAAATGTATGAGATTTATTTATTTATTTTGCTTGATAACTTTAATTAGAAGTTATCAAAGAAAACTTATAGCAAACATGTTACCTGTAGGCTATACTATATCAGCTGTATGCTCTTTAGCTTTGCTAAGTTTTCAAAATCTGTTTAAGTGCATAATATTAGAGCACAATTTTGGGGAGGAATAAAGATACCATTATACTGATAAACTTAATCATGCTTCTTAAATTTTGTCAGTTCACCCAACCAAGAAATGACCTTTCTCTTACATATGTGTTCCTTCTACTAGGAAGTTCTGTGCTCGAGAAACTATATTTCATGAATTTTTAGAGTGGTTTTATAGTGCTGAGAAACTTAATTTGATGTAACTTCTAAATTCTCCATTTAAATAGCTCATTAAAATACCTCTATTACTCACTTCAGCAAATTCACATAATTTATTCCTAAATACATAAAGAATGCTTAATATATTTCTGGTTTTCATAATTTTTTTCCTAAAGAGCATATAAATTGTTATATTTTAGAAGCAAGATCTGTGAGAACCTCAAACAACTCATTTAGAAGAGTAAAAGTTATTAGACAGAACAAAGCAGTCTTGGTGGGCATGTGAGAACTATGAGTCCTGCTGTTAACCATGAGCTGAGGGCATCAGATTCCTTAGGCTCACCCAATATGCCTAATGCTTTAAAGGAAAACTACTGAGAAGTTACATGTCTGCGAGCAGAAGAAATGCCATCCCTGGTGACCACACAATTGTAGCATTTCTTACAAAGTCATGAAATAATGTATGCTCCCTTAGGTGTGCCTTTAACAAAATAGAAACCATAATTATATTGCTGAGAGTATTAACTATACTTTAGGCGTGATAACATGTATTAAGCTCTTTTCCTTGTAAACATAAAACATGAGTATATTGTAATGTGAACTCTACATCATAAATGAATATTTTGAATGACCAAATAGATCTTTGGTCCTAAAGTAGTATATCGTGACTTGGGGGAGAAGTAGAACGATCTTAAAATTGAAATACTGTTGTCATGACTTCACTGAGAACATGTTGATCAACAGAACTCCCTTGTTTGGCTGTTATAACAAGCATAACCATATGTGGAATTTTTACAAACTATAGTATTGGTTGATCAACTCTTTCCTGATTTGTTGTATTTTCTTACTTAGCGTGGACAAGGAAAGCATGAAAATTTTTATAGAAATTTTCAGGAGAATCCGTACTCCCTCTTTATGCTTTTTTTTTTTTGCTATACCCTGCAGACCAATCTCTAGCTTTATGTGACCCTAATAATTTTTTAATTTACAGGCTAGTTAGCATTTCTGGTAAAAAAAAAAAACAAAAAAAACCTACATTGCCATGTGGATAGGGATCACTGAAAAGGCTAATTCTCTTTCTGAGCGAACTGCTTACATGACCAAAACAGCAAACAATTTTTAAGCAAGTGTCACTAGAAACCAAAATTAGTGCTAACAGTCTCTGTTACTCTTAATATACTAAAAGCTAAATGTTATAATACGGTTTTTAAAATGATGAAACTGAAGACCAAATACAAAGTTGTTAATGAAACAGGATTCAAACTCATGATTTATGCCTAAGTCAAAATCATTTCCATTAAAACATACTATTCCTGTTTTAGACTGGTACAAACGATTTTTATTGTTTTATCTGGGAGAAGTTTACATCTTCGTAAAGAGCACTTTCCTCTTTAAAGGTCTGAAATTCATTCACTGGTTCACTCATTCATTCATTCATACATGTAATCATCTAATATTATTATCACAAGTAAAATATCCCTGGCATTTTATGCAATTTTTCAAATTAGATAATTTTGTTTCCTGGCTTCCAGAGGATCAAATAAGAAAGAGAAAACAAATACTTAGTAAATACAGGGCGGTATATTTTTTTTGCCAGGGTAATCAGAATAGCAAAATGGATATTTTAAATAACAAAAATTTATTTCTCATACACTGAAAGTTTTAAGTCTGCGATGAAGACACTGGAATGTTTTGTTTCTCATAAGCCTCTCTCCTGGATTTGCACAGAACAAGTGCATCCTGGTTTCTCTTGTGTTTTTATAAAGATGCAAATTCTGCTAGATTAGGGCCGCATCCTCATGGTGCCACCTGGCTATAATTATTTCTCTAAAGGGTTTTGTCTTTAAGTGCAGTCACATTGATGACTTGGGGCTCAACAAAAAATCTTGAGAATACATTTTAGTCCATAATTGGTAGCAAATATGCTCATTGACTTCAGTCAGTTGGTTAAAATATTATGGGTGATAAGAAAAACTGGCAGCTATGTATAAAAGTAGAGGCAATTCTGATACACAGGGAGGGGTATGGGGCGGAAACTGATGGACAGGTGTAGGCTAGAAGAATGCTGACACAGAGGATACAATATCATGATGGAAACTGACCATAGAGACAGAACAGTCACTTATATAAGAATTAGCATGATGTATACAACAGGTATTTGTGACAGTCTAAGAAGATATATTAGTATCTAGATTAATAGCTTTGAAAAAATCCTCTCAAAGGTGACATTGAGAAGCAGCTTAAAGTTAGACCTATCTTGCCTTCCTTCCTTACCCATAGGAGAGTCTAGCAGAAACTTAGGGGTTCTGTGCTTAATCTTAGTACCTAAATCTGAATTGAATCAATTCAGAGCTAAAATGGCAGTAGCTGGTGGGAGTTGGGACAAACACCATTTTCTCTTGCTGAGAATTCAAACTTTTCATTTTATTACTTTAGTGATTTCAGCTTAAAGTTTCATTTTCATGTCTAACCTTTTGCTCATCATTTTTCTTTGTATGGATCCTGTATTTCTACTAATTTAACATCTGCAGTATCCCTAATGTATAGACACTCCAGCCACACCTTCCCTACGCATTTACTCATGGATTTATCTTACTTGAAATGTTCTCATCAAGTCTTCTATATTCACCCAAGTGTTTATTTAAAGGCTGCCTTGAAGTTCAGCTGCTGTAGAAGTCAGCTATGCCTGAGGTTTGTAACAGGTGACTTTCTAACAAGGTGTAGACTATATTCTGCAGAGCATTTCATAATCTGCTGTCTCGCATAGATCATTAGATAGTTCATGCATCTGAATTTGGTTTTATATTTAGAGGCAAATGTCTCCCTTGCTGCCTCCTATATTGTTTAGCATTGCATTGTGTGTAAAATAAACACATTTTAATCTTCAATTGTTTTTTTTTTTTTTTTTTTGGCGGTACTGGGGATCGAACTCAGGACCCTGCACTTGCTAGGCAGGCACTTATTCCACTGAGCTATACCCCCAGCCCTTCAATTGGTTTTAGATATTTATTTTTATGTGCCCGTACTCCTAATTTAATTTTAAATAATTTTTATTCATACTATGTGAAGTATGTAATGAGTACATTTATTGTTGATACATATATGTAACAACCTTAATTCTTTTTGCATCCTCCTCCCATCTCTTGGTCACCTCCCCACCTGCAGTTATTAAAAAGAGAAGAAAAAGAAAGAGGCCTCCAGTGGCAAGCATCGATCTTTAGAGTAGAAGAGAGTCAGATTCCGATGGTTGTTGTGTTCCATAACAGAAAGAGATTAGGTTCTGTCTGAAGCCTATTTTACCAATGGAAGCTTTTGGAAATATTTTATAATATTTCCTGTGCATAAATATTTTCTTCAGTTTCCTGCTAAGGAAGGTATCCCTTCTCTCTCCATAACTACACTCATTCTACATATTACAAATAATTAAGGTAACATGGGAGAAATGAAGTGGTTTTATATTTCTCTTCTAGTTCTTGATATTTTCAGTAATCTTTTGCTTTGTACCACCACTAATACAGACCACAAGATGAGGGACATCTCTAAACCATTTGTATGTTGTGCAACTTTATATTTCGAGATCTTATATGTCTTCACAATGTTTACTATCCAGAAATATTAAAAATGCCCAGGTACATCTGGGGTTATGTAAACAGTGAGGTAAATTTTATCCTAAATTATTTTTTTTTCCATGTAGTGATGGGTTTGGGCCAGCAAACCCTGACAGAGACAAATAGAGACATGAAAGACAAACTTTCTTTGTTCAAGGGACCAAGGGTTTTCACCAGAATAGAATGAAGCCCCAAACTCACTGAAAGCCCCAGATTTATTAAGGAACAACAAATGCATGGAGTTCCACTGAGCACAGATGTTTGTTTTAGGCAGTGAGGAAGAGAAGCAAGGTATAGTGACAGTTTGGCTGAATAATATTTTATGTGATTGTCTGCTTGGGCACTTCTTCGTTTTTTTCCCGAAGGTCCATCTCTGCTTGACCTGGCAGAACATCCCAGCTCCCCAGAGTTAGCAATCTTCTTCCTTCCAAGGCAACTCAAGCAGACGTCGATCCACTGGGTACCACAAGGAACTCCACAAGGAAGGGAACTGCCCACTATTAGTTAAACTTTAAGAACTTCTCCTCTGATAATGAAACACGTTTCTGTTGCAACAAAGTTCTGCATCTTAAAGATTTTTATCAGATTTTTCGTAGTGTGAAAATTATGTAAATAGTATGTAGTCATTACTTTTGGGAACAGTGTAACTGACTGCAACATTCTGGTTAAATTAATGAAAAGGACACTAATGATTGCTATCACTAGCTTATTTTCACTCAAATGTAATTCAGTATATTCTTAGTGACCTTTATTATATACAAGGACTGTGATGGGTATTGCAGCAGAAGGACAAAGAAATGCACATCTTCATATCAAGGGATTTTTGCAAGGTTATTCTTTGGGGTTATGTTTGTGAACCAAAATTTCCAACAATCTCTTATTATTGGCAGGGTTTATCAAAGCATATCTTTTATCTCCATTTGCTCTTGCTACATTTTACTGTATGTAACATGCTGTTAGAACATTACATCATTCTGCAGTCTTTGATCTTGGAACTGGAAAAGCTGTCACATTTGAAAACTGTAACATTTAACAGAATATACCTGAAATCTATTTAAAAGTTATACCTATGTGCTGAACTATTTGCTCTATAACATCCTCTTTGAAAGTAAACTGAGGGCTCTAAAATTTTTAAATCAAATATCTGATTTATAGGATTTGGAACAGAGTGAAATGCCCCCACTCTGTTCTCTGCATCTTTTCCTTATTAAAAGAAATGTGGTGTATTCCTTACTGCCAAATCCTGACACTAATATTACAATCTCTTCAATTTAAACACAGCAAACTAAAATTTTAGATACAGTGAAACAATGAATAGGACACCTAAAAAAACCTGATAGTTTTCAAGGAATGCAAATGATTAGTTTTATTCATCAATGATTTAAAACATGTATTTGTTCATGTTTTTCCTTTTTTACTTTCTGTTATATGTGAGCCTATTACGTGTAAGCAAGGGTAATATTATTGTAAATATTTGTGTAGCCAACATAATATATCATTGTTCAAATAAAATTAAGTTCAGCTTAAATACTCACCTTTCATGAAAACACATATGGCGGCACTTCACTGGTCGTTACTTGTGGCAAGGAAACCTGCGCTTGTGTGTGTGTCCTGTGCGGGTGTGGCAGTGCTCATGCACCCCTTCCATTTCCAGTTGTCACAGCAGTCTTCATTCCAGCAGGCTACAAAGTACTTTGGAGCCTAAATTTACCACAGGCCCGACCTAAGTATTAAGCTAAGGATCGCTTAGTGAATTTCTTGTACCTAGGGCTGATCTTAAAAATTCTCCTTTCTAGCTCTGGAAAAAGAAAAAAATCTGTTAGGCTTTTTAGTCCTAAAGAGCAATACCATATTACATTCTTAGAGATGGAACAATTTCCCCCTTTTTTTTTGCCCTAATGAGATACATTTAGAAATAAAATATAATTTCTCAGAAGATCATCTGCCCACACTAAATTTTCAGTAAGTCACTTTCCTATGCTCAGAAGCAGAATATATAAAAGGCATTGAGTGGAGGATGGAGCTTTGGGACGCGAGGCATTCCGGTCAGGTGAGAAGAATGAGCAGTGGTGCGGCGTGGTGAGTGTGCTGCATGAAAAGGAGCAGACAGAAAAGAAGTTTGGAAAGCAGAAAGGCAAATGCACAAGTGCTTGAAAAACACAGCTTCACACGCTGATCTGCTATAATCGCCATTACTCCTTATGTGGCTCATTAGTATCACGAAGAACCTGGTTGAAAGTGCGTTCTAAAGTGAGTTCTAATTCTATTTAAAGATTATAATGCAGCTGATTATTTAATTAATTTAAGTCTAGGCTGTTTTTATACCATCAGAACTGAATTAGAAGGATTTACAGCTCTCTATGAATGTATTACCTTCTTCGTGGATTTAGTAAACATGGGGGTCTTGTGAGAATTTCCTGAAGATATAGGAAGTACAACTAAAAAGTTAAAAGCACCTCGGTAGCCTTTATTTTATATGACTACAAAAGGTTATAATTAAATCTGTTCGGTACTCGCCACTTGGGTGGAATCGCATCTATCATTCGTTCTCATGTGCTCCTAAGACTTTCATTACAAAATCATATTTGAACCTGTAGCCGACAAAAGTGCTACTGCAAAATCTTAGAAAATGTTTTTCTAAATTGTGATAGTATAGCACCTTGTGAATATAGAATTTGGGGGGAACTTTTATAATTTATTGTTTTTATTTAGACTGATTCTACTCATTTAAATCTCTTTAAAAGTACTTCTAGCCTTAAATCCCAGAGTGTCTTAGTGGTGTAAATAATTTTTCTGGTGAGATTGCAAAATCTGTAGTCCTGTTCATCCTGAGGTTAACTGAAGGTCTCAAAACATATCTAATTAGAAAAGGAAGGAAAAGACTAAGTTTTGATTTCAAGGCCAGGAAAATGGTAACTCTGTGCTAAAAGTCTGGCATTTAATTATATTTCCACATAAAATATGTAAATAGAATTTGAATGGTGCACCATCTGAATTACAGTGAAAGCAGGAAATCAACTGTGTGGCATTGTGCCCTAATAGCTTGCAGGACCCTTGTTCTAGGGCAGCTCTGTACTAAGCAGATGACTGACCTTTGAAAGTCATTTATCCTTCCTGAGTTTCATCTTCCTCAAGGATAAAGTAAGAGGTTGCTGCTGATTCTGCCTAAGGTTCCTCAAAGTCTGTAATTCTATGACACAGGCTATATATCCCAGCTTCCTGTCAGACTCAGTGCAGCCATAAGTGTGTGTTATTTTTGGACATTGCTCAGTATGGCTTGAGTTGTCCCACTGAGCTCTACTACAGACTGGATCAAAGGTAGTGACAAGGAAGTCAAGTGGGGCATTTTCCCTGGAAAAGTAGTGCCTGGGAGACTGAGGAAGAGTGTGACTGGGCGTGGGGCAGGACAGTGTAGAGGAGAGCACTGTGCCTTTCAGAATGATGCTGGTGTAAATCCTGAGATGTCTCCGGAGTCTCTGGAACAGCATATGCTTACAACTGCACTTCCAGGCTCCTCCATAAAAACCTCTCCTTTATCCAGTTTCTAGGAAAAACACCTCAGAAGAAGTCCTGTTTGAATACAAGCTTACTGGCATACCTCACACTTAAGCTACTGCTTTGTGTTTAAATACTGTGTATTCAGAGAGCAGCCAGTACTCCTGGCGGCCACACTGGCAAAGCTGTTGTCATCGTTTACCTGCACTGGGGAGCCAGCCCCCGACCAGAGTCCCTGCCTAACCCTTGCCCCCCTTCAACATCCACTGTGATCCCATCATTTCTGAAATTTGAGCATGTATTTTTCTGCTCATTGCCATTGATTAGCTTTTAGACTTACATAGAATAAAACTCAAGGTCTTCATTGTAGCCAGTAGGACTTTGCCTGACCTCCCAACCTGGCACCCTTTGTCTGACATCTGCCCTTGAATCCGTCTCCAAACTGTTTTTTCCGTTTGCTATTCCCTTCCCCACCCTTTTACTGCTTCCCTTTTTCCTGGAGCTCATGAAGAGCCTCTGTGCTCATGTGCCTTGCTTGGAACACTTTTCCCCAGATACTCATGTGGCTAACTTCGTCTCGTCCTTTCCTTTTCTGGGTCCTCATTCCCTCACACCCTCCACCATTGCCTGTTTTCTTCTGTGACGTGTCTCACACGCCTGAAGGAGGATGTGCACATGAGAGATACTCTGTAAATGTTTGGTGGCTGCATCACTTTAGGTGGTCTGGGGGCTGGGGTTATAGCTCAGTGGAATAAGCGCCTGCCTAGCAGGCTCAGGGTCCTGAGTTCAATCCCCAGGACCGCCAAAAAAAAAAAAAAAAAGAACCACTTTAGATGGTCTATTTCTACCAACCACTAGAGCTTGTCTTACTTCACAGTTGCTAATCTCACTATTGTGTGTCTAGTTTAGAAATCTAACTTGCTATTAGTTTTGAATTTCATTTTGGTGAGTTGTCTGTGGGGGATTCTCCCTAGGGCCCTATGTGCCAACAGCCCCACTCAACTGGGTGTTTCTAGAGGAGAAGCTGGTTTAGTAACTGAAAGTAATTTTGATACTGCTGACTCTAGAGAAGAGTGATGGGAAAGGGAGGAGCCCGCCCTCAAAGCGAGACGTTCACAGAGTGGGAGGTGCTGCTAATGGGTGCTGTGAGCTGAGGCAATGACAGGAGGAGAGCAAGGGCTGTGAGGGGGGATGGCTGCAGACCATACAAAGAACGTCCTGGGGTAAGGCTGAGATTGTAAACTGAAGTGTAAAAAAAGGCTTTCAAGATAGTTCAAGAGAGGGAGATTATGAGACAGCCAAGGTGAAGCTCATAGCTGTTACTTGTTTATTCATATTTTGTTTGAGATAAAATTGAAATACTCAGTTTTAAATTATTACTATAGAATTCATTTCAAATGTGTAGATTAAAAAAGATCTTGAAGGGGATTGATAACATTGACACTTATGTTGAAGTGATTTTTGACAAGTGTGTATTAAATTTCTCATTTTGAAAAAAAGTGCAGTTTTTGCCACTATTCACTTAATTTTCAACAACTGAGGATTACTATATATTGTAAATGTAATTAGTGGTACTGAAAGCAGAATGCTCTGAAAACAATTATGTATTTTGCTTCCAAAGACCATCAGTATACTGGTGGTATAATAATGAGAATGAGAATAATGGTAATCGTAGCAAACCTTGGGGTAAGGTCAGGACTGTAATCCAAATTATCTGGCATGCACGCTGCAGCTGCAAGGGCGCCGGGGGGTATTCACAGGACAAACACGAGATTTTTAGAAGTTGTTTCAGTTAGTAAACAGCACCACAGGGATTTACATGAAAAAGTAAGCTTTGTTTGGAAGAGAAATAATTGAGTTGTAATGGGTAAACCCAAGCAGGACAATATTTTAAAAAGTAGAGCAAGTCCAGAAAATTTTTAAATTATTTTCCACTATAATTTTTGGGAAAAGAAACAAGAAATGCTGAACCTATTAAATATACCCATCATCTAACTGACTTTTAAATTCATTTTTCCTATAGTATTTCTGCACTGAAGCCAAACTTCCAAAATTATCTTGGTCACTTACTGTCCTGAACTTACATTTTGCTACTGAAAATTTAGTATGCAATTATTACAATCAGATGGAATAGTGTGATACACTGTAAATGACCATGCCTTGAGAATGCCATTTCTAGAGTCTTCTTTCAGTGAGGTGGAAATACCTTGGGCTGGGAAGGCATGGAGTCCCTCCCTTTATGGGAACAGAGGCACGATGTATAAGTGGAGCGAACAGTGGGCTCGTACAGAGAAAGCGGGTGGAGAAGGGAGTTCTGCAAGTTCCCAGGGTGCAGTGAGAGTGTTCAGGAAGGAGCTGAGGGCAGAGGTGTGGGCAGTGCTGGTTGTTCAGTTGGCTGTGTGATTAAGAAACCCACAAGATGAAAATAATTTTGAGTTTAAAATTTTAAAGTAAGTGTTAACATGGTCGCCATGGGTGAAGTTATAACTATTTGAATATTAGCTTTGTCTTATGGCTTAATGATCCCCTAGTTCTGTGCCACACAGATGTATCCCAACCACTTCCTTTTTTTCCTAGGGGATTAGAAGACTAATCATTATATTCACCATTTAGTTATTTTAAATTATAAAAGGTGTCTTTGTTGGGAGCTGCTCGCATAACAGACTTTTTATTCACAAGCCTTGTGTGACGTAGCTTTGGATTTGGATGTAGATGGTGGACAGGCTCTGGCATTTGGGTAGAAGCTCCCGACCATGCCCCAATCATCCAACTCTTTTTCTTACAAGCTGTCAGTGGGATGGCTCCTGGATACCTTACTACTGCACCTGCTTCGTGCTGGAACCCAGTAGGTAGGATAGCATCAGGGTGTGGTGTCTTGGTTACTTTTCTCTCATTGCTGGGACAAAATACCCAACACTCAAAATGAAGGAAGGAAAGGTTTATTTAGCTCACAGTTTATGGAGGCTTTAGTCCATATTTGGCTGGCTCCAAGGCAGGGTGGCACATGGCAGAGGGCAACAGTTCATGGCAGCTGAAGACAGTAAAAGCAACAAGAGCAAAAAGGAGGAACAGCAAGAGCAAGCCTCTTAGTCTCCTTGTATTGTACGTTGGCTCCCCACCCCACCCCAGGGCAGGTGTAGGACTCACACCCATAATCGCAGCACTGGGTCATAGATCAGTCATAAACTCTAAAAACCCGCCCCATGACTGCATGTGGCTTTGGGGCGACATCCCATCACAAACCATAACGTGGTTGGAAGACAACTGCCCTAGGTAGTGCAGCAGGTTGGGCCCAACACTTAACTTGAAGTCCTTTGAAACTTTCTCTATTTTTTTATTAAAAGAACATTTTAGAAAAAAATTTTTCTCCAAATCTAAATCTCTGTCAGAACTATGTAACACTGAACAGATTACAATTTTTTTGGTCATGGTTCCTTATCTATTAAGTTTCTAATTGGGATAGTGTTTATTGACCTGGTCATCCCTTCTTTCCTTCCCATCCCCTCCTTCCTACCTCTTTTCCTCCTTTCTTCCACCCCTCCTCCCTCTCTTCATCTCTTCAGTCCCCCTCTTCCCTCTGTCTCTCACTCCTTTCTATTCTCCATACAGTCCAGTGAGATAATATGTGTGGGAGCAGTTTAAAAGTCTACAATTTAGTACAGTGCATAACTGCAAATCCTGAAGCAGGCTTGCAGCTGTTGAAGGCAAACATAAGTGTAAATGTGTGGGAAGCACAGCGCTGAGCCTTCAGGGATGCGGTACATCTGGGAGATAGCTACCATGCCGCTACTACAGAGGGGAATTCTTGGGATTCATGAAAGTAAAGGAATTTGTTTATGATCAAAATATAAATAGTAGAATTTAGAATTCAAACTCAGGTCTGTGGCTTTAAGAAAAGTCAAATCATAAGGAAATCTAAAAGATGTAAGCAGCTGAGGGCTTCCTATTCTGTACTGAGTGGGTATAGTGATTGCTCTTCTAATCCCTTAGTAAAAAGAACTAGGGGATCATTTCGAAAATGATGTGACTTTTCCCTTATGATGTTTGCATCTTGCAGTATCTCATCACTACAACCTGAAGTTTTAATAATGATCATTAAATAGGCATTGAGGATTGAGTGCCTACTGGAGAAGTGTATAATTTGAGGAAAAAATACGGATGATTTAAGCAGATACTTCTATTAAAAACTTCTCTTCTGTGAATAAAGGTTTATTCTCCCCTTAACTTAAAAACAAGATTTTCCTGAAAATTTTAACTTTTTAAAAATTCTAATAACTAAATAGCTATAGGGTTTACTTTTGAGAACAAAATTAGGAAACTCAGCTTATAGTGTTAGTTCAGAAAATAATGACTGATCAATTTTATTATCATTTTCCAAAGGAACAAGTAGCTGTGAGAACACAGCAGGTAAAAGCTAAATCTCTGTCTTCTGTTGCCCTGTCAACGTGACCAGGGAAGGGCTGCATCTGTCCTGACAAATAGCTTCTTTAAAGGTTGAAGTTCCTTTGAGGTGTTAGTTGCCAGAGTGTGAACAGGCCTGGGACAGTTGTTTGATTTGATACTAATTCAGCCAGGCAAGCCATAACCAAGCATGTCACCTCTAAATTTCTGGATACTTTGCTTATCTTTCCTCCGTGATTGGTCTCAGATTATAGTACTATATCAAGGTTCATTTGCACCAAAGCATTTCAGCATTATCTTCTACCTCTCACTGGGTCCAGTGAGTGAATTTTCCAAAATGTAAAGGTCAGGGATTCCTTAACCATTAATAATCTTAAGTTCTGTTTCATATTTTTCTTGTAGATCCAGTGTTTCTCTTTAATAGTAGAAATGCTAATTACTCATTGAGAACAAGGTAGAAGAGAGTTTTACACTTTTTAGTGCAAATTTGTTGTGTTTAAAGGGATTTCTTAACAGTTGTGTGTTTGCCCATCTGTATGTGAGTATGAAAGCTAAACTACTGCTTGAAAGATATCAATTCATGTACTCCTGTTAGAAATTTGAAAATCAACTTAAAATACTTCTTTGTAAATATCTTTTTCATTCTAAAATACAACTTTTCTCTGTCAATGAAAATCTTATTGTAAGTTTTCAAATATTTGGAATTATTAAAGTAATACATATTTTCATAAAATACGTTAGTAAAAGATATCAAGATAGCATATTGAAGTGCATAAAACCCTCTACATTCCACTTAAATTTTCATTTGTTCTTGCTAATTGTTTCATTTCTAGTAGTCAGTAATATTAGAATGCTTGCAAGAAATTGTACTATAAGCCAAAATTACTTTTAAAAATTACTTGTTGCCATAAAGAATAAAAGGGCCAAAACAGCATGGTAGCACACGCCTGCAATCCAGCACTCTGGCAGCCTGAGGCAGGAGGATTGCAAGTTCAAGCCCAACTACCTGGATGGATTAGGAATTTAGGGATATACTGTCTCAAAGGCCTAGGTTGTAGGTCACTCAAAGGCCCTTCATTATCAGTCTCAGATTATAACACCATGTCCCCAGTACTACCATACTGCCAGAAAACAAAGCACCACACCACACATTGAGGAGAAATTAATCACTCAGACTTACCTCCTCAAATTGCTAGTTATTCTTTGTCCTCAAACAATTACACTTTCTGAGGCTCACATGCATGTATTCAGTTCCCAAGCTAACGTGGGTGTTTGAAGCACCTGAGTGTGTAGATGGATTGTTACAGTGGAGATGAAATTTGGTATTGGGTTTGTTACCTTGAATCTTTCTTCTTTGATAAATGTATATGAGCTGGAGTCTGAGTTGACAATTTTGAGGAGTTGAGGTACCTTTATTAAAATAACAGTTTAAGCCAAGTGTGGTGGTGCACACCTGTGATCCCAGTCAATACTCGGGAGACTGAGGAAAGAGAAACCCCGCAAGTTAGAGGCTGGCCTGGGCTGTACAGTGAGTTCCAGGCTGGCCTGAACTACACACTAAGATCCTGTCTCCAAGGAAACCAATCAATAAATAAATAATAAAATAAAATAGGAGTTTGGAAAAACATGATAATTTCAAGCTAATATTTCAGTAGAGTCAACTCAGAGTATCAGAATGTATACCAGTCATCTCTGCTGCCCTAAAAAAATACTGCAAAGCATGTGGCCAGTCATCCTTCATATTTTGCCTTAGTTTATTTTTAGCTCTGTGAAGTTAATAGGATGATCTACCAGGGGCTTATTTTATAAGGTACTATTTTAATCTTCAAATAAACAACAGCATGCAGGGGTCAGTCTTTTAAAGTAGATGCTTGACTGGTTGCAATTATTAATCAGTTTCCTTCAGGAAATACATTAAATTAAATATTAAAGTACAAGTCTAAACAGTTCTACAGTCTCAGGGATTTTTTAATTGTAAAGGTAAAATAATATAAACTCAGAAAACACAAAAACAATAAGGAAATACACAAATTATGGGGGAGATAGGGGATTGACAATGCTGTTTTACATAATATCTTCATATTTGTTACTTAGCTATCTCAAAAACAATGAAAGAAATACAGTTATACTGAAGATAGTAGGGGATTAACAATGGCTGTTGTATTACATAATGTTATCTTTGCATTTCTTACTCAGTTATAAATCAGTGTAATGCATAAACGATAAAGGAAACAATTATAGAGCAGATATTGGGGAATTAAAAATGGATGCTGTATTACAAAATGATACCTTCACTATTGTTACTCAGTTATACAAATGATGGCACATTTGATTAACCAGTTTTCTCCACCCTCATCTCCATTGTTCTCCCAGCCAGTCAATCATCTTCCCTCTGACAATAACTGTACTTTTTGGTTTATTTACTCCCTCGGGCTCTCATATTGGAAAAGCACATGGCTTCTTCTAATTATGCTGTAACAAACCTGGGTGCCCTCAAATTACTATGGCACTAGGTGGAAAAGCACCCATCCTCAAAGATGGTACATAGGCAGCAACCAAATACACCACGATCATACCTGATTGATAAGCCCTCGAGGCCCTTGGGGAATCTAGTCCAGTCCGCGGGTTCACCACTGTAGACCGCTGGGCCCCACCTCAACAAGGTGCTCCATCCTTGCAAGGTGCTCCCAAGGACCCAGTTTGGTCCGCAGGGCCGCCCCCACAGACCGCTGGGTTCTGCCCCAACAGTATGCTCCAAGGTGCCTGGCTGAGTTCTCAGGGTCATCCCCGAGCACCATCGGGCTCCACCCCAGTGAGGCTCTCCCAGGCACATGGACCAGTTCGCGGGGTTGCCCCCGCAGACAGCCAGATTCCAACCATATGAGGCGTTCCTGGGGGCCCGGTCGAGTTCTTGGGGTCACACCTGCTGTCTCAGGGTTTCTAAGGGGAAGATTTCCTTATTGGCCTGAAACAGCTGACCTTCCTCAGTCCAATGTAGAATCTGTGTGAAGCTAAGATCCTTCATTTTGTCTCAGTTCCTCATAGGCTTCATTTACCGTTTAGCACTTTATATCTCTTTTCCTAGCAGTTTTGTTAGAAGTTCACATTCTACCATGCCATAGTTAGCTGCTGAGTGAAAGTCTTGTTTATCACACGGATCTCATGTGATGCTCAGTTTGGTCACACAGCCCACAATCTTCATTTGCCACCTTGAATACACCAGACCCTGCTCTCTGTTTGGAATCAATGCACAGAATAAAACCCCTCCACTTACAATGCTTTCATTACTGTGGTAGATAAGAAGCAACACTTAAGCATGTATCATATGCACATTACATAGTGCTAGAAAGTGGTAAGTGCTGTGGCAGAAACAGGAAAATGTAGAGGAAGGGAGTGATTGCGGTAAGATACATACACAGTTGGGTGTGGGGGCTTGTGGGGAGTTGTCATCAAAAAGAAAAAGATCTTTACCTAAGTAAGAAAGTGACAATTGGGCAAAGTCTGGAAGACAGTGAGAACTCAGCAGGGAAATACTGGAAGGAGAGCTTTCCAGGCTCTGCAGGAGGCCTAGCGAAGACCCCCAAAGTAAAAGTACAAGGGAGAACAAGAGACATTTGCAGAGATGAAGGGAGCACAGGTAGAGCGGCCAAAGACTTTGCACATGGTGCAAAGTGTGAGGGCATGGACAGGAGGGGAGAAGTAGGAAGTCACTGCAAAGTGTGAGCATAGAAATGATACCTGAAGTACCTGGATTCTGGAGAGATGTGTTTTTAATATACACGCAAGATCGTTTTCTAATGGGTAGAGTTGAGATCAGAAAGACAAAAGTGTAAATGTGTTACCTACAAAAGCATAGATGTCTTGGGAAGTAGTAGCCACAGCAAACAATGGTATATTAAAGGTAAATAATAACATCCATAGCATGGCCACTTGCTAGGTACTTCTTTTTTTACATGTGCTAATTCAGTGAATTCTCAAAGCATCATTTTGGGAACAGACTATTGTTCACACTTTGCAGAAGCATGGGAGGCTCAGAAAATGAGTTCCTTGACCAAGATGCAGTGGCTGAAAAGACGCAGATTTGGATTTAGATGCTGGCGTTTCAGATGTGTGCACATGACCTGCTTTGGTCTTACATTGCAACAAAGATCATAGCAAAGCCCAGTATAGGAAAGCTAACAAATACCTTTTATTCTAGAGTGAATTTTATTTGCTTTGTACAAGGAGAAGATAACAGAGCTGGGAAGCCTTCATAGTGCTGGAGAGGAACGATTATATTACCTCAGACTGGCTGTCGCATGTGGTAAGAACCAGCATCTCACTCACCGAAGGGTTATTTCTCCTTGGTGCTACAAGACCCTGCAGAGCCCGCTGCAGCCTCCCTTCCCACCATCCTCATTCTGGCGCACAGGCCGGTGAGATGGTCTATCTGGGTCACGTCTGTAGTATAACTGATGGGAAAGAAAATGCACCACGCTATAGGCCGCCTTTTAAAACTGCTACCAGACAGAACTTGCCTGCATTCACTTTTCATTGGCCCAGCTAAATCGTGTGATTGTTCCTGAACCCAGCAGAGCAGCGCTGCACACATATCCCACAGACTGGCTCCACACAGGGCAGCGAAGCAGTGCATGAGTAGATTCCAATCTACCACAGAGACACTGCCTTGTTTTTGATCACCATTACATACTTCACAGCTGCAGATGTGTTGAAGAAAGACATAAGGGCAAGACAGCTAATACCTGTGTTGGACTGGGATAATTTGTAAATTCTCTTTCTATACTGGTTCTAGGTAGAGAACCCTTGGTAAGTGATTGGTGGATGATTTCCCCTATTGGACTGGGAAAGGGTAAGAGGGGTTTCCTCTGCATTTTTCTCAGTTAATGAATAACAAAGGCTCTTTTCTTCTAAAAGGAAGTAAATACACTTTACCATGTTGGTAGGAAATGCCAACTTCAGCCAGATTTATATCTCAAGAAGGGAGAGAATGAACAAGATTTTAAAAAGAGTTTATTTCAGTATTGTATCTGTCTGCTTATATTAGACAACACGGGTAACATCGTAACATACCAATTTGTACATTTTTCTCATAGAATGAGAGCCCCTTAATGACCAGGCCTATATGTTATTAGCACTCTTTCTTTTCTTTCTAACAAAATGCTTGAAAAATAGAAAGTAGCCCAAATTCACAGAATGATTAACCCAATGGTTACTCAAACCCAGATGAATTCATTTAATCAGTTTGTCCTGAAAGCAAATGGCATGCCAGTGATTTTGGTAATTTATTTTAGCCCTTTGTGCATCTCTCTGAAAATCTTCTTGAATGAATTGGCTGAATGGGCTCTGGAGGGTAAGTGGCTGGTCCTGTATGACACAGAAGTATCTTCTGTATGTCACCACATGTGCTCATTGGTTTTACTTAATTTGCTCCTTAGGGAGGTTCTGGTATGGAGTTTTTATGATATTTTATCTTTAATTGAAAAATATGTGTTAACATACATGTAAAACATGAAGTCTTAAACATACATTGTAAAATGACTGAATTAAGCTAATTAATACATATACATATATAACATCTGTGTGTGTGAAAATAATATATGCACATAGTTATTGCATTTTGTGGCAGTAACACTTAAGAGTCTACTCTGAACAGTTCATTATGTTGTATAATAGATCTCTTTAATTTAGGAAAAACTGAAGTTTTGTGTCTTTAGACAAATAGCTCCTCAGTACCCCTCAGCCTCCAACCGCTGGAACCACTGCTCCACGCTCTGGAGTTCAACAAAAGAGCAAAGTTATGTGGTGTTTATTTTTTGGTGTGTGGCCATTTTAGTCCACCAGGTTCATTTGTGTCATTGCAAATGTCAAAATTTTCTTCTTTTTTTATACAGCTGCATAATGCCATTGTGTGTATCTCTGTGTGTGTCTGTGTGTATCATATTTTCTTTATACATTTTCCACTGTTGGACATTTAGGTTGATTCCATGTTATTAATAGTGCTGCAGTAAACATGGTGTACAGATATCTCTTTGACCTACTGGTTTCATTTTATTTAGTTAGAATCCCAGCAGTGGGCCTGCATAATCTCCAGTATTGCTTTAGCTGTAATGTACAAAGAGTGTGGCAGAAATTTTCTTGAGATATAGGATAATTTTATGATATTCTTATTGAGGTTAATTACTCTGTGTTTGTTGAAGAACTTGTGTTGTTTAAAATTCTCCACTTCTGGCGGGTCTAGAATTGTTATGAATCAAACTGATCTAAAATGGACAAAAATAGACTTTTCTCATGCACAGTTGAATTAAAATACAATGTTACTGTTGTTATTCCACAGGGAATATACAGGGTTATTTGCTTTTTGTTTTAATATGAGTTTATTTATTTACTTATTACAAAATAACTTAGTTCAGGGCCAGGTACAGTTGATCACACCTATAATCTCAGTCCTTGGGAGGCTGAGACAGGAGGATCTTGTGAGTTCAAGGCCAGTGTGAACTACACAGTGAGTCCAAGGCCAGCTTGAATTGCATAGTGAAAGCCTGTCTCAAAGAGACAAAAAATAAAATTGGTTCAGTATTTAGACCCTAATTTTTTGTTTTGTTTTTATATTTTAAAATGAAAACATGTCCATAAATCTAGAAAAAGTAACAAAATTTGGAATGATTTTAAATTTTTTTCAAAAAAAAGGGAATCTTATTAAATTGTAGATCTATTTTGAAACAACTCTCCTTTTTCATGTTTTTGAAATTATAATTCTAGAACTTTTGCACAGATAGTCAGAACTATGGATAGAAATTTGTCTTTTTGTTTTGCAGTGAACTTCTTTCTTATCTGATAGGTTTATTTTTTCCATAGAGGAACAGAACTGTTAAATTTAGCACTGTCAAATACTCCAGGAACAAAGCTCTCTGCTAAGTCCCCAAAATGGAATAGCTGCCACCAGCCTTTCAACCACAAGTCTTTATGAACCTGGACTTTTTGGACCGAAGTTAGAAGTCTGTGAATTGAATTCTCTTTGTAAAGTTTGGCTTCAGACTTGTGCCCTTAGCTTCCTTTCTCCTCAGGGACCCTTCAACTTCACTGGATATTCTCTGCAAATGATACCGCACTGTGACTTGTGCCTGATTCCCCAGAGTTGTCATCCTTGTCGCCAGGGCTCTAAGACTTCTTCCAGAGTCTAATTTATTATTAAATTCAGTACCGAGGTTATTTGATCTTTATCGTGATTATATTTTTCCTGGTATTTTCTCACTTGTTTTTACTTCTTCTGACGTAGTATTAGATGTTTTAATATACCACAGGTTTAGTTCCTTTTTCCTCCTTAAAGAAAGTAGAATTTAACAACCTGATCTTTTTTCTTGCTGAAAAATAAAACCTGCACCTAGAGTCTGCTCTTTTTTTCTAACTGGCTTTAACTGGCCTGGCGTAAACTGGAATATCCAAGGTACATTCAACAGCTTCCACTGGAAAGAAGGAAACTCTTTTATGAGAAGTGATTCATATGCAAATCTGGAAAGCTCTTTATATCCTGCTTAGAACTGACTTAGCTTTAAACTGCTCTGTATTGAAGGTAATAGTAAAGAAGTTAATTGTTCTTCAGGAATGGCTGTGCAAGTATAAGGACAGACCCTCCTTAGTTTCGGACAAATCTAAGAACTGCATTCCCAAACAGGGAAAAAGTGGCCCTGAATGTAAATCTTTCAATCTCAAAACATCTAGTATCTTCATAATTTGAACACATAAAACCATAGGTAGAAAAATAGTGCATTTAAATTAAAATGTTTTGTTAAAATTAACAAAATGGTTTTTTCTTTTAAAATATTTCTTCCTTTCTTGCTTTCATTTATTTACTTACGCATTTATTTATTTGGAGTGAGTGCCAACTTTGATCTCAGAAAAATACCACGTGAAATTTGTGACATCTTCCTACCTACCACTAAAGAATTGAGAGAATTGTCCTCAAATTTAAAAACTTGGAAGCTTTTTTGTCTCTATTATACATATTTCAAAGACTTTACATCATGTGACAATTAAATACAGAGAGTAAATGTATATTCTGTAGTTCTGCATTTTCTGGCTATGTAATACACCTAAGTGTTTAAAGAGTTGATCTAGTTTAATTTACTATTAGCTTATTTATTTTAAAAATATTTTCATTATTAGCATAATTTGGAATGGAGTTCAATTTGCTGCTTGAAATTTCCTTTTCCCAATAGGTTTTGCTTCTTTTAGTGTTAACACAGCTTGCTTTTTTTTCTTGGAATTCCACTATTATATTTTCATTACATGTAATTGTCATGCTTATTCACATGATAATCATACTGTTTTAACATTGTTTGTTCTAATTTTTACTGAAATGTTTACCTCATAGTAAATATTTGAGTCCAAAATGTTGAACAAAATTTTATAGGGAACAAAAACATATATATTTGCAACCAATCAAAGATACATTTTAAGTGGCTTTTTAAAATTCTTAATTAACATACTTCTTTCTATAATCCAGTTTGTCACACTACCTGCTGGAATAGATTTGCGCTAAGGTTTGATGAGTTAATTACATTTTCTATGATTATTTTTTTAAACTATTTCTTGCCAAAGTACTACATGTTCCTCCGTATGTCTCTCAGCCTCGTCTTGTCAGTTTCACCTTTCGAACTGTCAACAAATTAAGCTTCTTAATATATACTTAGATCTCAAGAGACTTGCTTTTCTGCTTTCCCGCTGACTTTCAGATAAAATTTAGCATGTATTCAGGGCGGCTTTACTGTTTTCTCCTACGGCTGTGCCTTTCTTTTTCCAGTCTCACCGTCTGTACAGCATGCTCTAAATTAGTAAATTTCTTTTCCTAAACACGTTGTACTTTTTTGCATTTTTGTACCTTTGCCCCGCTGTACATTTTCTTCCTATGTGTGTATGGTTTCCTTTACCTTGAATTGCCCTGCTAGGTTTTAATAATCCTTTCAGATGTACGTCTGATATTTTTCTGATGAGCTTCACCAGTGCTCCTCTATTCAGGCCAGATAATCAACTTTTCTCAGTGTTTACAGAGCCCCTGGCCCTTCCTCAGAAAGGAACTTGGCATTTATCTGTTTCACGATCTGCCCTCTCATCAGACACCTTTAGGACAGCAGTCACTTGCTTCGTGCCCAGCAGTTGGCATGGTGCCAGGAGTGCCTCAGGTGCACAATATGTGCTTTTGTTTTTGTTTTTTTATTTTTGTTTTTATTGTTGTTGGTTAATGAGTATTATGCAACCACTAAGTTAAAATCCCTAGAGTGTCTTAGACTATGAAGTTTATTATTTGTGTAGCTATTTTTTTTTTTTTTTTTTGCGGTACTGGGGATCGAACTCAGGACCCTGCGCTTGCTAGGCAAGCACTTATTCCACTGAGCTATATCCCCAGCCCCCCTTGTGTAGCTATTATTTGTTTCTGGGGAAACATGCTTTTGAAGGAATAAGTAAAATTGATGTATTTTCCCCCACAAAACACTATTACAAACAACAGCACAGAAGTTATTACCTGGGGACTTCTCTTTATGCCGGTTCTAAGTGGGAGACACTTTGGAGTTTAGATTCCTCTCAGTTGCCAGGTGGCAAAAAGCTTATTACATACTATACAAAGTCATTTTAGATCAAGGAATCATTGTTCAGTCCTATTTCTTGTCACTTTAAGTGTTCCATAACAGTGGAGATACTTTTTTCAATATGCTACATGAATTTATATCAAGGCTTGATATCTAAACTGTCAGAAATCCTAAATTCATCAGAGACTGCATTACTTTTATACAGATAAAATGATACGGGTCTCTATTCTGTTACATGAATTATCATCATACTATTACAGTTAAAGCTAATGAACCATTCTCTAGCATTTGAAAAGCCAGTTAACGGAGCATTTTCCTGGTGAAGCTCAAGTTTATAAATGAGTTAAATCTATTTGTGTGGGTGTTGTAATGATGGTGGACTTATTCCTCAATATCATAAAATACCTCCCTTCTACCCCCACTTAAGGCCTGCATGACCTGCAAAAAGAAACAAATAATATTCACTTAATTGGAATTAGGTATGCAGGGCTTTGAGGGAAAAATAACCCTGTAGGGAACATCAGTTGTCATAGCAAACATTTCTTACTGAAATCTGAGTTGTATGTGGGACTTCACCCTGGAGCCTTTTTTATGTGGTCATTCTTTTGCCAGCCCTGTCCTGTTATAGAAACTGTCATGCTCTTAATATCATTCATGTTCAGTATCTTTTTCTGATCTCCTAATCAAGAGAGTATTGAAAAATATTTCAGAAAATCCCAATGACTTTCTATTTGTGCTTTGCACTCTGTGTTTAAATGCCATTGAATTTGCCATTAATTCCAGTTAGCTTAAGCAGAGCTTTACTGGGCGGAGTATAGGTCACTCTTAAACACGGCACACTTAGAACTCAGTCACAAATTGGCCATCCTTGCAGCTATCTCTTGGCAAGTTTTCAATGGCCAACCTCAGGTTTTCTTTGCCTTATTAAAATAAGAAATTATTGAAAATCCTCAGATATATTTGTTTAGTCATATTTGATTTCCCCATGTTTTTAAAACATTTTTATTTAAAAATATTTATGTAACATAAATACAAAATGTACAGCATGAATATAAGAGTAATGTACTATATATATGATTACAAATGGAAATGATAACTTTAAAATACAAAAGCATATGTGTCTTCCCTTAGAATTCCTTGACCTCACTCACACTTTTGAAATACTGAGCTGAAGTGTAAGACTCCATTTTAGCCACTGCTCTTTAATTCTTTTATTTCTATTCGTTTGTTAATTCTGCCTTTCAAGAATCATGAAAACTTGGGCTCAATCAATTTGATCTCAACTAGATGCTAAAATGACAGCATTAAAAAAATCACTCATGATAAGTTCTTTAAATGCTACATGTTTATTGTCTCGTTTAAGCCACTCACGTGACTCACTGCATTTTTTTATATTTGTTCAGCTGTTTCTGGTACTGTACTGGCAGAATCTGTAGCTCAGGCTATTTCCCTTATGCAGGAGGACTTGTTAGTGAATGACTTCTGTTTGCTCAATGTCTTTTAATGGTTTGCCTTAAGTTGAACTTAGGGTGTTTTCAGCCTAGAACTTCTGCTTTGTGTGGTGGGGTGTGATGAGCGCTGTAGCTAGCGTGAGAAGAACGGGGGCCACAGTCTCCCTCAGCCACCTATCAGCTCTTCGATTTGGGATGTACCACTTTCAGAAAAAAACTTTGGTCCTCAAAAAAATAACACTGCTGATGGCTCAAGGAAATAGATGGTATGCATTTAATCTTAAAAGAAATGACGTCTAGTTGAAGCATTTATCTAAGAATATTTCAGTTTTTTTCCTACAACATATAAAAATACAGAGAGAGAAGCCAAACAGCTGGAAATAGTGATGAACTCCCAAGACTTCACAGCTGGAAAAGGTTTACATAGGATTATTAAAATTGAATTCCTTCTTCCCATGTTTCTAAAAATACATTCTAGATGTTCACCTCAATTTTTAAACAGACAGACTTTGGATGTAATTGCCTTCGTCTTGTCCTCTACTGCAAGAAAAGAAAAAAGCAGGCAATGTTAACATAGTAGGGTATGGAATCAGACATACATAAGTTTGCACTCAGGCATGACCCTAGGACACTACAACTACCTAAGTCCTATCTTCATTTTTTTACATTGTGTTAGAGTGTTCTTTTAAATGGCACATGTTTTAGGACTCTGCCCAGTTTTATCCCATTTCCATAGCTTTACCTGGAATCTCTTTACATAGGAAAGCCCTGTGCATACCCCAATTTGATCTCAGAAATCTAGTGTCCTCAGTAACGCCTTCTGGGACATGGCCACCCCGCCTATGTGCCCCTCTTCTCGTGCTCACACTGTGTAATACGGCCCCAGTAGGGCAGTTTAATGATGGGTTCACAATTCTGTTTGTTCCAACTACAGAGTCCTAAAGTCTTAGGTGTAACATTGCTTCTCTCAGTAGCAAATGACTCATGTCTTCTATTTTATCTAAACCGTGTCCTTTTAGAGGAAGAGAATGATTCTAGGAAGTGCTGCATACTTAAAAATGATCGGATATAGGGAACACTTAAGACTGACATTGCAGGCAAAAAAAAAGGTTAGTGTATCTTTTCTAGATGGAAAGAAAGATTAATTCTGTGCATACACATACTTAAGTATAATAACTTAAAACTTTAAAGTATTATATGATTTTTAAAATTTACCATATTATCACATACCATGATTAACATTTTGAGGGATAAAAAGATGACTGACTTATTCGAGTGATATAATAAAAACATTATATTCTTTCTTTTTGTAGACACAGAGTTTGACAAACATCTGGTATGCTATGTTTAAACCAGGAATTCCCTGATTCAGTAGAAGTCCGCATCCCCCACAGAATGCTTTATTAGCATTAGGAATATGATGTACAGGATTTCTTTAGTGGCCTGCATATTTTTCCCAGTGACTACTAATACAGGCTTTATAAGTAAATTCTTGAGTGACATAAATACAGTAATACCATCTGTTAATTGTAGAAGTTATTTGCCATAATGGGTATTATTAACACAGTATTCATGCAAAGTGGGTTCACAGAAATTTGATTCTCTGCTGGATTGCCTAACCATATAGATTTAGGGATAATTTCTGCTTTCAACATAACTTTAAAATTCATTCTTAATTAACAGCTCAAAAATGCCAATATCTCAAAGTTTGGCAAGAATAATTTGCTTTTTCTTTGAGTCTTACTTTTTTTAGATTGATTCATAGATTCAAACTATTTTAAGGACTGAGAGGGTGATGAAATCTTAGCAAATGGCTCATGTCTTCTACTTTAATCTATACTGGAAATTTATATCCCTGTTTAAGAGAAGTCGTTTGTAACTGAAAATACAATAAAACAGAAATAAGTGGCCAGAAAATTTTAAGTTATTTAAAAGCAGACAAATCTCCACCCATGCAAATTTTTTACATTAGAAATGTTTAATGTGATTCTTTATAAGGAAAGAAATAAAATGATTCTGTCACAGGGCATAGACCAGGAGATTCAGACTGTATTTTCTATGCATTGTGGGAATTTTAAACTTGATAATATAATTAATATAAATTTGAAAATACAACTAATAATATTTTAGGTTTTGGCATGCAACCATATAAAAACTGCTTCATTCATATGTAATAATATGTCAGTGCATTAGTAATGATTACTGAATTATTATGAATGTTACTTGGTGGATGGCACAGAAAAATTAATATATTGTGCTTATTAAGTCCATTACTGTTCAGTTTTAGTTTAACTTTCTTCACCCTAGTTTTTTTGCCTGTTGACTATACTGCCTCTTGAAAAAAATGTTAATTTATTTCAATAAAATGAAATGTACACAAATATTTGCCAAGGAAATTTCAAATTTACTCCTTTTCATAAATTCTTAAAATCTCCTACCCACAAAAACATTTATGTTTATGGCCTGGCAAGCTGTTTTGATGTATATGTTGTGAAGCTCTCCAGTTGGTCTTGAGACAGTGTTCTGGCTGACCTGTTGGGGGCTGCCTGGGAAGGAGCAGGGAGACTTCCACACAGTCATCACTGTCCGATGACTCATGTCCATGCTGTGGAGCCACAGAGTCCACCCGGTCAGAATGTCTCAGTACAGTAGCTGCCCTGGAGTTTTGTAGATATGAAACTACTTATGTCGATGAAATATGCGTATCCTATTGATGCTGAAAATAGTATCTTTTCTTGTGACACCAAGGTTTGAGACTTATTTATTATAGCAGCAGAAGCTATGTTAAATAGACTTATACACCATATTTTTCCTGAAGGAAATTTGACTTATCCAGTAAAGTGAAGTAAGTACAAAGAAGGGTGAGTGATGGTCATAAATATTTTATATGGGAGTATAAAACCTTTCCAAAGTGTGTTATTAATGTAATCATTGATGATGCTAGAAATAGAATGAAATTTCAATGTTGTTTTAATTTGCATTTCTCAAATGACTAATGATGTTCAACATTTTCTCATGTATTTAGTTGCGATTTGTATTTCTTTATCTGAGAAGTGTGTGTTCTTCTCGGCTTCCCATTTTTTCATTGCGTCTTTGAATTTGGAGGGGCTGATGTTTTTTAACTCTTTATATGTTCTAGATAGAAGACCTTTGTCTGGGGGACAGTCAGCTAAACTTTTTTCCCAGTTTTTAGATTTTCTTTTTACACTGCTGATGTCTTTAGATGTGCAGAAACTTGTCAGGAGGATGAGGTCCCAGTTGTTGATTCTTTGAAGTATTTCACGGGCAGTTTGGTTTTTGTTCATGAACTCTGTGCCTACCCCTATGTCTTCAAGGTTTTTACCTTCTTACTCTTCCAACACATTTATTGTTTCTTTTTTAATATTGAGATCTGTGATCCATTTTGACTTGAGTTTGGTGCATGGTGATAGACTTGGGTCTATTTTCAGTCTTGGGAAGGTGGCAAGCCAGCTTTTCCAGCACCATTTATTAAAAAGGCTATCATTCTTCCAGTAAGTTTGTTTGGCCCCTTTATCAAAGATTAGGTGGCTGCGTGTGTTTGTGGCTGTATCTGTGTCTTCCAGTCGTTTCCATTGATCTCCTGGTTTGTGTTTGAGCCAGTACCAGGTGCATTTTGTTACAGTCGCTTTGTAGTATAACTTCAGGTCAGGGGCTGTGACTCCGCCTGACTTGCCCTTGTTTACCCAGGACTGCTTTTGCTCTTCTGGCTCCAGATGAATTTAACGAATGTTTTCTCTAGATCTGTGAGGTATATTTACAGTAGCTTAATGGGAATTGCATTGAATTGGTACAACAATTTTGGTGGTACGGCCATTTTCACAATATTTGTTCTTCCTATCCATAAGCAAGGAATGTTTTTCCATTTATTGAAATCCTCTTCAGTCTTTTCTTTTTCAAAATAGTGTAGTTTTCATTGAATAGATCTTTTACTTCTTCTGTTAGATTAATTTCTAAATATTTCAATTTCTTGCATGTTGTTGTGAAAGGTATGGTTTCCTTAATTTCTCTCTCAGTCTGTATGTTGTTTGTGTATAGAAATGCTATGAATTTTTGGGTATTCACTTTGTATCCAGCTATACTGCTGAATTTGTCAATTAGTTCAAGAAGTCTTCTTGTGGAGTTTTGGGGGTCTTCCATGTAAAGTATCATGTCATCTGCAAATTGTGATAATTTTACTTCTTCCTTTCCTATCCTTATTCCTTTTATTTCTCTCTTGTCTAATTGCTCTGGCTAATGCTTCTAGCACTGTGTTGAACAGGAGTGCTGATGGTGGACATCCTTGTCCTGTTCCTCATTTTAAAGTAAAAGCTTTCGGTTTTTGTCCATTTAGTATGATGTTGGCTGTTGATTTGTCATAGATGGCTTTGATCAGGTTGCGGTAAAGAGCATCTACTCCTATTTTCTACAGAGTTTTTATCATAAATGCATGTTGGACTTTGTCAAAAGCTTTTTCTGAGTGTGTTGAGATGATCATATGGTTTTTGTCTTTGGCTCTATTGATGTGGTGTATAACATTAATTGATTTGCAAATATTGAACCATCCCTGCATTCCTAGAATGAATTTGACTTGGTTGTGGTGTATGATTTTCTTGATGACTTGCTACATTCTATTTGGTAGTATTTTAGTGGGTATCTTTGCATCTATATTCATGAGGTCTGTAGTTGGTGTGTAGATTGGTCTATAGTTCACTTTCTTGGTCGGGTCTTTCTCTGGTTTTGGTATCAGTATAATACTTGCTGCCAAAAGGAAGGAGAATTGCTTCCTTTTCAATTTCATTGAATAGTTTGAGGTGTGTTGGTATTAAATCTTCTCTGAATTTCTTGTAAGATTCTTCTGTGAATCCATCAGAGCCTGGGCTTTTCTTTGTCTGTAAATTTTTAATCACATTTTCAATCTCATTAATTGATAAGGGACTGTTCAGGATTTTTATGTCTTCTTGACTCAACCTTGGTAATTCGTACATATCTAGGAATCTGTCCATTTCTTCTGAGTTTTCTATCCTGTGAGAGTAAAGATTTTCAAAGTAGGCATTAATGATTTTCTGAATTTCTGTAGAATCTGTAGTAATTTTATCCTTTTCATTCCTTATTACATGAATTTGAGTTCTTTCCTTTTTGATAAGGTTGGCTAGGGTTTTATCAATTTTATTTATTCTTTCGAAGAAGTAGCTCTTTAATTCATTTATTTTTTGTAGGGTTTTCTTCAACTTCATTAATTTCTGCCCTGATCTTTATAATCTTCTCCCTTCTTTGGGCTTTGGACTTCACTTGTTCTTTTTCTAAAAGTTTGAGGTGCAGCATTAGGGTATTTATTTGTTCTCTTTCTGTTTTTCTTAATGTGTGAGTTCACCGCTATTAATTTCTCTTTGAGGACTGCTTTCATTGCATTCACAGATTCCGGTAAGTTGTATCTGCATTTTCATTTGTTTGTAGATATTTTTAATTTCTTTAATTTCTTCTCTGAGCCGTTGGTTGTTTGGGAGGTTGTTGTTTAATTTCCAAGTGTTTATGGAGTTTTTGGAGTTCCTTTTGTCATTAATTTCCAATTTCATTGCACTGTGGTCAGATAATATGCATGGGATAATTTCAATTCTTTTACATTTAGGTAGATATGCTGTATGGGCTAGAATGTGGTCTATTTAGAGAAAGTCCCATATGAAGCTGAGAAAAATGTGTATTCTGATGTTATGGGGTGGAACACTCTGTATACATCTACTAAATCAATTTGTTTGCAGCTTTGTTTCAGATCTGTTATTTCTTTGCTGATTTTTTTGTCCAGTTGACCTATCTTTTTGTGTCAAAGGGGTTTTGAGTTCCCCTTTTGTAATAGTGTTATTAATTATATGGGTTTTCATGTCTGTTAAGATTTGTCTTATGTAGTTTGGTGCCCTGATATTAGGTACATAGATGTTTAGGAATGTTATCTCGTCCTCTTGCAATTTTCCCCTAACAAGTACATAGTGACTTTATATCTTTCAGTTGTTCTCTGTTTGAAGTTTACATTGTCTGCAAACATAATAGCTACTCTTGCTTTTTTCTGGGTTCCTGTTCCATGGAGGATTGTTTTCCATCCTTTGACTTTCAGTCTGTGGATTCCTTTTGAGTAAAATGTGTTTCCTGTATACAACATATCATTGGATTTTGTTTCTTAATCCACTCTACCAGTCTGTTTCTTTTGACTGGTGAATTGAAGCCATTTACATTCATGGTTATATTCGATATGTGTTGGCTTCTCATTGTCATGTTATTTACTTGCTGTTGGTTTCTTACTTTTTCTACCTGTTGCTTGCTCTACATGAGGGTTCCTTTTGTTCCTTCTATATAAGCAAAAATATTTATATGTACCCAACTTTTAGAGCATAGATCTTGCCATTTTGTAATGGATTTCTTGAAGGCAGGAATTTCTTATGTGTCTCTTCATATTTCATGGTGAGGTCAGTGACTGGCCAAAAAGTAAGTTAGGTGGGGTAACTAATAAATATTGTTGGAATGGATGATTATTCCAACATTAGAAACATTCAGAGCATCACTAGTTATGCATTGGGAGAAGCCCTTGCAGTTTTAGCAAAAATTAGCAAGTAAATTATTGCTTGAAGATAGCAAATTTAATTTCTAACTTGGCATAGGAAAAAGGTGCCGCAGTTCTTCCTAGCTCATGGCCCATAAGGCAACCATCAAAGCCAATAACTTAAGGAGAAAATCCAAAAACAAAAATCTAACACACACACACACACACACACACACACGGGGGGGTATAAGGGGGAATCTAAAGAAGGTCATGTTTTCATTTGTAGACTCTTTAATGTTTTAGAAATAACCATACGCTGAAACTTATCCAGTCCAAGGTAACACTGAAGATTTTCAGGAAAGAAATGTTCTTGATCTACACAGTTTTATCTGTCACTTAATAGTATTTTTGTATGATTCCTTTTTTCTTTAGAATTGCAGCTCAGTTGGCTTATGCACTGCTTCCATTTGCTCTGCATTGAGCTATTTTCATTCCAGCCCATAGTTATTTTCAGTTTGAACTGGAAATGAGTGCAGTGACCACCTGATGTTGCCGACTCTTTCTGGCCTTCTTTGTATTCTAAGACTGAGCACACATTATTTTTGGCATAGCATCCCTTTGCATTGATTCTAAGAATTCTGTTCAAGATTCCCTTTTTCTGTCTAGTCTCAGGAGTCTATAAGGATGAAAGAACCATTAAAATGGAGGTTTAATAGGAGCACAGAAGAGGTCAAGCATCTGTACATCGTTATCCTCAGAAGTCATTGAACTATGATCTTAACTTAGAAGAAAACAATACAATATTTGAGGTTAGAGGGAAATTTCTCAAGGATGAAAATTAGATTCATTTTGTATTTATTCTGCATCATTTTTAGAGTTTCACATTCAGTGACCTATTTTGTATGACCATATGTGCTTTATATATCACAAGGTTAATAGTTTCACTTGCAAAAATGTTGGCCTCTTACTGTTTAGCACCTCCTTTTATCAAGTTTATTGGTACATTTTAAATATGCAAGATGGTCACTTTCATCGTAGGGACTTTGTACCTCTACAGGACTTATGTCACTTCCTCCTCTGCCATCCCCTTATCCTTCCTTCCACCCCTCTTCCTCTTCTCACTTACTAAAGCTTTGTTTCCATTTCTCCCTCTTTTCTTTTTGTTCTTCTCCCCATCCTTCCTTTTTCCCATCCCCTCTCTCGTTCCCTTCCCAATTGAGTATTTTCTTCCTGTTTCATAATATCTGATATACATTCTAGCCCTTATTTACACTTTTGGTTCTCACACCAAAGAAATAATGTAATATTTATACATTTTGTTTTATTTCATTTAAGAGTATGGTCTTAAGGTCAATCTAGTTACCTGTAAATGTCTCAAGTTTATCTTTCCTTATGGCTGAGTAGTACTCTATTGTATGAAAAAATTCTACATCTCATTTATACATTTCATTGCTTGGTGGACATTTGTGCTGTGTCCAAGACTTAGCTATTACAAACTCTGCCGCTATAAACATGGGTGTGCATACATTACTGTGGTGTAATGTTTTTAATTCTTGTGGGAAGATACCAACAAGAGGAATAGCTGGATCAAATGGAATCTCTGTTTTAGTTTTTTTGGGAATTTCCACACTGATATCCACAGAAAAGAGTTACCTTTTCCCCACACCAGCATTTGCTATTGATTGATTTCTTGATAATTGCCATTTTTTCTGGAGTAAGGTGGGATCTCAGTGTTATTTTAATTTGGTTCTCTTAAATGACCAGAGATGTTGTGCATTTTTAATGTATTTATTTGTCATGTCTTCTTCATCTGAAAAGTGTCTATTCATTTTAGAAGCCCAATTTTTCACTGGATCTTTAAATTTGGGGAGTCTAATTTTTTTGGTTCTTTATATATTCTAGATATTAGTCCTTTGTGTGAGGAACAGCTAACAAAATTTTATTTTTCCACTCATTCAGTTGTTTCTTCCCTGCTCTGTTTTTTTTGTGTGTGTGTGTGCAAAAGCTTTTTAATATATTGTTGATTCTTTGCAATATTTCCCTTGTGGTCTGGGTTTTGTGCACAAAGTCTTTGCCTACATTTTTGTCATCAAGAGTTCTACCTATTCTACCTTCCAGCAGATTTAGTGTTTCTGTTTTTACATTTAGATCTTTGATCCATTTTGGTTTTAGTTTAGTGCATAATGAGGGGCATCGGTCTGGTTTTATTCTTCAGAATGTGGAAAGCCAGTTTTTTCCAACACCCTGTATTAAATGGTCTATTAAATGCATTAAGGATGCTATCTTTCTGCCGGTGCGAGGGTGTCCAGCCCCTTTTTCAAACATAAGGTGGCTGAGTGTTTTTGGAGTAGTCTGAATCTTATAACTGATCCTCAGGTCTATTTTTGGTTTTTGGTTGTTCACCAGTATCATGCTTCTTTTAATCATAGTAGATTTTTTCTTATGATTTAAAGGTGGAGATTGTGATGCCTCTTGACTTGCCTTTGTTGACCAGAATTATTTTTGCTATTCTAGGTCTCTTCTAACTCTAAACTCTAAATTTTGGGATTGTTTTCTCTAATTCTGTAACATATCCTGTTGGCATTTTGATTGGGATCGTATTTAATCTGTGTAACAATTTTAGGAGTATGGCCATTTTCACTGTTTTGGTTCTTTCTACCCAAGATGAAGGGAAAGCTTTCCATTTTCTGATAGCCTCTTTCATTTCCTTTTTCAAAGTACTGTAGTTTTCAGTGTAAAGATATTTTACTTCTTTTTTTGGATTAATACTTGTATTTCATTTTATTTAGTGCTATTGTGAAAGGTGTGGTTTCCCTAATTCCTCTCTCAATGTCTACTTCGAGAAACTTTATTATAGTGAGATGGAAAACGTGAAGAAAGGACAGATTCCTTAATAGATGATGAATTACCAAAGCTGAATGAATTGCCAAAGCTAAATTACCAAAGGAGATATAAAAATTTTAAGTAACCCAGTATCAGTCAATGAAACTGAAGGTATAATTAAAAACTTACTGGCAAGAAAATCTCAAAGCCTGATGGATTCACTGCTGAATTCTACAGGAAACTTAAGAGAAAGTGTAATGGCATTACTCCTCAAGCTTTTTAATGAAATAGAAAGGAAAACAATATCCCCAAAGTCATTCCTGGAAGCAAGTATTGTCTTGATGCCAAAACCAGAGAAAGACCCACCCAAAAAAGAATAATACAGGTCAATCTCCCTAAAGAACATAGATACAAAAATTCTCAGTAATATACTAGCAAACAGAATGCAGCAAATCATCAAGATTATACACCATGATCAAGTAGGATTCATCCTGTGGTTGCAGGAATGGTTCAACATATGCAAATCGAAACATATAATGCACCATATCAACAGAGTCAAAGACAAAAATCACATAATCATCTCAATAGACACAGAAAATGTATTTGACAAAGTCTTAACACCCATTCATGATAAAGACCTACAAAAAATTGGAATAGATGGTCTTTGTCTCAATCTCATAAAAGTCATCTATGACAAACCAACAGCCAGTATCATACTAAATGGACAAAAACTGATCGCTTTCATTCTAAAATCAGGAAGACAAGGATGTCCACTATCACCACTCCTATTTAATATAGTTTTGGAAACACTAGCCAGAGCAGTTAGACAAGAGAGAAATAAAAGGAATAAAGATAGGACAAGAAGAAGTTAAGTTTCCATTATTTGTAGATGACGTGATACTCCACACAGAAGACCCCAAAACTCCACCAAAGCACATCCAGATTTAATAACTAAATTCAGTCATGTAGCTGGATACAAGGTCAACACTAAAAATCAGTAGCCTCCCTGAATATCACCTGCTTGTCTCCCCCATCTCAGTGGCTGTTAAGTGGAGTTTACCTTGAAAGTCATAATCACCTGTTATCTGACCAAGAGGAACAGGAGGGCTCCCTGTAGAGATCCATGCAAATGACTCAAAAATGAAGAGAAAATACAACTCTAAATATTTTTTGATAATAAAGCAGCAATATTTCTTAAAAGATTGAAAGATTTAGGTAGAGTTAGGGCATGTGTTGCTTATCTATTTAGGAATGCAGTAATATTTATGAGATCCTATTTTCCTCTCTTAGGTTTTTCTTTTTTCAGTAATACTGTTTTGCTTGTGAAAATTTATGGGATACAGTGTGATAATCTGGCACTATGTACAGTGGTATATAATGATCATAATGGAGTAGTTAACATTTCCATCTACTTAAACTTCAAAACATTATTTTGATTGACACAATAAATGCACATATAAGACCTTTGTGATATTTCAGGATATGTATACATCATGTATTCGTATGTGATCAAATCAGAGTGAGTAATGTTAACATCTCATTATTATTACTTATTACTTATTTCTCATTATTTCTTACATTTAAAATATTTAAATTTAATTAAAATTTCAATTTCTGAAATTGAAAATATATTCTTAAAATGAAAACATCAAAGAATTATATTCCACTTAAATTTCTTTTAATGAATGTTTATCCTAAAATTCAGCAATAATTAAAGGCAGTTTCTGTTCCAAATTCAGATATTTATTTAATGTAATTATTTGAGAGGTGAAACTAAATCAGCCTACTCATTACTTCATTTTTCTTTGTTTTCATCCTTTCAACAGCTTGAACAAAAAGCTACATTTGGGGCCTGGGGATATAACTCAGTGGCACAAGCACCTGCCTGGCAAGTGCAAGGTCCTGAGTTCGATTCCTGGTACCAGAATAAATACATAAACAAACAAACAAACTATATTTCATAAATTATTCATATACTTGTTCAAAAACTCCTTTTGTGAATGACAGGAAAAGTTTAATCACCAGAAGACCAGGCTAAAGTGTTATCATTTAACTTTTTTTTCTTTAATAATGAGGATTTACTTTCAATAAAAACAGTGAAACTTTTTTGTTTATATTTTTATCATGGAAAATAACCCTGGAATGACTTATTGCCCTGTTTCTTCTTACTAAGACACTTGTGGTATTTTTCAAGCTTTGAGGTAGTCAATTGTTCTACTGAGTAGATTCTATTTGAATATTTATTGATATTTTTCTGGGGAAAAATTGAAGTTAAAGGCATGAGTATCTACTTTTAAATTATTGGTGTTGCAGAAAACTTCATGATGGTAATAAAAGTTAATTCAGGTCAACTATATAGAGTTTTCTCTAATCAGCAAGTTGCTCCTGATGAATCAAATGAGTTTAATAAAAGACATTTTGGCCTTAAAGGACCTACATAATCCATAGTCCTTCCCTAATCCCTATGCCAACACTGAGAATTATGCAAAGCAGATGCAAATGTAATATATATGAGTGAATGAATGTGTGGATAAATCTCAGCCAGCCAGAGTCCCAGGGCTTTGACTCTGGCTGGGGTAAGACAGTAGTATCATGAGGATGTAGGTGGGAACTGTTAGTGGTTTCAGTGAGAAAACAAAGGAGAACTAGAATCCAACTCTGAGAACCTAGAGTAAAAAGACCTTTGAAAACTTTTTAAGTTTATGGGAACAACATGATTCATACGATAGTGAAGGCCCTGCGATAGAACCCAGTGCAGACGAGTCAGAGCCTGTCTCCTTGGCTTCTCCTGTGCATATCTATGGGCACATCCTCACGACAGGCATTCTCTACAGTGCTTCCATTTTGGAACAAGTAATAACTTTTTGTTGATAATCTCAAATAAATTGATTCGGTGCATAATAAATGAGTGCATATACTAATTCTATAACAACATGTTATTTATTTACCTCGTATTATGATATAATATCTCTACACATAGACATATACCCAGCTGCTGCATTTTACTTCCCAGTTTAGTCTTTGTGTGTATAGACATTTTGATTCCACATTGTTCTACTTTAATTGTCCAAGACTACTGAAAAAAGAAGTAAGCAATATATAAATAATGCACTTACACTGATGAAAGGCCAAACAAATGTAATTCTCAACAAATATTTGAAATCATGCAGCAGGGAAGTGTGGAGCAAATAATCTTCATGTAGCCTATGCTGCAAGATGCATGTGCTAAATTTTAAAAAGTCCATACATTTGCAGTTATTTACATTTCAAATTGCTAAAATTTACTTCATTTTATTATAGTCATGGTGTTTTGATATATATATGTGTGTTCATATATATATATATGTATATGTATATGTATATATATGTATACACACACACACACACACACACACACACACACACACACACATATATACATATGGTAAGTTTTCATCACCAGTACCTATCTTAATGGTCATAGTAGCCCCATGAAAGAGGTATACTTACTGTACTTGTTTTGTAGATAAAATATTGATTCCTGAGGAACTGAGATACTTGAGCCACAGTCACACATTTCTTGTATAGTAGAACAAATTGGATGGGATTCAATTTAATACTAATTGTTTATACTTCCTCTCAAAAAGTTATATTAAAATGTTTTAATGTTTAATATAAATACATAAATCCTAAATGATATAGTCCATAAAAGTGGTTATGATTTTAGCTTTCTTCCATTTATTATTAATAAATAAGTATATGTTTTACTCACAGAGTAATAGAAGTGTATCCTGTGCATCATTCATTATTACCAGGCTTATTCAAACCTAACATTTATTTGCGTTTTAAGTGAAAAAATGTTTGTTATCCATAAATCCAAGTGTATGATTGATACTCTGTGAGAAACTTACTTATACAACAGAGGTTTTAAAAGAAAACATATTTAAGAGCATATTCTTTCCATATAAGAATAAAAGCCTAATTGCTTCTCAGCCTTTTGGATAAAATGAAGTGAAGAATAAAAGCCTAAATCTTGCTCAATGTCAGCCATGCTAATCATTTCAAGAGTCATTTTTTGAATATTAGGAGGGACTTTGGCTTTACTAGCTTGTTCTCCATAGAATTTGTGTAAAAAGATATTTATCACGGCAAAATCTGCATCAGTGACTTGAGTCTTCTTTCCTTACTAGGGTGAGTGTTTTCTGTTCCAGAATTACTCTGCTAGAACTCTCACTAGCCACCTTTACTCCTGCCATGATTGTGTGTTAGGAGGTTAGTTCCTAGGCAGAGGTGTTTCTTTCATCTAACATGAAATATACATTTAAAATGCTAAAACTGGCAAATGCAAGTATCGTTGAATTTAGGGCCACTTCATTAAAGCTAAACAACTTTCCAGTCTTGTGCAGTTCAGTATAGGTACTAATATGTATTTACTCTGCATGGTATTCAATTTTTTGTCCAAAACATGTGAAGATAATGTATCATGAAGTATAAAAAATGGAAGTTTCATTTTAATAGCTTTAATTTTTCTTCTTTTTTTTTTTCACTCTCCAAATACCTTTTGAATTAATCCTATTGAGTTCATTTTCCCAACCAATGTCACTCCTGGAACTTGAGAAACTTTTGAATTTCTGTGACCCTTATTTTACATATTTTTTTAAAGTAGGAATATTGTATATAGCTGTCAGATTTGTTGGCAGAAGCAAATCTGGGACCAATGTGCAGTTTACCTAACAGCAGGCTCGTAGAAATACTGTTTGTTCCTTCCACTTTATTATTACTGAAAAATAGTGCAAAATTATTTCCCCTCAACTCTTAATCTTAGATTCTTTGGAAAGGGCATTTCTTAGTATGTTCTAGAATAGAAACTTTTCATTGTTTTTAGCAGGTGAAGTGTATGTAGCTGTTTAAAGATTTTTCAAGAAGCTTGCCGTGTTGTATGTACTGTCTTCCCTCTTCATCTTACTCCAGCGTATCTTGGTCAGACATGGCTTATTTAAGGACATCCACCCTGTGCTATTTGACTGTATACTGAATAAAGCTTTTTGATTTAAAAATTTTGAGTTAATCACTGCACTTCGTTTCAGTTCCTCAGTTACTTCTAACTTGTTTCACAGAAGAACTGCTTGTGGAAATGTGTCCACGTGATGCCGTCAAGTTTCCATCATGGAAACTCTCTTATATATAACTTCCCAAGCATTTGTGTGCTAGGTATTTGGCCACCAAAATATGTAACCTGGGAAATTTCTAGTTTTGAATGTCAGTGGAGGCAATATTATTTCTGCAGTAATGTGGCTGTGCTTTCTGTCCTGTTAACATTTTCAATGTGTGGTAAACTCTGAAAGACTATTCCATGTTCTTTAGTTACAGTTTAACACTGCACGTAGTACACATATTTGGAGGAGTTTTCAGTAACTTTTCTAATATTTAATTTCATACTCAATCTAACTCAGTGTAAGTAAATGTTAACTAGATGAGTGGTTCTAGTTCTTTGATTTTCTATTTCATTCTCAAGGTAGAAACATTACTATTGGCTTGGAGCTTTGAAGTAATTTTTCCCACAACACAGAAACTGCAACTTTTTTCTTCCACACTAGAGTCATTCAAATTTTGTGCTGTCTTGTAAGTAAACTGCTTGTTTTACCTGAGGCTACACTAAGAATTTCAAACAGAGCAAATTTTAGCAGGTCAACTATATATTGAGGTAAATAAATTATACAAATTTAATAGGTGAACTTCCAAATAAAGTCAGACTAATAGAAGGCCAGGTCAGATGTGACCACATGCTGGAAATCATTTGTGTAATGTGATCCATGTAGGTAGCCAACTTGTTCATTATCAAACCCAATATTCATGCTTTGACCTGCGTGTACTTCTTGTGTTGGCCAAGTAAATCATAAGATCAATTGGTTTTCCTCCTAATTGTGAAAGGCATTGTGTGAGACTCTTTATAGAGCTTCAGAAAATCAATTGATATGTCTTAGATAATAGTTTCCTGATTTATATCTTAAGGGTCAAGGAGTGTATTTTATATTAAATGTCATAGTATACTCTTGACTTACCAATGAACAAGCCCAAGGGATGTACTCTTTTGGACTAGACAAAATACACATATTTTAACCTTCATAATAAGACTTTATTCCATCATTTACTTTTCAGTAGCATATTCACCAAATGGTATGAATTTAATTTACTCTCTGGGTTTGTATATTTAGTTGGATAGACTATTTTAGTTCTTATTGAGATCAGAAAGCAGTATGACTTACAGCCAACTCAGAGGGTAAGTGTGCAGTACTCCTGAGTTGAATGTAGGTTTTGTGTGTACATGTGAGTATGTGCAGAATTTAATACTTACATGAGTTCTGTATGTTTAGCAAAATGTGAGGCATTTGTCAGAGGAAGACACCACTGCAGAAACAACAACCTCCAGGTTCATGTCTTCTATTGCATAGAACAGGTGACCACATATAGCAGCCCTGGAATCATGGTTTTTGTTATTATTTGGCTGACAGTTGTCTTACTAAGTCACTTTACTGTCTCATTTCATCACTATTTTGCATGTCCCTCTAGGCTTGGGGAAGCAGTTATATTTAATTATTTTCTATTTTCTTAAAGTTAGTCTTCCTGAGTTGTTCCTGAATTGCTTACCTGCTTTTCTCTCTTAGGTTACTTACATATTCCTAGGAATAAAGGTGCTGTATCTATTCCTTATAGAGTATAAAGTTACAAAGTTTTGCTTAACTCTGTATGAGGGGGAAAGAGGTTGTGTATCAGCCCACTTGAGTGCACATTTTAACAGCAAATATTAACAAAATTTAGTTCAGTTTGGTGTCTTTTTTATTGCACCAAAGTACAAAGTACTACTTTAATAAGATACTGAAGACTATTACTACAGTCACTGGAAAATACTCCTTAATTCCTTGAAAATATGCTAATATAAAGTTAAATATTTTAACATTTTCATCCTAGTTACTTGTTGACTGAGGCAAAATTTCCATAAGAAGCAGCAGTAGTTACATATTCAGGTGGTATATTTAGCATTTCTATTAGATGGCTTTAACTGAATAATCATAATCTACTACTAATTTGTATTTTTAAGGATCTAAGGAAGTATAAAGTACTCTTTCTAACTATTGCTTTTTTATTAATATATATTAATAAACTAAGGTAGTTTACAGAAAATACAAATTCAGATACAGAAAATATAATATAAACTAGTCTTTAAAATACATTTAAATTGGGAAAGTATCATTAAGGATGAAGCAAGCATGGATGTTGATATGCGACATAGTTGTAATATTACTAAACTGAATTTTTAAATCTCTGTTTGCACCACAAAAATTAATTGGCAGAAAAAGATCCTATGTAGATGATCTTGATCACCTTTTCAAATTATCTTGGCAATTGATATTCCTCTTAAAGTCCTCAGTATATTTGAAGCAGTAAAGAAAAAATTATTAACTAGGTATTTAATTGATGCTTACAGGGATTATCATGATAGTTCAAGTCAACCCTGTGTTTATTGCTGCTTATCACCCTTTCAAATTTTTTTATTGCTTTACTTCCCTGCTGAAATTATCAACCATGCATCCCACTTTCTGTCTGTCGGTCTCTCTGTCTATCCACCCATCCATCATCCATTCATCTGTCCATCCAAGTAAGCCAATCTGCCTGCTTACCTACCTACCAACCAACCAACCAACCACCAATCATCTTACCTGTCATCCTTGAAGCAAGCAAACAAACATAGAAAAATACTCTAGCAAATAAAAACATTGCTTAATTCTTCGCTGTATAAGATGAAATGAAAATCCATAAGCATATGTCCTGTTTACCTTTGCCTGTAGTTCTTAATGTCAATCTAAAATCATCCACAAAGAATTCTTTCCTCTTATCATACAAGCTTCTTCTGTGCCATTTGTATTCCAGGCCCTGGGACGGATATCTAAGATTCAGAAATCAGTTCATGACCTCAGCTTTGTGCTTTGCAGAATATACAATGTTTATCTAAAACAGATACATTACTATACAATGGCTGCAAGATGCCAGAAAGTGTTGTTAGAGGGTGACTGGGGAAGTTGGCAAAGGCTTCACAGAAAGGGTAATATTTAAGCTAGCTGTAGTACTATGAGTAGAGTTTATCAAAATGCAAAGATATGCAATAAGGAAAATTTTAAAAATAGTGTGGTTGTTTGGTTTGTTTCTCATGAAGTCGCAGAAGTAGGCTGAGTGTGGTGTGGGTGCACCTTATAGACATGGAGTAGCCTAACTTGGGGAAGAAGCTGGTAAATAGTAACTAAGACATTAGTAATTAGTGCATAATGTGAGCAAATAGCTTTGTAAATAAAATAGTGTGAAAGTTGTTATACGGGAAAAGAGTACAGGGAATGGAAAGAAATGATGAGAAACTGATAAGAAAGCAGTGCCGGGGCTTCAGAGGCCATTCTTTGGATGTGGCAGAAAGGAAGAGAAGCTGCAGCTGCCACCGTATGTGCTGGTTACACGGGAGGGAGGGAAGAAAGAGTCTGAGGTTGCAAAGAAATTACAGGATAAGCTTATTTCCCTGTTCATCACCAGTGCTCTGTTCTGCCACCCCCGGCCAGAATCAGTCCTGGCCCGGGGTCCTGGAGATCAGAGAGGGCCCAGCCATGCCCTGAATTCACAAACAACAGTGGGGAGATGTAGATCTGGGGTGTTCTTCTATTCTCGTCTCAGGCTCATTGATAAACTTTATGTAAGTGTACATCAGGCCGGGGTTATAGTGTAGTCAAGAGTGCTTCCCTCATATGTGCGGGCCTTGAATTCTAGCCCCAGCACTGGAAATCAAATCAAAACAAAACAAAACATAAAATGCCAAAAGAAAAAAGAAAGGAAGGGAAACAAAATCTAAAAACTAACCCGTTAGCTGGTGTCAGTGTGCTCATAAGTACTTGTCTGGGAGGAGATTTCATCAACTGATTTTCCGTGTCGGTTTTAACACTGAATAACAGACAACCACTGGTCTTGCAATCTCAATGTCCTTTTATTTTTCAAAGATTATGTTTGTATTTTGTTCCAGTTTTGAAGGAAGTAGCTCGTGGGAGAGTGGCAGAAAATACACAGGTTTTATATCCCAGAGATCTGTGCTTACACTCTGGCACTGTGTGACTGCAGTCTGAGTACTTAAACTCTCTAAAGTGCCACTTTCCTCACCTAGGAGACCTCTATAGCCTTTGCTCCAGTGTAGGGCTGGTCACCAGAAGGGATTCATTAAGTGATAGAAATAATGAACAATGTTTTTATTTTTTAAAGTATGTGATGGCGACTCTGACTCGTTCTAGTTTCTGCCGTCCATCAAACTTTATCACTGCAGCCATCTACAGTCAGCTGCATTCTTTTCTGAGTTCTTTCCTTGTACTTCCTCTTGGCAGCTCCCGTGCTTTAATTTAAGTTGTAATGCATCTCATGAGCTTACTAGATAGAAGGGCTTCATGCATCTGGTGTTCCCTCTGGGGTAGACTGTTATATATACTAATTACATATGTATAATATTTCAAAACATTTTCTATTTAATGTTTTTAAGAACATATGGTTCAGAGGTAACTATTACCACCTTGATCTTACTGTATTATATCCCAGATAATGTTGTGCACCATGTAAACATTCTATAGTATTGGTGGCAAACCTAAAAGATTTGCTGTCATTGGTCTGTAGTCTATCCATAGTGCTTATGCTGTATTAGAGAAAAATCAAACACTACTTGTACTTGAGGAAACTTGGATTTTTTTATATAGTCACTTACGTAATCCGGTATAAAACTTTACACCTTTACAAATATATGTAGCGTCATCATCATTGCATTAAAAATTCCATTTAGAAACATCGCACTCAGAAATCTGGAAAAATTTAACAGTGAAGTATAGATGATTAAAATGTTTTTATTGTTGTATTCTTCATTTAATTTTCATATATGTATTTGCCAATAGGTAATTTATCCCTGGTTAATTTTGTAAATTAAAATTTCAATAAGAAATGTCCATGAATACCAATAACTCAATCATAGTTTTAAAATATTTTTAATAACTCATGGAATAACAGTACAAACAGTGGTCAAAGCATTTCGCATGGATTTTTCTGACTGTTTTGAATTACACCTGACCATATCAATTGGTATATCAACAATTACATCAGTTTTATTTTATCACTCTATGTTTGCAATATATAACAATACCATTCTTTTAGGTAAATTAGTGTCTTGATCATTTTTATTTCCTTTCCCTCTATATACTCCCATCTCCTTCCTTCCCCTAATCTTTTCTCCTGTCTCCAAAAATGTACCTTCCTGTTTCCTGCCTTCTCTCTTTCATTTTACTTATTAAATTATTTATATTTTGGGTTTCTCATACAACAAAAACCATGTGGTATTTAACTTTCTGTGTTTGGTTCATTTTATGTAACATTGTAGCCTTAATATTTACCCATTTTCCTACAAATAATCCAAATTTGTCCTTTTACAGCTGAGTAATTCTTCATTGCACACGATGCACACACACACACACACACACACACACACACACACACACACACGTGTACCGTATTTTCTTTGTTTGTGTGTTGGTAAGCGTCTGCGCCAATGATGGTAAACCTTTTAGAGATGTAGAGACAGGTGCCAAACTGCAGCCCCAAGCCCACTCATTTATCACCAACCCTAGTTAAACTTAAATACCAAGGCTTAGTTTAGAAAACAACTCATGCATTAATGTCTTAAAAGAAAAACATATAAAATGCATGCTATAGATTTACCACCACTGAAACTAGGCTGTTTCTATAATTAAGCTGTTGAGAATTTTGTGTGTCACTGTAATATGATGGACTTTAGCTCTTTTGGGAAGATAGCCAGGAGAGATATAGCCGGGTCAAGTGAAATTTCTATTTTAAGTTTTTTGAGGATTCTCAGTACTGATTTTCATAGTGATTGTGCTAGATTTCCTTTTTCCCCCACATCCCTGCCAGTGTTTTATTAGACACAGGTCCATGTAACCTAGCTGTCTGACCTTTGACTAAGAGCCTAGAAGCTCATGTTTAAGGAAGCCCAGGCCCTCTAACAGATGGTGAGTGCTTGGACATCATGTGCAGGAGAAGAGGTCTCGATCCATCTCTCACACTGTACTAAAGTCAGGTCAAAATGGATTAAAGATCTAGCTATGAAAACAAAAACACTGAGTCTGCTAGGAAATAAAATAAGCACTTGAAGACACAGGCACAGGCAAAGAGTTTCTGAACAACTGAAATTACGTAAGAACTAATGCCAAGAATCTGCCAATGGTATTATATCACGCTAAGCATCTGCACAACAAAGGAAATGATAGAGTGAAGAAACAATCTGCAAAATGAGAAACTCTTCCACCTACTCCTCTGACAGAGGACTAATGTCTGAAATCTAGAAGAACTCAAAAAATTAGACCCCCCAAAATAAAAGATCTCTCTAGAAATGAGCAGTTGAAATAAATAGACATTTCTCAAAAAAATACAAATGGCTCATAAATACATGAAAAGTTGTTCAGCATCTTTGACCTTTAGAGAAATGCAGATCAACACTGAGATTCTGTCTGACTTAGAAAGAATAGCTATTATCAAGAATTCCAATTTATGCTATTTTTAAATATCTAAATGCTAAAGGGTTGGGCAATAATGAGGTATTCCATGGGATCGTTTGACAAATTTAAGAGGCTGTTATTATTATAATCATTAGTAGTAGTTTCATTGTACCGTGTAAAAGGCAAGCAGTGGGTACTGAGAAGGCACAGTCAAGTTATAAAAATACATGGCTGTCTAGCAACTTTCTAGAGTCATCTGCACTGAGTCAACCCTTCCATGTGCCTAGCAAGCCCTGTGCTTGTTGGTGAGAATGCCTATTTCCCTCATGTGTTAATATGTCTGTCTTCCCCATTTAAATGTAACAGTATCTTCTTTTCAAACCATTTTATAATCTCAGAGCCTATCAAATGTCTGACACATACAAGGCAATAAATTATTATGTATGGAATGACTTAATGGAGCAAGCAATTACTTAATCAATTTCACTACCACTGTAGTTTTCACCAATTCTCAAATTTTAGTGGGCATTGTTACCTACGCAATACAGTTTTATTATGCAGATTCTAACTCCTGCACATGGAAGTTCTAAGCAGAAAGCTATACACACTGGAGATATGCAAATAAATAAGGGCGCTGGTGTTTTTGATTCAGAAGGAAGCATCATTCTTCAGTACCATTGATGTATACTGAGGTGATTAGTAAATCTGTGAAGTAGTAGTGTCAAGGTGAATGAGGGCCTGGGTGTCCTGTGAGAAAGGTATGAGGTGACTACAAGGCACGTGGTGAAAGCCTTGGTTCTGACTCTGCCCACTGTGTGCCTGATAGATCTGTGAGGTGGGTATGAGTATATGAATAGAAGGTAAAGGTAAAAACAACTTCATCAAAGTGGGCCGCATTACAGCACTGCCTAAAGCTGCACAGAAAGACTGGCATTTCAGATGGGCTGCGCTTCCGCTCACCCGCGGTTCAAACCAAGGGAAAAGCAGGGAGCAGAACTGAGGGACAAGTAACAGGAGAGCATCTCAATATGCGGCCTGTGTGGATGTACCGACACCAGGAAGTAACTGGAATGTGACTTCTGACTTCAAGATGCCCCGCCCTTCCTCACTTCCCATTTTAGTCTCTTCTCCCGTGTTAGTGGAAAGGACCTAGAAAGCACTGCTGTTCCCATAGCTAGATCTGCTTTTTAGGTGCTGGCCTTGTGGAAAGTTTGATTTTCAAAAGCATCTATACTTTCAAATTCACCACTGAATCTTTTAAAAATACTGTGCATTCTTTGAATCTGAGCCATATCTGATAAATCTTCAGGGAGGACACATAGGTGTTTATACTTGTAATCTCCTAAAGTGATTTGAATGCTTGGCCAGGTATGGGGTTTTATTAATATCTTACTGTATTTAGAAGCAGCTAACTTACTTATCCCATTTTTAGCTATACCTGTCCACCTCTTGCAATAAGCTCATCACCTAGTCTCTTCATAGTCTTCTGTCTAGTTATTTTGTTGTAGACTTGCTTTCATAGATGCTGTATCTCTCTCACCATAATAGCAATTTCTTTTATTCCCTTTTCCATTAATCTTCAGTCCAGAGACTTTCTTCCTCCTCTTCTCCACAGGTAGTGTATTAGCTGTCCTGAATTTATTTAAAATTGGAAACCCAATGATTGCACATATCTAAATAGGTGACCAAGGTCATTATTAATATAAGGATAAAAGAACAGAGTGACCAGAAAGGAGAAATTTCTACAAAAAGAAAGATGGAGTATGGGTCCCTAATGAAACAGTATCTGTCATTTTACTGACCTTTTAAAGAAGATTCTGCTCCTGTCTAATTCATCTGTGGAACAGTTGCATCTTCCCGTGGCTCATTGCTTCCATTTACTCAGCTGCTAGAAATAATGGCCATCGGCAAACCTTTTGAAATTTTCAGATGAAAAGAAGTAAATTAAGGAAGTTCCCCAGGTGTATGGCTTCCTCACAAAAAGAATGGTGAGCAGACCTCGGAAAGCAAGTAACAGTGAACACCACCTAGGTACTGTTACATCTTAGTGCAGTCTATAGCCATACCACCCTGAATGTGCCCGGTCTCTGTAATTCTCAACACAGCCCAGCTTGGAGAACCATAAATGTGTGCTCTTTATGTATAGAGAGGTTTTGCATAAATATTTTTCTCAATTGAGCAGAGTATAGTGGATTTTACGTTAAAAAGTAAGAGCTGTTAGAGACGGCTATATCAATAAGTTACACTCTGTGAATTAATGCCGTGGGAATTTCTTTCTTTGGTTATTGCAAAGCTGGTTAGTATTTTAGAGCTATTAGTCACAAGCAGTTGTACCTGGGAGTGAAATTTTTCATTACCATCCAAAGATGATTCATTTTGTTACATGTGAGAGAAACTTTGAAAATAAATTCCAGTGATTTTTAATGTTCCCAAGGACTTTGATAAGTGTACCTACAACTTTAAAAGATTACTTTTTGCATAGTCTACCTATATGATCTTACATAGTATGATTAAAAAACTAAAACCAGAACTTGCATATCATCCAGCAGTCCCAATACTGGATGTACATCCAAAGGAAGTGAGATCAGTATGTCAAAAAGATATTTGTGATCAGATGTTCATTGCAACACTAGTCACAGTAGCCAGGAAATAGAACCATGATGTCCACTAACAGGTAATTAAATGTGGTATAACAGGTCAGAGCAAACGATTTCATAATAGGAAGGGTCATATTCCTCACAGAGTGCTTTAGAAGCCCCCATGTATCACTGTTCTCCAGTGATGGAACCAGTTACTCATTTTCCTGGGCCAAGGATGTTTAATTGGTCCAGTATTGCAAGTAAACTTGGGAAGTATAGCATGAAACATGTAGCATACTAAACTCCAGAATTTTAAAAAAATTGTATGACAGTTAAATCATTTTCATATTTCATGTCAGTATTTAGTACTGTGGAATGCAGTACACAAAAGCAAGGTTGCCTCAAAGGTCACACAACTGTTAGAAATGGTGGTGGGACAGAACAGCGCTGATGTGTTCTGGTCTCTCAGGACCTCAAAATACATTTGACTGCACAGGGAAGATGCGTTTAAAGGGTATCTAAGTTATATGGCAGTTATTTTCAGCAATGAATATTTTGTACCCTTAATTTTTAGTACAAATTCAGTTGACAATTATTTATACTATGAGATATCTCCTGTTCTATAACTTTAAATTACTGAAATTTATGAAGTATCTGTACCACAGAGATTTGTGTGCTTGATTTTCATATTTGTGTTTTAGAATTACATTGATTATTTGAGTAAAGGAAATCTCCCTAAGTGCTGAAAGTTTTTATTATATTTGCAATTATTATTTTATTATTTTAGTATATAAATCATTTTTAAATGCACTGTTTATTTCTTTGATTTATTAAAGAGGAAAAGTTGAGTAGGTTTTGAATTCATTTAGAAACATCATTCTGTGAATTGGTACTTGTGATATTCTCGAAATGAAATTATTGATGTAGAATAAATTTGATGGAAATGTTTTGCTTTCCTAAAAAATGCAGTATCAATCTACTTTTATGTTGCTGTTTGTTTTCTTCTAAAGAAATAATTAAGTAATTTTCTATCCCCTCCTACAAAATATATACTATACTAGTAAGAGGACCAAAACTAAAGTAGTGTCAGTGCCCCTGAGTTTCTTGGTATATTTGATAAACTGTTCCTGATTTTCTCATGACTAAGAAGGATCACCTATGACACTGTCAGAATTGACTCACTCTTGCATAACACTTCCTTTGATCCTGTTCCCAGTGTGGAAAAGAGGAATGTTTTTAATTTTAGAAGAGTTTTGAGAGAGAATAGCATTTTTAATGTTGGGGAACAGGAGTTTCAGGAAGAGTTTTGAGACATAACGAAAGGAGAATCACATATTTAATCTTATAATCACAATAAATTACAGTTATTTCCTAATACAATGCTGTCCTGTAATTCCTTCTTTCATTTACTACAGTTGCATTTGTTTTGAGCATTCCAAAAGGTTGACCATCTTCAGAAATGATTTTTCTAGAAGATTTGGGGAAGGAATGGTGGGAAAGGAGGTAGAAAAATAAAACTGAGAAAAAAATTGAAATAGAGCCTTTGTGAAAGGGAAGAGGACCAAGAATTGGAAGGAGCAGGGAAAGATGGGAGAGGTAGGAGAGAAAAGACAAGAATTAAGACTGCTGCATGTACCAATCTCTCATGGTAAGTATGGTCACTGTGTACTGCAAACATGTACTAACAAAAAGTACAGACCAAAACAAAACAAGGATTCCTACAAAATTCATCAATATTTTGCTTCCAATTTCAATTATTCCCTTTCAGATTCCAAAGCTTAATTCTCTAACATTGCTTAATAAACTATATTTAGTTATTAGTAAATTGCTCTTTTAGCCAGTGTGGTGGGCAGAGTAATGTACCCCCTCCAAGGTGTCTACATATGTTAACACAGCAAGGGGCTGATCTGAACATTATAAGGATTATTTTGTTGGGACTAGTGGAATCACAAGGGTTCTCACATAGTGTTCAGCATATTGGGCTGATGTAATAAATTCCATGGCTTAAACAACAAGGCTTACACAACAAGCATTTATTTCTCACAATCCTGGCAAGTGAAAAGCTTCAGGATCGTGATCCAGTGGATCTTGTGTTTGGTGAGGGCTTGCTTACTGGTTTGCAGATGTCCTCATTTGGCTCTCCTTTGTATCCTCCCACTATAGAGAACTAGGTAAGCCTGCGTCTTCTTATAAAATAAAAAAAAAAATACTAGTTCTATTCATGAAGACTCCACTGTTATGATTTAATTATCTTTAAGGGTTCCATGTCCAAGTATTACTGCAATGGGGGATTAGATTTCAACATGTGACTCTTTGGGGAAACATACTATGTAGGAGAAGAGGAGCAGGAAGAGTGAGAAGCAGAGAACTGGTGTCCTGAAAGAGTCACCTGGGCATTGTTCATACTTTATGCCTGGAAGGAGTTAGGGTCCAAGAAGTGTGAACCGCCTAGAAGCTGGAAAGTCAGAGAAGACAGTTTCATCATGAGAACCCTAAAAGGAATGTAACTTAATGAGGCCCATTTTAAACTTTGATCTCTAAAACTGTAAGATGAAAATGTGTGGTTTGAAGTGTGAAGCTGTAGCAAACTGAGACAGTGAGTACTGGAATCAAAGGAAGGAGCATTCTGCGTTTCATGGAGAGTCAGTGTTGCTCAATTCCTGTGTTTTTGTACGGAAGGACACTGCTTCTCTAAAACTTGGCATTATCTTCAACTTTCAGACAATGCATAGCTACGCTTTCTGAAGCTCAATACATAGACACTGTATAGTATACTTTTAAATTTTTAAATTTTATTAGTACATGTTTGTAGTACACAATGATTATATTCCTCCTGGGGAATCAGCACAAGCACATCACATGTTTTAATTCTTTTTTCATCCCTTTCCCATCCCCGACCTCCTTCCTCCCCCCATTTCTTGATCCACTTCCCTTTTGCAAAAGATCTGTCTCCTTGTTTCCCATTACTGTCTTCTGTTTTGCTTCCTTATAGGAGAAACAACGCAGTATTTAGGGTCATGGATCTGATTGATTTCCCCTAACAGCACAGTCTCAAGGTGCATCCATTGTGCTACAGATGATTCAAGTTTATCCTTCTTTATGAATGAGTCACCCTCCATAAATGCAATACTTTCTTTATCCATTTGTCTTAGTTACTTTTTTGTTCAGACAAAATACTCGACACCTAAAGTTGAAGGAGGAGAGGTTTATGTAGCTCACAGTTGGTCGATGTTTCAGTCCATAATCAGCTGGCGCTAAGATAGGATGGCCTGGCAGAGGACAACAGTCATGGCAAGTACCAAAGCCCCAAGTGGAGAGGACGAGACTCTCCCATTCCTTTATATATTGTATCCAGACTGCTGTGATTAGGGCAGTGCCAAGCCAATGAGCGACTGATACAGCAGTCACACACCTTTAATCCCAGCATCACATACTCTGGATTCAGCCACCTCCAAGAAGCCTAAGACAGCCTGAGGCTTTGGAAAGACAGCTCGCCACAAAGCGTCATGCCCTTCATCTGTTGTTGGACATACAGGCTACTTCTAAGATGGAGCTACTATATACTGTGTCATGCTGCTTTTGTACTGCTGTATAAGCATTCTCCTGCCTTCTTTTAAAAGTGAAATTGTATAGATCTATTTTCTTATTTCATTTTATAGTAACTTTTTGACATATCTTTCAATACCGAATTAAAACTATCTGTCATCTTTTTTCACTGGATACCATTAGTAACTTCTCATTCCAATTCTAACAACCAGCATTTCCAATAATTGTCAAATGTCCCCAGGGGCAAATCACCTCTGAGTGAGTACCATTGGGCTATAACCCCTGAGCACTTAACAATTTTCCTGTAACATTTTCTGCAAAGTGATTTTTTTAATCACCACTCTTGGTAGATGGACTCTGTTTTAAAGCACCAAAGTACCTGCAGGTGTAAAGCCGCATCTCACCTCACTGATAGATCAAAATTAAAATGCTACATTTTTCCTAGACATCAGTCACCTTAGCTAGATCTTTGTTGTACTGCTTCAGAATATTTCCCCTCTTTCCTTTCTTATCATGAACCGCTTACCTGCAAAACTTTCCTGCTTAAGTATCCTGCCCTACCAGATCTTATGCATTGACTTCTGGAGACATCTTTCTTTATAGGCCCCAAACAGATGAATATCTGTAGTTTCCTTCTCCTACTAATCGCTCATTCACCTCGAGTCCTGGAATTCTAGTAGTTGTATTTACTTTAGAATATCGAATCTAGCTTCGTTCTCATTTTCACACACAAGTGAATGCCACCACTGACCACAACTGAAACCTGGGTCCCCAGTAGTACTGTTCACAAGTAACAAAAGCCAAACTGAGAGTGTAAGCAGAAAAGCCACGCCAAAGCAAACAAGCAAACAAAAAGGGTAAGTCATTGAGTATAATTTCAGAAAATCATTTGCGAAACGGCCTTCACATTGTATGCAAGGACTGGGAAGTGTCCAGGCCCTCGGGAGAATTGTGCACCCTCAGCAGTGGCTTTTCTGCGTTTCCGTGGTTCTTGCTCTCTGCAGGCCAGTGCTTTCTGTTAGGGACTCTCCATGAGGAGAGCGACCATGCCGAAGCTTCTCAAAGTGTATGAGTTCTCCTAACCCAGACTGAACTATGATGTCTTACTTACAATTGCAGTTTCCTGAGAGAATGATGACATGGGCATATGGAGGACACTTACTGTAAAAAGGTGTTCCAAAGGTGACAGCCACACCTGATTCAGTAATTTACCCACATTACCTTTTACCAATCTGAAATACAATTCTCAATTTAAAAAAAAAAAGTATGATAGAAAAAAAATTACACATACAGAAATTTAACTATATGAAAGCAGCACAAAATGAGAAGATGTCATTTTGGGAAAGAGAACATTTACATAATTATAAATATGTATCAACCCTCATACTTCAAATTTCTTTTATCGAAGAGACTTTTTAAAGCAGTTTTGTCCAGATACAATGGCTTATTTCTCTTCATGGAGACACAAATTTAATTTTTCCTCTGCAAATAAACAAAAATATCAAGACCTTTTAGAAGAATCTCTAAGGTATTTTTATATAACAGAAGCTACAGTTTAAAAAAAGAAATATTTCATTTTTTCTTAAAAATATCTTTATTTAAAATAGATCAATTTTTATAAAGTATGTTTATTGAAACTCTCCATATAAATTAGTATTTCAGCAAGGACATATGTAAAATTTCATTTATCATGATAAAAAGAACTGGTGAGTTTGGAGTTTTGTTTTGTTAAATAAGGATGTTATGTTTTATTTTCTGACAAGTTCACTGACAGAGCTTCAGAGGTAACTTCACAGCATCTGCACTTACCTGTCAGCCAAGAATGAGTCAGTCGTAGATTTGCTAAAAATGACATGGCCAACATGGCATAATATTGAACCCTAGGAGAATTTCAAAACACTATTATGGCACTAGACCCTCTCATTAGTGCCATGGTTTTTATTAGTACAAGCAAGTTATCTAACATTTGCAGAATTGCTGGTAGAATACAGCATATGCTGGATGTCTTGGCATTCTGACATCTCTTTGTGTTCCACTGCTTTATTTTTTAAAGACCTGTTTACAGCTTTTTGGACTTTTCTAAGTATATTTAAAACGTGAGGACACAGTGTAGATCCAGATTTGGGGGGAGAGGGGTAGTAGGAAAAGCCTGTGAGTACATGAAGCCAGAATAAATACTTGTTTTCTGTCAGGCCTCATCTCTAGGGAGGCAACACCCTACCCAGGAAAGAAGAGCCTGTGATCTGGCTAAGGGTCTAGACCTAGCACTGCACGTAATAACCTGTGTTATTCTTACCTTCTCCTAGGTTCATTTCTGACCTGTGAAGTAGAGGGCAGGCATTCTAGGGCTGTTAGTGGTGATTTTTTTTATAGTCCTCTTGCTGCTTCCTCCCTTCCTTTCCTTCCTCACTTTCAAAAACATTGGTGGAGAAAATAACAAGTGATAGGCACAGTGATGACCACACTGCTCAGACCAGGTGCCTCATCCTGTGTGTAAGTGAGCTCATGTTATTACTACACGTAGGTGGGCTCCTGCATCCCACATACGCATTAGCTCTTATGGAAAAACCCTTTGGAGTGAATTTAACCAAGTCTGAGTGCTGTTTCTCTGTACTTAAAGAGATGACAGAGAGAGAAATGCCAGGGTTGTGATTCAAAATGCCTTCACTTACATTCAGAACTTATCCTGAGAAACCAAAGGATCCAGTTTTTGAAAAGAGTAGAAATAAAACTATCCATGATAGTTTTAATGTTTTAAGCACCAGTGCAAGCCATGACGGTTGCCTGAACTCCAGGCCATCAGTCGTTGGTTTCCATTTCCAAGGTAACATTTGCTATGTACCACTTACAGAAAACTCCCAGACCTGTCACTGCTGCTACCCAACGTGGTGAGCCCCAGCTGAGTTCCCGAGTTTTTGTGACACTTCCTTGGGAGTAAATGGTCTTCCCCAGGTGCAGGTATACTGAATAATGTGGACTTGAGTCGACACAACCACCATTTCAAAGCAAGAACAAGTTGAGAAAACAAGGGAAACAGTGAAATCTTCTGATGGCTTCTCTAAAGCATAGCACAATATGTAGGTGAGATGGGGAACATCAGTTAGCTACATACTTACATAAATATTTCAAATAAAAATGAGTAAATAAGTCTGGAAGATGTCCTTCATTTACACACAGTTATAAGCTTATATCTGCCTAATTCGTAACAACAGATGTCACCTTAAAGTCAAATTTAAGTCAAAATTAAGACAACAAATTTCTTTAAAACCATTTGATTTGTGAGGTCTTTCCGAAGGCGGAGTCATGACAGACATTGCGTGTCTGGGGGAGGTAGGAGTAGACTGGAGGTAGGAGTATCCAGTACTTTTCACAGTGGTGGTAACATCAAGAAATCTCCTGGGGAAATTTCATTTCCAGTGAGACTGTAAATTGGCTGTTAATGGTTTTTGGCATGGAAGCTATGGTAGCTATTGGTTAGTGATTTTAAAAAATAAAAATTCATTTTTACCTTTTGTTTTTCAGTTATGTGTTTCTGGAAATTATATTTGTTGTGTGAAGGTGTTACCAAGGAACTAGTTTAGAATTCAATTCTAAAAAGAAATATTTTAACTTAATTTATTTTTCCCCCATGGCACCAGAGAGATGTTTGATGTCTGCTGAAGTAACTGCAGCCCCTCAATAGTTAATGGAGTGATTTACCATTACTAATTCTTTTTCCCTGTCAAGTGGATAATTATTTCAGATATAATTCAAAGTGATATCTTCAAAATATGCATTTTTTCTTTTCATAATCTCAAAACCAGCCTAGTTTGTGCAAAATAAAAGATGTCAACTCTCTATCATTTGAAATTGTCTTTTGTAGCATTGATACGTAACGGAACATGAAGATCAGTTCTTAGAGTGTGCCTATGTATTACCCTCCTGGATGGACAAGAACTCAAGTGTAGGTCAAAGAGTTTAAAGACATTGTACAACACACACATGCTAAATTTAAACAACCTCTCCCATCAGCCTTAGAAACCTGTGACAAAGGAGTGTGTGACTAATGGCAAATTTAATAGTTTGGGCAGTAAATGCTAAAGGAATTCACAGAAGAAGATCACCTGGCTGGAGAGGTAGATCTGAGGGCGGTCACTGAGTGGAGGGGTGGAAGGTGGAGGCAGAGCGGGAGTTAACCTTGGCTTCGTGTGCCCAAAGCTATGGCAGAGCGCTAACAAAGGTGAGCTGCTTTTTTAAAGATAAGAACAGCAGTGACTATGTAAACAGCATCAGTATGGAATGGAAAGATGAGGAAACTAGCCCAGAGTCAGGGTAAAACAGCTTTTGAGAGGCCAGTATGTGACTTTGTCTTTTAAACCAGTATTTCTCAGAGCTTAATCACCAAAATAGTAGTTCTAGGATATGTGGCAGCTAGTCATGGGGGTAGGACAAAGACCGGAGTGAGATTTGGAAGTTCAAATATATATGAAAAATTTACAATAAAAAGCAATTTCTATCATAAATCTTTATAGAGCTCTTACTATCTGCCTTATGAAACTCCAAGAGGAGGACACAGGCCAAATGGATCTTCAGATGCGTTTGATTGTGAAACCCTCTTTCACTGGAGCATCCCACAACATAGATGCAAATGAGACAGAATTTAGGAGATTGTGTTACTGATCACCAACTAGGAAGGGAAATTTTTGACTAAAAGTTCATTTGATTCTTTTGCATGCCAACACTGTTCTATCAGTCAGGCTTCTGTTTAGTGTAGTTTTGCTTTGTTTTGCTGGGTTTGTTTCTGGAACAAAGTACCCAGCCCCCACAAATGCAAGAAGGGAGGTGTGCTTTGGCTCACAGCCTCAGTAGGCTCAGTTGGTGTTTGACCAGGTCTAGGGGAGAGAACACGGCAGAGGGGTGTGTGGGGGAGAGCTGCTTAGCCTCTGGCAGCCACGAAGGACAGAGCGAAGGGAGGACTCGGTGGCAGGAATACACCCTTCCAGTTGGTGCCTGTTTACTGACTTCCTGCCAGGCCCCACCTCCTGACAGTATGTTTAAGGGTTCATGTGCATCCGTAGATGAATCCACGAGTGAGCAAAGAGACCTATGACCCACTCACATCCCAAACACATGAGATGGGGCGGGGGCGCTTTACACCTAGACTGTAACAACTATATTAGAGTAAGAACACAGAGATTAGTTAAAAATAGTCATCATTTTCAGTGATCTCACAGTGAAGTCACAAATGCCTCCTCCCAAAGTGTAAAATCGCTTGATTTACACATAGTAAGAATAAGCAGAAAGAGGCAGGTATAATACAGCATGTAGGCACATGGACTTTAGATGAAAACCAGTAAGCTTTGATTTATTGATTCATCACCAACAGGTATGTGTCCATGATAATTAAAGTGCCTAAGCTTCCTGTGCCTCAGTGTTTTCATCTGTAAACTGGAGCAAATAATGTCAACTTCAGATACTATAAGAATTAAGTGATAATACATGTAAAGTAAATAATAGTGCCTAGTGTACAATAGATACTTTGTAATTATTCAGAGTTTTTATACAACATAGATCATGACAAAGAAAAGACATCTGAATGTCCTTTGGGAATGGGAGGACTCCGTCATAGCAGGGATAAGGAGTGAGATGTAAAGGAAGATGAACTACATCTACGGAAACATGACCTAACTCAGCATTAGAGAAGAGTACAGTATGGGGAGGTAAGAGACGGGCTGGAGCTCTGGAGATCGAAGTGCCATTATGAGGACTGTGTGCTTTATTGTGTGAGTGACAGAAAGCCAAGAAAGGCTCTAGGAATAAAATGTTTACAATCATAACTGAGATGGTGCTGCTGACAACCCAAAAGCCTTCTGTGACTCTCTAATGCAATGGATGCCTGACCAAGCACATAGAATCTTGGATGGAGAAAGAAAGTCTACTTCCAAGTCTATTGAAGTATCCTAAGCCCTTGATAGTTGCCTCATAGGAGAGAAAGAAACTGAAAATCGGTGCTGATTTTGTAGCTTGAGAGAAAGAATGAAAAGTAACACCTCTAACCAATTTGTAGAAACAAAAGCAGAATGGATGAGGGATAGAATAAAGAGGCAGAGAGACAGCGTGATCGAGCTGTGGCCGCTGGGGTCTAAGGTCCCTGTGGTAAACATATGTCTCTCTCAGTGATATCCAGACTCAGTCTGAAGCCCAGCGGAGAGTTCTCAGGTAGAAGTAAAAATCTGCATGTCAACTGCCACACAGTTCTCCATGTAGCCAGGGGAGATGCTGAAAATACTCACCCCACAGTGGAGACAGAAGAATCATTAAAGACATAACCCAGGAAAAAAGAACACAACAGAAACACATCAAGACTAGAGTTGTTCACACTTTAGGAATGTGCACACACCCTGTTGCTGTTCAGTGAGTCAAAACTTCATTAGTCTTTTAGGAAAGAGTTGTGTGCAACACTAATATTTTTTTAAAATTTAGGTCTCCGATTGTCCAGCAACCTTAGCGATCATGGATGTAGCACCCTGGGGGAGCTCCGTGTGTCTCCATTACTACTGCGTGACCTTGGCTGCACGGTGGCTACCCCCACCCAGCTCCCTGCCATCACTATTTCACAAATATTATCTCGACTCAGATATTATGCATTTATATTTCAGGTGAAATTTTAAAACTATAAAAGAAAGTAAAAGGAAGAAAGATTTCTATTATAACTACAGTTACCTACCAGGTAGTAAAATGAATTTGAAAACAGGCAATAAAAAAGTATTATGCCAGAAAGCAGAAGGTCCACAGTTTGATTGGCCCAGCACACACAAGTAGTTTATGAAAGGATACTATAAAGAAAATAACACCTGATGCTTGTCTTCTACTGGGAAACTTTCATGGTTTATTCTTATTGATAATGTACAGGCTATGGTATTATTTTTTATATAAAGAAACTGAAGATTGGAAATCTTAAGTATGAATAAATAGTAAGTAACAAGTGATGTATCAGTGCTCCAGTTTGTGACTTCTAGGTCTTTTGATTGTACTTGTTCCCTGTTAAGTTACCTAGATAGGGCTTTTGCAAATTGACTGATTACATCTTTCAGGAGGTATACATGGGCGTAATTATCTGTGCTCGAGAAACACCTCACAGCCAGATGATCACTAGGTAAGCTTGCAGTGATGTGTATTTACTTCACACAATATCATGCCACATTTATTTATTTATGTTCCATCTGGCTCAGAAAGGTTCTTAAAAGAATGGTTCAGTAGGATTGTTCGTTCCTGAGATAAACAAAAGGAATTGATTTACAATAGTTTAATCTCACCGTGGCTAAATTGTGTAATTGAGTCACTGAGAAGTAACACATTTCAATTAAAAAAAAAACAAATACAAACTCAGTTCATAATTACTGAGTTCACATGAACTTAGTTTTAACACCTCATGTCTCTCTTGGAAATTCACCATGGTTGCCTTATGGTGACTCATTCTCTGCCTTGATTGTACGTTGCAGAAGTCTTAGAATGCCTTTTCCTTTTCATGTGTGTTGCAGGGAGAGTTTGCAAATCCCACTACCCTGTACCAGGTTTGCAGTTACTCTATTTTTCAAGACTTTATTTTTTAATTTGGATTCAAAAATGTCATTATATCTTTTTTTCTCACTCCTTTTTAAAGTGTACATATAGCATATGAATTGTACCATTCCTGCCAGTGTCTTATATAGTTTCCTTTCTATGCTTTTTGTTTTTTTCTTCTTTATTTTCTGTTAGTGCGTATGCATACCACTCCATGATTACATTCTGCATGGGGGTAGGGCCTGTCCTTGCCAGATCCTCAGTCTGCACCTGCTGTGATCCGCGCACCTTGTTGTCCTGCTAGACTTTCTAAACCACGCCTTCACTGAAGTTACAGTGTCTGAAGTATATTCCAGAATGTGTTCTCCACACTGTGTTTGGGGAGCTGTTCATGTCCTCTGGAAATTCCATCAGTTTTGGTTTCTGGAATCTCATCCTGGAGTACCAGCCTAACCTCCTAGAACTTCTGATTTTCGAACCTTTGGCCACATGAAGTAGTGGCCCTCCGAGTTGCTAGTTTCGCAAATGCTTTGCAGAGCTCATGTGCACCAGGTCATTTGTTCTGCACATGCACTTGAAACACAGATTCTACTTTCACTTAAGTTCTGTTGAAATCTTAACTAGTGGACATTGCCTCCAGTGAAAGTTAGATTTTATGGAAGAACAGAAATTATTAAAACCAGCACCATCCTCCCATGCTGCAGTAATGAAGACTATGTGTTCAAGAAGTAGGATGTTTAAAATAAGATTCAGGGTTCTCAAAATTCATGTAATTGACAATGATTAATTAACAAAAGTCCACTGAAAAATCACTGGACACTTCAATGAAATTGTAAAGTACCGTTTATCTTCATGAATAGTTTAAGAACTACCGAGGGCTATCGTTACTATTTTATTTATTTATTGGTAGTGGGAATTGAACCTTTTGCCTGCCAGGCAGATGCTGTGCCACTGAGTTCCATCCCTGCCCGCCAGGGCTATAGTTACACCATCTACAGTAATAAGCATTAATGTCTCATTTAAAATATTTTTCAACTGGGAAGTAACAACAGTTAAGTTCAATATTAAATTATAATTTCCTCTGAATTCCTTTGTCTAGATCTATCTGTATTTGCATATTATTAGAGTAAAATACATGGATAAAATTTGAAATGTATTTGCCACATCAAAACCTGTATGTGTAATTATACAAAATATGCACATACATGGTACGATAGAAAATACAATGAATGTTTACATTTTAAAATTCTTACAGTAGAAGACACCTTGCCATTCACGCCCTTCACAGACGCTCAGTCTCTTCAAGCACGTTTACCCCGTTCTTGCCCTGTTCTGACCCAGCTCAGGATCCATCTCCATGTCCGCAGCTGTGCTGTCATGGCTGCCCCAATGGCCTGAATCAGTTCAAAATATTTATCTTTCATGATCATTCTGATGTTCAGGAAAAGCTAGAAGTCACAGGGCGCCAGATCCAGTGAAGAAGGTAGAGGAGGACAAACTAGATTTTAACAAGCCTGTCTTTCTGTCGGATGACATTCAGCAGCAGTGTTCACATTTTTATCATATGAAGTACGATAAAATACTATATTTTTATCATACTTCATAAAGACACTCATGAACGAGGACTTCCACAACTGTCTCAGAAAGTAGCAAGAATGGTAGAATGAGGTGCTCAGGGTGTTTGAAGTGAGAAGGGACATTCTGAGGAAGATGAATGGTGACGTGTCTTTCACTGTAAACATTTTTAAAGTTTAAACATTCACCATATATTTCAATCCCAATTCATATACCCACCTACGTACATATATGAATGCATATGCCTTGCACATATATCTGGAGGGAATAAACATATCCAAATAGCTGAGCATATACTTCCAGTTACACTTTTGCAGCTATTTCCTTCCTTTCCATGCAGGTTATCCTTGACATTCTGAAGCGGCATATCTCTGCAGTTTATAATGAAGCACCAAAAAGTATGAGTTGATTGGAACAAAGAAATCGTGTTACTGCTTGTTAGTTGACATTTCCTGTCTGAATATTTTAAGTAAATGCTTCGTGCTAGTTTATTAACATTGGCTAGCCAGCGCTTTTTTCTGTGGAAGGCTCAGATGAATTGATGTTTCCAGGATGTTTTCTGGCATTGGGATATATGTTACTGTTTTATTCTTTAAACTGATTTATTATGTTTCAGACATTTCCTCAGGCAATTTCCTTTTCTCTTTCAGAACATATACAGTAAGTCAATCTATTAACTGAAGTTCGATTTTTTTCCACTCATGCTAAATCTGTTGATGAGGTTATAATTCTCTTTGGCTAGGAAAAAAGAAACAGAAAATATTGAATTAAAGCCTCTATAGGAAACATCCTTAAATTCTATCATTATTGATGCTTTTCACTTCATATTGAGCATAGTATAATTATGCCATGCTTTACAAATAAGAATGGCTCACTTTTAATAGTTAAATTAGGCATAAAATATGGTTCCATAGGAAAAACATTAAGATGCTAATATTTGAAAATAATGTGAATGGACTATTCTGCTTTTCACCTAGAGTAAAATCCACTTGGAGTTGTTCCAGAAACTTTCTAACAGTCACAAAATGATTACCAGTTTTCCAATTGCCATTGCCCCATTTGACCATTTTGCTGTTGTGAATCATAACCAACACTTAATTGAGTGCACTTACATCGGTGTTCCCTTGCAAAGCAGTTTCTGTCATGATTGTTGGTGCATGTTCATCCGCATGTCCCTTAAGATAACCTGAGTTATAGAACCTACCATTTTGTTGACATCATCTCCCATAAGCTTGTGCTCTAGTTCAGATAATATGGCTCATAGTGTGACTCCATAGTTATTCCTCAAAACCCTATCATCACAAATGGGATTGCACCATACTACAAAGCTTTTGCACAACAAAAGAAATCACCAACAGAGTGAAAAGACAATGCACAGACTGAGAAAGAGTTGTCCCTCAAACAAAGGACTTCTATCTAGAACATATAAAGAACTGAAAACAACCAAACCCCCCAAATTCAGAGACCCAATCTGGCGGGGCTGTGGGAGAAAGGAGCCCTTCTCCACTGTTGGTGGGAGGGCAGACTGGTGCAACCACTGTGGAAATCAGTGTGGACATTCCTCTAAAAAGTAAGATTAGAGGTCTCACTCGACAAGCTATTCCCCTCCTGAGTATCTTCCCAGAATAATTAAAAATATCATGCCACAGTGATACATGTGCACCATGTTTATAGCAGTGCAATTTGTAGTAGTTTAATCTTGGAAATAACCCAGATGCCCATGTACCAAGGAATGGATAAAAAAGATGTGGGGTTTTTAAAAAATACAGTAAGAGTACTGCTCAGCCATAAAGGATAAACTTGAGCCTTTTATAGGTAAATGGATGCAATTTGAGGCTGTCCTCATAAGTGAAGTAAATCAGACCCTTCTGTGTAAACACCTTATTGTCTCACTAGTGTGACAAATTAAATGAGAAAAAGTCCAAAATGTATAATAGATATAGTGAATTGGGAAGAAACTGTTCAAAAGAAAAGACAATCGGTGATGGGGGAAAGGTGAAAGGAAGGAAGGGGAAAAGAAAAAAAGACACAGAAGATAGTTATCCGCCTAGTTTCTCCTAGTCCATTGGAAAGAAAGGTTTATGCTGATATTGTTTGGACCAGGTATCATGCCTATATCTTATGCTCTGAATGCAACAGGATACAGTGTGTTAATTATTGTAACTCTCCCACTGATCTGTTTTGAAATTGTTTTATTGTTTTTTTCTCTTTAAAATAAAAAACATATCATCTACCAAAAATGTTACTAACTTATGCATCAATCACTAATTTGGAAACAAAATTCTACTAAAATTTTTCCTACTTCATTCACCAGGTTCCCTGATGCCACTGTTACAGACTTTTCTTCATTTCTTGGCTTGATGCTGAGGTACCCCCGAATGACCATTCTTATGTTCCATCATGACTGTTCCAGACCTTGTCAGTTCACTAGCTTCTCCCACCTTTTTCCTCTTAATTCAGTTTAAGCAGCTTGGACTGCATAGATCATATGTCAGTAAGTTTGTGTTAGTACTCAAAATTCCCCAGACCCACTGGCTTTGACCTTTTCCCTATATCTGCACAGCTGAGCTGAGCTAGAGACAGTAACAGTTTACCTCAAACTAGTGCCACTGTAATTACTCTGTGTGTATTAACCTTATTTCTGCTCTCAGCATTACCTGTAATGCTACATTTTGTCTCACTTTCTGAAAAACTCTACATTCCCATTTCTTCCTTCATTTTCTTACTTACAGAAGCTTTTGGTTTGATCTGGGCGACAGAGAAGTGGATGCTCAGAGGGCGCTATTCAGCAGTGACATTCTCTGAGTCTTACTGCCATCCCTCTGTGTGTATCTGCACTCTCCTTACTTCAGCATGCCGTTCAACCCAGTGAGAGTTTAGATCTTCTGCTTACTTGACCACATCTCCCTTCTTCGAAGTCATTTCCTTCTCATCAACATACATGTTTGGTTTTCCTCCTACCTTTCCATGCCCTCTTTCTCAATGTCCTTTGCCCCTGTTTTCCTTCTCCTGTTTGTTAAGTGCTGTGATTTTCAAGACTCAACTGAGGGCTTTGTTCCATTTTCATCCTGTAATCTAACTCAGCGTATGAGACAAGTTCAAAACTAGCCATTTACACCACTGGCCCAGGATTATATCTGGAGCCCAGTCCTCTCCTGACCTCCAGAAGGTTTTACCTGTCTTCTAGATATCAGCATGTAGATGTTCAGAAGTGCATCAAATTTAATGTGTTCAAAGCTACACAATGTGGCCCCATCTCCTTCCTCGCGTGCTCCATTCCGTAACGAAGGAGACACTCATCCCCCATGCACCAGGCAGAAACCAAGTGGTTCTGACTGTCTGCCTTTCTCTTTACCGAATCCATTGGCACACCTTTTTAATTGTGCCTTCGTACACACTTGAGAAGCTGTTTCTCCACATATGTACCGTTCTGATGTCTGAGCTCAGCCAGTGCTTATCTGTTCTTGTTCAGGTGCTTTTATATTGTTAGTAGTGTCCTATCTTGCTTGTCCATATCTCCTTTTAAAACCCTCTCTTTTTACATAAAGTTATATTTTTTATTTTACAGAGAAAAAGTAAAAAATGATACAGAATTTCAAACCAAGGTGATATGCAATTAACAATGGTTATTATAGTGCATATTGTTATCTTCAAGTGAAAGACAAATATTACTCATCTTTTTGTTATTTAAAGCTATTCTGCCTCACTTCATGCTGCAGCAGCCCTGTCCTTTATCGGTTCTTTTAATATGCCAACCACTATCTACCTCAGGACCTTTGCTCATACTATTGCCTATACTTCAAATGCACCTCTACACATACACATATGCTCCATCTAATTGGTCTTGGCTGCTTAGTTTTATGACCATGGCCCAAATACAACTTCTTCATAAAAATCTCTCTTGATACTACATCACAGTGTTTTATAAATACTTGCCATAACAGCTAGTTTGACAACTGAGTGTGTACTGACCTGATGATACAGTTTTATGAGAATCAATTCAGTTCAAAAGACACTTCATATATATTAGACCCAGTTTATTGTTGTCATCATCTGTAAGAGAAGTGGGCTATGTTTTAAAAAATAAGCAAAATTATATTTTCCAAAAAAATGTAGCCCTTAGTTAAGTTGAATAAATATTTATCAATTACTTACCACATGAAAGACACAAAGGAAAGACGTAAGCCCTATGCAGAAAGGACTCACAGGCAAGCAGGGAAACCAGGTGCAACAAGAGTAATGATACCGTGACGAGCTTCGTGTGCTGCAGGCGTTCAGAGCGCTTACTGCTGAGGAAAAGGTCCAGGAAGGCCTAGTGAGTATAAGTAAATGTCTCCTAAGTGAAGATACCTAATTCCTAAATCCACCTCATCACAGAAAATGACTGTACCTCTCAGGTAAGAAAAAGTTTAGTCTATGGAAATAAAATTTCCAAGAGACTTACGTGAAATCACGCATTTGCTTTTCTTGGTTGTTAGAATAAATCTAAGCTAACCACACCCCATCCCCCTTCATTCCTCATAGCTTTTCAGTTTTTTCCTATGACTGAAAAGATTTATTGAGACCTTACGGCTGTTCATTCCTTAATAAAGTTCTCTCTCAGTCATTCTGCTAATTTGGTTGACTGGTCTATTTTTAAAAATTAGCAGTTTTCAGAAACAGCCTCCAGTATTGTGGCTGTGAAAAATCTGTTGAGAAAAAATAAAAGGCTAAAACAAAATCTAATACTATAAGCAAGTGTAAATTTTTTGGAATGATATACGATCCTGTGTTGTGCCAGTTTGGTCCCTGAGGCAGGAAAGAAAGCAATCTGGTTTTCTGAAACATTCAAATTTCTCACCTAAGCTCAGCTAAGAATACATCATTATGGGAAAGCAGAGTGGAAACTCACCATTTTATCCTGTAATTTACAGTGTCAGTGGGAACAGCACAACACAGAACCCAGAGTTCAAAGAGGGAAGAAGATCTGGCTTATGGTGGATATAAACTTAATTTCTTTGAACCCAGAGTCTAAGTCCTGCTGTGTAGATCTAACAAAGGGCACACCAGGCTTCTTTTAATGGCCTTTTATAAATTTCAGATATGTGATAAAATATTCACTGAAAAGAAACTACTAAATAGCCACTTGGTGAAAGCTGATCCAAGAAAAGATTTCTGTTGGCTCATCAGGTATTTTACTTGTTTTAAGATAGAACCACTTCTATGAAGATTGTCCTTCATTTAATACAAAAGGTCGGTTCTACTTTCTGCCTTAGTTGTGATATTAATCTCCATTTCTCCCTCAATCCTATTAAGAGAGAGGAGACACTTGCAGCTGTATCATCTCAATGCCAGGATCTCAGAAGGCATTTACCTTAGGATATAAACAAGGGTATGTGCTGTTCACAAGGTTATGGTCTCATTGCGCTTATGAGAGGAACCGTGCTTCACTTCCCACGTGTTCACTCAACAGTGCGTCCTGAGCACCTTACCTGTGCCTCACTTGGTAAGCACAAACACTTAAGAAAGTCCTTACAACAATGGTGATGATTATAGTAATAATAATATAATAAACATGGAGCACAAGTGTCAGTACATCAGAGGGGTTGACTCAAGCGGCTTGTCAGAATCACCTTGGGCAGGGGGTTAATTTTTGACATACCTGTCCCTCAGATGTCCTCACTTAGAGATTTTAATGAAATTTATATGGAGTAGGGCCCTGTATGAGTGTTTTAATTAGCTCAAAAATATGGTAATGCTTCTGTTCAGCCAAGTTGTGAATCAACTGCACCTGAGGCTCAGCTGTGAGACTGCCGTGTGGCCTCTCACCCATATGCCCTCCCACATGACTGGTCATGCCTGAATTCATTTACTTAATTGTTCCTCCAAGCAGATCCATTACTTTAATATTATGAACCATTGCTAAAGCAAGTCATTAATTTATTCAAGCAAGCAGGAAATTCACTAGAAAATAATCATGAGTTAAACCACTTGCTTGGCTGAGTTAATATTTAGTTTCCAGTAAATATTGAACCTGGTAGTCCTCACTCATATCCTGCATGGGTTACATAACACAGTGTGCTACCATTGAAGACCCTTGTCTTATACAATTGAATATGAGTGAATCTCTCCATTTATATTTTCTTCCAGAAAAAGCATGTTCCTGTTGTAAAACTGGAAAATATTGTACTTCCTATATATATATGTCACGCAGCAGACGTGTGTAAACCCGCATTACTGTCTATGCTGCAGTGACAGCTCTGCTACTAGGGAGGGGCAGCTTTACCCTCTGCCTCTCTTACAGCTTCAACTTGGCGCTGTGTGCTGCTGAAAGGGCCAGCAATGAACTTCTCCTTACTTTTACATGTTTTAGGAAATGAAACTCAGTAATTGGTGAAAGAAAAGGAAACTCTTTATTTGTCAGTGATTTACATGAAATTTATTTAGGATGCAGTCAGATCTAATTTCTTCTGCCTTGGCACTGCAAGCACTTGTCTGTATCAAGGGATCTCCTGATAATCCAGTTGACTAAGCTGCGATATTAATCTCTCAATTTCTCCCTAAATCCTATTAAGAGAGAGAAGACACTTGCAATTTTATCATCTCAATGCCAGGATCTCAGAAAGCATTTACCTTTAAATATAAACAAGGGTATGTGCTGTTCAGAAGGTTATGTTCTCATTGCTCTTATGAGGAGAGGAACTGTGCTTCACTTACCATGTGGGTCCCACATGAGGCCTCTCTGGAAGTCCATCCAGAATGGATCCACTGGAGCACCTCAGTAGCAATGTGGAAAGGTTATGGACACATAAAGCACACACGGTGTCGTGTATATGTGCGTGCATATATGACAGACACAGACACACACTTACAGAGGTGCTCCTTTACCACCATGGTCTGACTTCATGTTTGGCTTTATAATACTGAAAAGGCAGTACTCGACCAGTGGAAAGTGTACTTTGACTTTTTAGCGTTATTCTTTCCCCAGGCAGGCAGTGCTGGGCAGCCACAGTCCTGCAGTTGTAGTCATCCAACACTTATGAAGGCAGTTAAAATCAGCATTGGCCAGGCAGGGTGCCAGGGCGTCTTTTCTTGTGACAATATTGAAAAAGGTAAAAACCAAGGGCCACATCATAAGTGAGTGGTCACAGTCTATAGTCAGAATCTAAAAATTAACTCCACTTACAGCTTTTGGAATTAGGTTTGGAAATTTAAAGCTGGCTGGCCTAAATAAACTTCACTCCCACTGTCACTGACTGATCAGTAAAAAAACGAAGATAATTTTACTTTTAATTTATGTTTTTCTCTTTACCAACTAGATTTAGGATAGAGAGCCACAGTTTATTCTGAAAAAACAAAAACAAAAACAAAATGAAAAACTAAGCTAAACTAATGGACTACCTAGGTTGAGCTCTCACTGCACCAGGTTCTAACAGCATGGCTTTAATCAGAGTTCAAAATTCTAAATTTCAGTTGCTTTTTTTAAAAAATCATGGCCAAAAGAATCTACATTAGTGTTGTTATGAGAACTGTGTATGATTAGTTCATGAAAAGCTTTAGTTAGTGCCTAGCAGAGTACATATACTTCATAACTACTGATACTGCCCTAAAAGAAATTTTTATACGTAGATGTTATATCCCATCTTAATTTTACATCTATTCAGATATTTAAGATTATAGAAAGCAGAGAAGGAAAAGGATTTATGAAGAAGGAACCATTAGTTGCAGCAAGCAGCAGAACAGCAGAACAGTGCCAGGCATGGTGGAGGTGCTTACAGTTCTGTGCAGAATGAATGAAAATACGTTTTGAGAGGAGGGGAAGGAAGAACTTGGTTATGGAGCCTCGGAGTTAACCAGGTACTTCCTAAGTTCAGGCCCAGGTAACTAACTGCGAAACAGTCAGACCTCAGCGCAGTGGATGCTCTTTATTCAGGAATAGTTTCAGCAGAAGAAAGCAGTAAAAGGCTGAACATCCTTGTGAACTAGAGAGGAAGGATGGGGAGAGATGGAGACACAGACAGGCACAAAGAGACACAAGGAGAGGGTCTCGGAAAGCCGCCTGATCACCCCACAGGAAGGCAGGGAAGCGGAGCCCACAGTCTTATACCTTGTCTCCTGATGACCAAACACCGTGGATGTATTTTTATCATGTAGAGGAAGAATACGTGATTTAAAAATACATAAAGACCTATATATATAAAGACCCCGGGAACAGAATATTATCTTCAAGATAATTGTTGTCAAAAACAAGTCTCTGGTAAGTGTTACTCTAGGAATAAAGCATTTCATAGATCATTCCGCATATGTTAAATCAGCATTGCTATGTGGTATTAGCAGATTTGAAAGAGACAGAGGATCCGGGGAAGATGGCGACCAGGTGAGCAGCAAGGGAGCGAACCTCCTTAATAAACACCACCAGCTCGAGACAGACTTGGCGAGCGTGAATGCCGGGACCTCGGCTGGGAAGTTTAAACTGGGCGTATTTCTCTGAGATGCCGGGGGAGATGTGGTAGGGCGGACCAGGCTGCCGGGGCGAGACGTGGGAAAG